>JBBBDQ010029769.1:19090000-19402500 GCA_037127315.1 Ascarosepion bandense | reverse complement strand
AGTACCGTCAAACATTCTTTTTTTCAAAGTGGAATATTTTTTCTGGTTGGTGTTGAACTTTTCTGAGAAATATCCAATGACTATATCGACGCTTTCATCGTCTTCCTGGATTAAGATGCCACCCAATCCGACATCATGGCATCGATTTGCAATTTAAATTGTTTTGAAAAAAACTGGAGTTGCAAGAGCTGGGCCACCAATGAGATTTAACTCGATTATGTTGAAAGCCTCATTACAGATTTCACTCCACTTGTATTTTACGTCCTTTTTAAGGCGGTCGGTGAAAGGACTTGCTATCGATGAGAAACTTTTACAAAATTTTCTGTAGAATCCAGTCATACCGAGAAATCGCATTAATTGGTTTTTGTTAGTTGGAATTAAGATAGCATCCATTTTTTGCTGTGATAGGCTTAACCTGTCGCTAACCAATAGTATGACCCAAATAATTTACTGTTGCATGAGAGAATTCGCTCTTGTTTAGGTTCACACGTAGGGTTGCTTCTTTCAGATTAAGAAAAATTGCATGATGATGAGTACACGTTCGTCCAAAGTCATGCTGTACACGATTACATCATCTATGTCGACAGAACATCCTTGAATTTCATATAGAAGAGAATGAATCATCCCTTGAAATGTTGCCGGCGCATTTTTCATCCCGATCGCCATAACTTTATATTGGTATAAGCCATCCGGAGTCACAAATGCTGAAATTTCTTTGACATTGTCAGTTAAGGGCACTTGTCAATAACCTTTCATTAAATCAAATTTATTGACATATTTCGCCTTTCCGAGGTTGTCAATTCTAGGAATTGGAAAAGAGTCACTTTTGGTTACTGCATTTACTTTTCGAAAGTCTGTTACAAATCGGTAGGTTCCATCAGACTTTGGTATAAGAATACAAGGAGAACTCCACTGACTGTTGCTTGGTTTAATGATGTCATTATCCAGCATGTATTTAATCTCTACTCTCAACTGTTGAACCTTGATTGGATTTACCCAGTGGGTTTTTCATCTCCAACTAAAACATCATGTACTGCAACCATTGTTTTTCTAGGGCCACCAGGAAAATAATTTTGCAACCATTGACCAAACTATCAATTTCTTTTCTTTTCTCATTTGGTAAATATTTGAATTTTACATTTAAATTAGATAGGATTTCCGAGTTTTTTTAAATGACTACACTGACCAATGTTATTCTCCCTAATAACTGTATCTTCTTCATTATTGTCTAAATCATCTTTAAACTGGTTTATATTATTTATGTTTATTAAGGTTGAAACTGGCTTAATATGTTACATAATTTCTGTCGATATAACATTTTTACATATTAATGTGGCAAATTCTTTTCTTTTTCCTTCGATCTGGGGTGCGGATGATATAATCTACATCATTAATTTTCTTTTCTATCCCAAAAGGACCAAAATATTTCGCTTGTAGTAGATGATTAGGAATTGGTAAAAATACTAAAACGATCTTTACTATTTTTATCGTATCTAGACTTTTAATTTGGGAGTTTTTTAAATTTTCTTGTGCCATTTTGAAATGTGTCTCTTTAAAATTTGATACATTGTCTAAAAGATGCATCTCATTTTGTTCAGTTAAGCATTTTTCTTTTAGAAGTCTTAGAGGACCCCTAACCGTATCTCCGAAAACCAATTGAAAAGGACTAAGACCAAGAGTGTCTTGAACAGTTTCTCTAGCGGCAAACAAAACAAAATGGACCCTTTCGTCCCAATCCTTTTTATATTGATAACAATATTTTCTGATCATAGACTTTACCGTTTGATGAAAACGCTCAAGAACCCTCTGTGATTAGGGGTGATAAATACTGGATTTGTATTGCTTAATAGTGTCACATACCTGTCTCGACAATAACCATCAAGATGTTTACACGTCGATTCGAGTATATTGCATTTTCACATCTATGGACAGATACGGGTTATCTGCCCCAGATCATGACAAATGGACAATGATAAATAAAAAAAAAAAAAAAAGATAAGATTGCTGTTCGATTAATATAATAATCTGCTTCAATATTTCAACACGGGCGCTGACCAGCAATTCAAGGATGAACGTCGAGACGAGATGATTTTGATATAAAATTTTAATAAGTAATAACAGATCAAAATAAAAAAAAATATTTAAGTATGAATTAGAATGTCCAGTGAACTGAACCTCAAAATTATATTTGGATACCCAACGTAGTCGAAATAGCCATTTACAATACACAACAGCAAATATGAATGAACACAGGCGATTACGAATGCAAGAGATTAACACAAGATAAAATGGGGAGAACCATATTATTTGTAAACGCGTGGTACGGTGTATGTGGTAACATAATTTTCGTGGAAGTGCATGCGTGTTCTAACATGGGTCTAAGAACATAATAACTTATCTTTATATCAGTTCCTTCTCTCTTTCTTTTACTGTCTTTTCTTTTCCTTCTTTTCTCTCTTCCTCTTCTTTCTTTATACACTTGAAATGTATGTAATTACGACTGTTTCTGTTTCTTTCAGTTAACTATTATATTTTCAGCATACAAATATTCCGAAATGTTCGAACATTTCTTAATTCTTTTCATCAACCAGCGTCGTATTTTCTGTATTATATGTTGACATTTCTGCGTCGCTATCTCTCTTTCTTTTCTTTTCTTTTCTTGATAATTCATTCGTATTTGAAATGTGTTGACAGCTCGGCAGATGAGAGATAAGATAAGTGTATAGCGATCACAAATGACATAATCGTACAATTGTTTCCAGTAAGTGGAAGAAACCCTGAAACACATTACCATTTAATGTACGCATGGTAATTACTGCTAAATTCTTCCCCTAGCCTAATTACTACTAAATTGGATCAAGACATGTCACTTTATAATTCTGTTTAGATAAGATACCTAGTGGGACCTTAGATTTTTTAAATGGGTAGACAATAATTTTTAACAGGCGGTGGGATTTTAGTGTTTTTTTTTTTGTTTTTTTTTTGTTTTTTTTTGTCTTTTTTTTAACAATGGATTTTTTTACTACTATCTCTTGAGTAAAGAGGCTGGAATGTTTAGGTCAGAATTAGGATGAAATAATTATGGTATATTTAGTTATATTGTATTAAGAACAACTAATAAGTATTGTGTGGGTCATTTATTCAGTAAAATAATTTTTATTCTTTTAATTATGTTGGATTATAAGTTATAAATGAAACATTGTAATGAATTAAATTTTAAAGAAAATTATTTTGTCTGAGTAAGGTACGTTGTGGTACAGTGGATATCGGCTCGGAACGAGAAACCAGGGAGCCGAGTTCGAATTCCAGTTGAATCCATTGTATTCACTTACGCGCAAATACCCTTGGGAAAGGTATTAATCCGTCTCTTCCTTCCAGTTATGGGTTAAATAACAGGACAGATTGGGTTCTATAGCCTTGTTCGGCAACCAGTCTACCGCAGAAAGCAATGGCAACCTACTGCGGGATAATCTTCTGCCCAGTCAGTCTCTTTCGAGACATGATCGCCCAAGTGTGTATCACATATGGCACTTAACTGACTGAAGGTATGTAGTGGGACTCCACTATACTTAAATAGGTAAATAATTTTTAACAGCAAATAATTTTTAAATAGGTAAATAAGTTTTTTGATTATTTTTAAATAGGTAAATAATTTTTAACAGCAAGTTGGATTTTTTAAACTACTTCATGAGTAAAGGGGCAACATATATAAGGAAGTAAAAGAACAGATAGATTAAAAACCTACTATTTATTGCTTTTTTATAAGAAAAAACTTCATAAATAAAAAGTGCTCAATACAGAGTAGAGCTTAAAATTGCAATATTGTTATTACAATGGTTTATAAAAGCATTATATCACTACACAAAAAAAATTCATGCTTCAGAACATTATTCTTCTTCTTTAGGTGATATTCTACCAGCAAATGTTGAAAATTATTTTTTTTTAGAAAATATAAAACGAATTCATTAATATTTAGAAAGTAAAGGAGGGGTGGTTGGAGGAAATTAAACAATATGGGTGTGGGTGTGTCGGCATTAATCAATAAAAAGTAAGAATTAGGTTGAACTATAAGGTTGAACATTTAGGTCGTATGAAGGAAAGGAGACAAATTTCCTCAGATGTTATTCCTCGCCCGGAATAGAAAGACATGAGTGACAGGTGTCAACGGACCGTTATCCTGCGACTGTTTGTAGCAAACAAAAAATAACTCTTGGGACGTGGAACATTAGAACCATGAACAACTGCGGACAGCTGGAAAACGTGAAGTAGGAGATGACTAGACTCAACATAAACATTTTAAGCATATGTGAAACGAGATGGCCAACCGATAGAAATTTCATCAGTGACAATTATATAGGCAGGAAGAGAAAATAATGAAAAAGGAGTCGGCATTATACTGGATAAAGACACGATGAAATGCATTATGGGATACTGCCAGATATCTGAAAGAATTCTAGTAGTTAAACTGAAAGTGAACCTCTCAATATATCGGTAATTGTGGTATATGCACCGACAGCGCAAAGTACAGAAGAAGGAGTCGAATCGTTCGACTCAATGCTTGATTAGGCCAAGGTTTTTGCTAATCACGAGAAATCCGGGTTATCATGGGAGATCGGAATGCTAAAGTTGGCCAAGGGAGAGAAAGTGAAACGGTCGGCGATTCTTAAAGAATTCTGGTAGTTAAACTGAAAGTGAACCTCTCAATATATCGGTAATTGTGGTATATGCACCGACAGCGCAAAGTACAGAAGAAGGAGTCGAATCGTTCGACTCAATGCTTGATTAGGCCAAGGTTTTTGCTAATCACGAGAAATCCGGGTTATCATGGGAGATCGGAATGCTAAAGTTGGCCAAGGGAGAGAAAGTGAAACGGTCGGCGATTCTTAAAGAATTCTGGTAGTTAAACTGAAAGTGAACCTCTCAATATATCGGTAATTGTGGTATATGCACCCACAACACAAAAGACAGAAGAACAAATCGAATATTTTACTCCATGCTAGACAACGCCAAGAAACAGTGCTAATCACAAGAAATTAGAATTATTTTTTTATAACCATATCGCTCCAAGCAAGGCAGTCTACTGCCACTAGTGCCCAGGGGTTATATATGAAGAAAGTTATGCGAAAGAGTCACAGGTCACAGGTCGTGGGTAAGAGAAGAGTTAAGATACTGAGAGTGGAGTTGACGGAGAAAGGAGCATGAGAGAGAGGATGCAATTTTCAGATTTTTTAAAATATAAAATATAAGGACCAGTAGTTAAAATGAAATGGAGGTTCCTCAATATATCGATAATAGTGGTATATGCACCGACAACACAAAGTACTGAAGAAGAAATCGAATCCTTCTACTCCATGCTGGATGATGCCAAGGCAAAGTGCAAATCAGAATTATCATGGTAGAACTGAATGTCAAAGTTGGCAAAATAAGAGAAGGTAAAACGGTCGGCGATTTTGGACTAAGATACCGCAATAGCCGTGGTGAGAAATGGTTCCAAAGGTGCACAGCGAATGACCAGATAATAACCAACACCTGGTTCCAAGAACACCCAAGAAGGCTATGTACGTGGAGGAGTCCAAAAAGAGAAATTAAGAACCAAATTGATTATATTATTATAAACAAGAGATTCAGAAAAGCAGTCCTTAACTGCATAGCCACTCAAGGGCCGACTGTGGAAGCAACCACCTACCGCATAGCCACACAAGGGCCGAATTTGGAAGCAACCACCTACCGCATAGCCACACAAGGGCCGACTGTGGAAGCAACCATCTACCGCATAGCCACTCAAGGGCCGACTGTGGAAGCAACCACCTACCGCACAGCCACACAAGGGCCGACTGTGGAAGCAACCACGTACCGCATAGCCACTCAAGGGCCGACTGTGGTAGCAACCACCTACCGCATAGCCACACAAGGGTCGACTGTGGAAGCAACTACCTACCGCATAGCCACACAAGGGCCGACTGTGGAAGCAACCACCTACCGCATAGCCAGCCGAGGTCCGACTTTGGAAGCAACCACCTACTGCATAGCCACACAAGGACCGACTTTGGAAGCAACCACCTACCGCATAGCCACACAAGGACCGACTTTGGAAGCAACCACCTACCGCATAGCCACACAAGGGCCGACTGCGGATCGTGACCACCTTCCAGTCGTATGCAAACTAAGGATAGAACTAATTAGATTAAAGAAACCTAACAAAAAACTAAGACTGTAGTACAATAGATTCGTGAATGACCCGAAATGGCAGGAAATGTAATCAGAGAAGCAATATAAATTGGAAGCGGAAGATCAAAATGTGATGCACTAAGAGCGGCTCTAGTGACATCAGCGAACATCGTCCCAAAGAAAAAACCAGGTCTGAAGGAAAACGAGTAGATCACTGAAGAGACAAAAAACGAGACAAAAAACGATGCCAACATATGTAACTCAATACAAGAAACTACACAAGGAAATAAGAAACAAATGTAGACGGGCTAAAGAAAGACGACACAACGACAAATGCGCCGAAGTAGAGAGACTGAGTAGAACAAATAATGAAGATATGCATAAAAAAATAACGGAACTGACAGAACAAAAGACCTGTTCAGCAACAGGATGCATAAAAGCAAAGGACGGTACACTCATAATAGAAAAAATACTTCAGAGATGGAACGAGGAGATCGGAGATCTCTTACACGACAAGAGAGAGCAACCAGCAATGCACAAAATTACGGTTAGACCAGAAAAATTAAAAACCGAAGTGGAATCGGCAATGGCCAAATTGAAGAGAAACAAATCAGCAGGACCAGACGGCACTGTTATAGAGATGATGATGTCCTTTGAAAGCTTTGGGGTGGACAGACTCACAAAAATTCTTACGAAATCTATAACAGCAGCAATATATAGGAGAACCTAAGCAGATCAATTTTTATAGCACTACTTAAGAAGCCAGGTGCAAAGGGATATGAAATCCACCGAACAAACAGTTTAATGAGCCACATAACAAAACTGATCATCCGGATTCTGATAAACAGAACACACAGCAGAATCGGCCCAGAAATAAGACAAGAACAGTGTGGCTTCGTTAAAGATACCGAAACGAGCAATGCGATATTCATGCTCAGAATGCTATCTGAAAGAGCTTTTTCTGTGCTTTATAGACGAAACAAAAGTGTTCGGCAAAGTACATCACAAAGACTTGATATAGATGCTCGGCAACCTCGATATTTTCAGAAAAGACGTTAGGATAATCAAGAATCTATATTGGCAGCAAACCTCTAGTGTACGGATAGGAAGTGAACTCAGTAGATATACAAAAATAGAAAGGATGTGCTCTCTGGCCCGATCTATTCAACCTGTACAGTGAAGCTATTATGAGAGAAATAAAAGCCTTGCCGGGATTCGTTATTGGTGGCTACAATCTTAACAATATCAGATACGCGGATGACACGGTGTTGATAGCAGACACGGAAAGGAAAATGCAGGACCTTCTGCAAAAGAAAGCGAGAAGAAAGGACTGAGCATAAACTTCAATAAAACTGAATGTATCGTCATCAGCAAAAAGAAGAGCCCAATATGCAAACTACAAGTCAGAGAAACTAAAATGAAACAAGTCAAGAAATTTAAATACCTGGGACAGAGGATGAAAAGTGCGATATGGAAATCCAAAGACACATTGGCATGGCCAAAGACGCATTTCAGAAGCTAACCAAAGAACTGAAAGACATGAAAATCTCATTAGAAACAAAGCAAAAAGTGCTGAATTGCTATGTGATATCTGTCCTTCTGTATGGAAGTGAATGCTGGGCGATCTCATCAAGGATAAAGGAGAGGCTGGAGGCAGCAGAAATGTCGTTCTACAGAAGGATGCTGAGGATTCCATGGACGGAGCACGTGAGCAACGATGAGGTGTTGGAGTAGATGCAAACGTGAAGAAAACTCATACTTAACATCTGGAAGAGGCAGATGAGGTTCCAGAGACACGCAAAGAGGAAGGAGGGCCTGGAGAATTTAATACTCACAGAACGAATAGAAAAAAATCGAGACAGGGGAAAGCAGCGAGAGACGTACTTGTTAGGTCTGAGCAAATGGATGGCGGGGCATGGTTTGGAAGAGATACCAAGAGAAAAATTGGAAGAGATACCAAGAGAAAAATTATTGTGAGTGAGAGAGCCAAGTGGAAGTCCATGATCGCCTACGTCCTGAAGGGACATGGCACAAGAAGAAGAAGAAGAAAAAGAAGAAGAAGAAAATTGCTGCATTATGTCATGATAAAAAGGCACTTTTTATTTATCTGTGAAAAATACATACTAGAAACATATATTACTCAAATGTGTAGACATTGTTTTTTTGACAGCAGGTTAAATTTTAGATATTTTTTATTTACAACTGTACTTGTTAAGGGGCTAAATTGTTTCGGTTAAAATTTAAATAAAGTAATTATAGCATACTAAGGTACATTGAAGTGAGGAAAATCAATAAGTATTTTGTGGGTCATTAATTTTAATAAAATAATTGTAATAGAATATTAGAACGTAAATCATAAATGAATATTATAATTAAATACACGCATATGAATTTTTATTTATTAATCCAAGAGAATTTTATAGTTATCCACTATAATAACGTTTAAGGTTATTTTTATCATTATATATATATATATATATATATATATATATATATATATGCATGTATGCATGTGTGTTTGTGTGTCTCCATTCTAACGATGCCTACTCTTCAGAAACCCTTGGTCCAATTTCAACAAAAATTGGTCATTGTCGATCATGGCATGAACCTTTGATGTACGCAAACATTTTTCGAATTGGTTAACAGGGTACAGCAGAAATCCCCGAAACGCTTAGAATTCACGAACTCTTCTCCTCCGAGACGCCTTATGAGAATTCAACCAAAATCGGGTAACTTGTACATTAAGTCAGATAGGCTGGCTTTGATGTACAGAAAAGATTTTCGAATCAATGTACAGGGTTCGGCAAAAAATTTACAACAAACATAATTTCGGGTGGTCTTTTGCGCACTTTTATGCAATTCTCCAACACACTTCACTCAAACTCAACCAAAATCGAGTCACTGAAAGATCAAGGCCTGATGCCGTTATATGCAAACAAAAATTTCAATTGACACACGGGGGGGGGGGGGGGGGGCAAAAATTAAAGGAAAATGTTGATTTTTCCGATCATTTATTTCTCCGAAACGCTTTGTTGTATTCCATTAAAAATCGGGTCTTTTTTGTAACTTCTACTTTATCATATGTCATAAGAATTTTACGTTCTCTCCAAGGTGCCAATCCCTCCGATGATGCAGGGGAAATGCGTCAATTCTTCTGCGTTAAAACATTATTGCATAACATTTCCGGATCCCGTAATGCCCAACCCCGATCTTCCAATTTTACATATATCATTCCTGTTTATTGGTAAAACTGACCAAGCATGAATCCTGTTTTACAAATACAACAAAAAACAATACATTTTTTAAAAATCATATCACCCCAAGCAAGGCGGTAACGCCACTGATGCGCAGGGGGCTACGTAAGAGTGAAAAGATTGGAAAAGAGAAAGCCGGAAACCACATCCTAAACAGGGAACAAGGGATGAGCCTCTTCACCTGTTCAATAGACATGGGTGGACTGTGAACCGGGCGATAGTTTAGTCTATCTACTCCAATTAAAAAAAAAAGAAAAGAGTGAAAAGATTGGAAAAGAGAAAGCCAGAAACCACATCCTAAACAGGGAACAAGAGATGAGCCTCTTCACCTGTTCAATAGACATGGGTGGAGTGTGAACCGGGCGATAGTTTAGTCTATCTACTCCAATTGAAAAAAAAAAGAAAAGAGTGAAAAGATTGAAAAAGAAAGCCGAAAACCACATCCTAAACAGGAAACAAGGGATGTACCTCTTCACCTGTTCAATAGACGTGGGTGGAGTGTGAACCGGGCAATAGTCTAGTCCATCTACTCCAATAAAAAAAAAGAGTGAAAAGATTCACATTTTTTAACTGACGCATCATATTAACCTCATACTAGAACTTTTTGAATAGACATTTGACCTTATCATTTGAACATAACCACTAAAAACACTGAGCAACGTCCTGCTATATATATATATATATATATATATATATATATATATAGCTGCTTATGTTAAATCTGTCTAGAAATCAAAGACACTCATTAATCAAACATATTCACTGCCAACACCACTTTCCTCAAAAGTTTAAAGGTCAATCAACAAGACTTGTTCCCTTATCACTAACCACCCCCCGACATCCCCTACACAACTGACCAAGTATAAGAAAAGAAATTTAAAATTTAATATTTAATAGAAAAAATCCAAACTGTGATCTAATTAAAAATTAAAAATGTAATAGGAAAAATCTATTTCCTAAATCCAAAATTAAGATTAAATATAAAAAATTTCCATTAATTATATAGAATCTGCTTAAATACAAAAATATTCTGTACAAAATAAGCACCCCACCCCTTACCGGCTATTCTTAGAAATCCAAAGGATATAGTCTAGTCACAAGATAATAAAAACTTACATTCTAACTGCTAATGTTAAATCTGTCTAGAAATCAAAGATTCTCATTAATCAACCATTTTAACTACCCACACCACTTTCTTCAAATTCCAACGGTCAATACACGTGACTTGTTCCCTTATCACTAACCCCTACCAACATCCCAAACACAACTGACCAAATATAAGAAAAGAGGCTTTCCATTCCTTTACATACCGCCTGATGAGACATTGAATTTTTTTTCCCAAAAATTACAAATTTTTGTAAAAAAATTACAAATTTTTTTCCCAAAAATTTGTTTTCCCAAAATTACATATAGCCCACATACATAAATACATATATACATATATATACATATATATACAAATATGCACATCCACACACAAACATACACATATACATAAAAAAAAAAAATTAAAATTAAAATTAAAAATTTAAAAAAAAAATATTAAAAAAAATTATAGAAAAATGTAGAATTTAAAAATTAAAAATTAGAAGTTAAAATCCGCCCTATGGCGGCACTTGTTTATAAATTCCCTCCTAAAGTTCAAAAGTAAGTCCTGATGAGGATACTTCAAAAATGCGCATGTATATGTATATAAGTGTGTAATAAATTGAATGTATGTGTGTGTATGTGTATGTATATATGTATTCTTATTCGTAGAATTGTGTGTGTATATATATGTATGTATGTGTGTACTTCTATAGGTATGTATATAATAATTGTAATTAATTTTTTTTTTTTTTTTTACCTAGTGTTGTCTTTATTTAGTTTAATTTCAAATGACCTAATTTTTTTAAAAATAATTTTATTTTAAATCCTATATCTTTTTATTCCCTTTTATTAATAATTATGCCTTTTTAAGTAAAGGCCTTTTTCTAATACTTCAACGTTTTGGGGAAATTAGGTTTTTGAATTTGTCCAGCGTCTGTAATATTTAAAAAATTTTTTTTCTTTAGTTTCTTTCTTTTTCCCTCCCTTCCTTCTTTTATCTCTCTTACCACCTTTTTTCCGTGTTGCTTAAACTGACGTCGATTTAACACGGCTGTCTGTTAATTTTTAGTTACATTCTCCCCTTTTTTTTGCGAACCCAGACGATGTCAAATTTTTTCTTTTCTTATTTATTTGATTTTATTCTATCTTTTTCTTTTTCTTTTTCTTTTTCTTTTTCTTTCCCTTTATTTTTATTTTTATTTTATTTTATTTTATTATTTTTTCTTTGCAATCTATTTAAAAAGGAAAAGTAGACTAATTTTTCTCCAGTTTCTGAAAGGTTTTTTCTGTTGCTGAGGTGATGTGTCGTCCCCCGTGGGGATCTTCATATCGAAATGGCCATTCAACATCTTTGAATTAATCCTTTTTTAATATATATTTGCTCTGTAATATTTTATTACATGGAGCTCTCTTCCTGTATCATTTTTTAATATTAAAATAAATTTTTAATATTAATTAGGATCGGGTTTTTTGGAATTTACCTTCCTGCTTTTTTCCCTTGGATTGAAGTATCTGAATTAAAATATATATATATATATATATATATATATATATATATATATATATATATATATATATATGTTACTGGTGTTAATAAAACACTGCGCGATATAATATAACAAAGTTATTAAATATATTTTAATAAATATACATAGGATAGCATGTATTACGAAATCTTACAGAAAGTTATGAAATGGTATTAACCGACATATTTATTTAAATTTGTTTTGTAATTTTTCTTTGTTTGCATTTGTCTAAATCAGGATGCAAACCAGAGCAGATATAAATGTGATAAACCAGGAACTTATGTATTTAGGCCTAATTCGACTTTGCTGAACAATAAATCTTCCGTGGTTAAGTAGTAGGACACGTTAGAACTAATGACGGCTTATCCTCTTCAGGTTCGAGTCCTGCTGGAAGATAGATATTTTCCTAACAAGATATCTCGAATATTCAGGTCGATGGATATATATGAATGTACTGTTTAATTACAGAAAAACAGAGTAGCCATTAAAAATCATATTCGAACAAATAAATTTAAATATGGCGGTTAATACAATTTAAATGGTATTAACCGCCATATTTAAATTTATTTGGCAGTTAAATTTATTATGGTATTAACCGCCAATAAATAAATTCAATTTTTTTTTTTAATCATATCACCCCAAGCAAGGCGGTGACGCCACTGATGCGCATGGGGCTACTTAAGAGTAAAATGATTGGAAAAAAGAAAGCCGGGAACCATATCCTAAACAGGGAACAAGGGATGAGCCTCTTCAACTGTTCAAAAGACGTGGGTGGAGTGTGAACCGGGCGATAGTTAAGTCTATCTACTCCAATTGAGAAACAAAAAAAGAGAAAAGAAAAAAAAGTGAAAGAAGATTGGAAAAAATAAAAAGAAAGCCGGGGACCACATCCTAAACAGGAAACAAGGGGTGAGCCTCTTCACCTGTTCAAAAGACGTGGGTGGAGTGTGAACCGGGCGATAGTTAAGTTTATATACCATAACTTTCCGTATGATTTCGTAAAATAGATATTTCAATTTATGTCATATTTATGGGATAAAAGGGTTCTATATCATTGTGAGAGCGCCTGTTAAGCACCGAATGGGCCACTCGGTAAGAATTTTAACTCCTTCTTTTAGTAGGAGTCCTTTCTAATTGGTGTCTTAACCAACGCTAAATAGGGGAAATAATCATAATACCATTTTACCTGTAATTATTTAGCCTACATTCATGTGACTAGAAGAATCGTGCTTCGTACCCATCTCCCTCAGCAATTGGAATGACGGTCACCATGAAACCAAGACAATACAAAAAATATATACAAGGAATTTTATTCCACCCATACTTGTATATTTAATATTATATATAGTAGATTTAGAAATACTCGTCTATTTTTCCATCTGTGGATGTTTGTAGGTTTATTTATGTATGAATTCTTTCTCTTCCTCGTTTAATATATGAATAACTTTCTAAATCTACTAAAGTGTTAAACTAAAAAATATATATATTTTTAAATTTCGCAACAAAAATAGATATAATAATTAATAATGCTGATCTCAATTTAATCAAATTTTAATACCAATGCCAACCAAGATTAATTTTAAGTCTGCCCACATATTCTCCAAATTAGAAATTGCTTTACTCTGATTGGTCCACATTGTACATACAATGATGCCTCCCTGATGAAAGAGGTCTTGCTTGTTTTTAACCTTTTAAAACCATTCAATTTAAAATAACCACATCACTTGACAAGACACAAGAAGTGTCGAAACAAAATAGCTACTTTTGTAGTGATATTGCAACATATCCATGTTATAATTTCTGAATAAATAATAATAATAACAATAATATATATATATATATATATATATATATATATATATATATATATATATATTAAAATAATATGAAAATAATATTAAAAAATATATGGTTTGCTCAAGCGACACAAAAGTAAATAGATTGATAATTAACTTATATAAGACAGTCCTTTAAGTGGAATGAGATCAATCAAGTATTGAATAAAACGCTCAGTTTATATTCTGAAATGTTTACCAAGTTCGATAAAAAACCTGATTATGGTCGTTAGACACAGCAGCCGAAACGTTATGATTGTAACAACCAAGTTGAGCATACCATTCGTTTTTTACTAATAGTTCAACCACTACAAGGCCCAAGAGCAACGCAATGATTTCTGAATGAGGTTGTTCTGTGAGCATAAAGCTTGGAGATAACAAGTGCAGATTATGAGGATATGTAGGATAGATAATGGTTGCTCATAGAATTGAAGAGGTTCAAATTGTTACAATCAGAGAAGCATCCCCTCGGGAGTCATTTCCAGAAAATAGCCGGTCTTGGAAAGAAGCTATCCGAACGGAACTTCCCCTTACTCATGGAATGTCAGTGAAATGGGAATGATTCATCCCACAGTACGTGGCATTTCGGGTCTTAGCTGTATATCTTTGAACAGGTGGAACAAATGAATGTAGTGTGTCAGGACAATGGCCATGAGGATAGCAACAGAGAGGCAAGAGGCTGGCAATATTTCGTTTGCAACAATAGCAAATCAACACCAGCTCTTCCTGTTTGCTGTTTTTGTTGTAAATATTGTAATGTTTCAAAGTTTGTTGTTAACTGCTTTTTTTTTTTTAAATTGTTGAGAAAGAATCTCGCTTGAAAAAGCCTCTCCCCCATAAAAAAAAAAGTTATTTTCCTTTAAACATCATATTTTGTTGTTTTTGAGAAGAAGCAGGGCCGTGCTTAGCCCCCGCCCCAGACCCCGCAATTGCGGGGGGGGGGGCACACGTTCCCTAGGGGTCGCAAGGCTCCTTGGCTCTGCAGATCTATTGTAATGAAAAAAATTAACAAAATAATTATTAGGATTAACTGGAAAATTATTATCATACTCGTTCAGCAGACATAAAAAGTAGCTAAAAGTTGTGAAAACGTTCCTAATGTAGAGCTTCAAAGCGCCCATTCCGCGATTTCTTCCGTTTTTTCTTGATCACGGAATATCTGCGTTCCGAAAGCGTTTTTTTTTATTATAACCATATCGCCCCAAACAAGGCATTTTACTGCCACTGTTTTGCAGAGGGTTACATAGGAGGAAAGTTATGAGAACGAGCGACAGGTTATAGAGGGCTGTCAGGAAGTG
This sequence comes from Ascarosepion bandense, assembly GCA_037127315.1. Classification (NCBI taxonomy): domain Eukaryota; kingdom Metazoa; phylum Mollusca; class Cephalopoda; order Sepiida; family Sepiidae; genus Ascarosepion; species Ascarosepion bandense. The sequence goes on along the minus strand of JBBBDQ010029769.1, from coordinate 19,387,330 downwards.
GGTAAGAGAAGGATGAGAATACTGATGAGAGTGAAGTGGACGGGGAAAAGAGCATGAGAGAGAGAGGATGCAAGTGAGTGAGATAGGAGATGACTATTGACTTTACATTTAAATTCTTGGGGATTGAAGCTGTCAGTAAAGCAAGTAAATGGAAGGGAATTCCACAGCGGGGAAGTGCGAAAAAAGAAGCTACTGGAGTAGAATTTGCGTTTACAATTTATTGGTTTCACAGTAAAAGGGTGGGACCTAGTTGCTAATCTTGTGGCTCGAGTAAATTTATATATAGGGGACCCCAGTGAGCTGAGTTTATCGGAGCAGAAGCCGTGAAAGTATTTGTAGAAGAGACACAGGGAAGCCACATTGCACCGGTGAGAAACTGACTGTATCTGAGTTGCCAAGTCGGGATCGATCACATTACAGATTCTCCGTTGGATTTTGTCAAGGATTCGTAGGTGAATAGCAGGAGGACCTGACCAGATATGGCGTCAGTATTCAATGCACGGGCGGATGGTAGATTTATATATGTGCAGGATTGTTTCAGGCGGAAAAAAACTTCCTGGCTCTACACAGGGAACCGATTTAGCAGCGGATTTAGCTATGTATTCTATATAGTCATTCCACTTGAGGTCTGTTGCGAGAGTTAAGCCGAGAAGGCGCAATGCTTTGCTTTCAGGGAGACTAGCCTGATCCATGCTAATGGGGGGGGGTAGGAGCGATTGTCTGTGATGGTTAATAGATAGCAGCTTCGTTTTGGAAGCATTAAAATTGACGAGCCATTTCTTAACCCAGTCCGCCACAGATCAGAGGTCTTTTATCGGAGAGTATTTTATTTTGTTTAAAGTACCATTTATTGTGGGTTCAGTATATTTGAGGGGGCGCAAGGCGCATTCTGCAGGGGGTGCGATATTGCTAAGCACGGCACTGAGCAGAAGGTTATAGTCAGGTTATGGGAGAGACTTACTGAGTGATTGTCATTTATGAGACTGTTGAGGCCAATATTAGCCTGACATACATAAGAATGGACATTGATATCAACACTGTATAGAGACAGTCTGTTTCAGACTTCAACGCAATCTTCCGGCTATGCAACAGATTGTCTTCTCACAGATGAAGAAGAAGCAACAGAAATATAGGTTCACAGAAAGACTGTTAAATTTCCTGCTGTATTATTGTCAGCAATCGAGACATTGTAATGAAGGAAGTGGAGAAGTACGTGTGATCTTCACCCCGTTCTGATCACTGTAAAGATATCCAATCTCCACAGTTGATCGATAGCTGATCACGTCAGTCTAAACCCTGCTCTATACCACGTTGTGTTTTGATTGAGCTTAGGGCCGGTCTGGTCGAATCACCGTTGAAGATCGCTGTATCGGGTCGGTCCAGGCAGAGTCAAAAGTCGCAATGAACAAAAAAGAAAACAAAATATCTCCTGAAATTAAAAATAAGTTTTTATGTAGGTTCTTTTTTCGGTACAGTAGGGATGTGCGTTGTGGTGCGTTGGATATCGGCTCGGAACGAGAAATCGGGGAGCCGAGTTCGAATTCCAGCCGAATTCATTGCATTCACTTACGCACAAATACCCTTGGGAAAGGTATTAATCCGTCTATTCCTTCTAGTTATGGGTTAAATAACAGGACAGATTGAGTTCTATAGCCTTGGTCGGCAACCAGTCTACCGCAGAAAGTAATGGCAACCTACTGCGGGATAATCTTCTGCTCAGTCAGTCATGTCTCTTTCATGATCGCCTAAGCGTGTATCACGTATGGCACTTAACTGGCTGACTTTGTTAAGGATGTGCTTTGTGGTGTAGTGGATATCGGCTCGGAACGACAAATCAGAATACCGAGTTCGAATTCCAGCTGAATTCATTGCATTCACTTACGCACAAATACCCTTGGGAAAGGTATTAATCCGTCTCTTCCCTCCAGTTATGGGTTAAATAATAGGACAGATTAGCTATGGCTGGCATCCAGTCTACCACAGAAAGTAATGTCAACTTACTACGAGATAAACTTCTGCGAAACCAGTCATGTCTCTTTCGAGACATGATCGCCTAAGCGTGTATCATGTATGACACTTAATTAACTGAATATAATAGTTGAAAACATGATTAAGGCTTTTACTGGGCATAAAATGAGTAATCCGTTTTATATTGTTATGAAGTAATAAACTGATCCCCCCATTAATTACTACCTAATATAATACATCTCTTGCCCCTCTAGCTATGAGTCAAATAACAGGACATATTGGGTTCTATAGTCTTGGCTGGCAACCAGTCTACCGCAGAAAGCAATGGCAACCTGCTTTGGGATAATCTTCTGACCAGTCAGTCATGTCTCTTTTGAGACATGATCGCCCAAAGCATATATCACGTATGGCACTTAACTGACTTTGTTAGCGTTTATACTTCTTCATACAGACAACTATAATGCCAACCCACGTCTTCTATTGGATGTAATACTTCTTCTAATTTGGCTGGTCTGACACAAGGTTTTAGTCGAAGGTTCTTCTCGGGCAGGCAGTCACGTGATAACACGTCTCTCATCTCCAACTGCAATTCAACTGGTCTCTCTCATGTCGCCTGGGCAGGCTTGTATTTATGGACACTCTAACCACAGAGGATTCTTTGTCGCCGTCACTAGGTAATCCATTCTACTTTCAGAATGAGGAATACCCCTTTTCCCGGGAGTAGTGGTCGCAGACATCGGCCCGCTCTAATAACTCCTTCCTTCTCTTATTGTCATCTCATACCACTGCCTGTCAAAGATTGCAGACATTCTCTTTCCTTTTCTTAGCATTTCAACTGTCTGACACCTTAGCTACCTTCTGACCAATGTGATTCCTTCGACCAATTGGCGCTATTTCTTCCTTCTCAAATTGGCATCTTTCACCATTGCCTTTCGAGGGGCGTGAAAAATGTTCCTTCACTCTCCTTATTTTTTTGTTGATTAAAATTTATTATTCAAAATTCTTTCTCTCATTTTGCCTCGGCTTACGGCCTATCACGTTGAATACGCCAGTTCTCGCTCGATCGCCTAAGTTAAGCAACGTTGAGCCTGGTCAGTACTTAGATGGGTGACTGCTTGGGAATACCAGGTGCTGTAAACGTATAGTGACGGATGTACGTTGTGTTGCAGTGGATATCGGCTCGGAAGGAGAAACCGGTGAGCCGAGTTCGAATTCCAGTTGAATACCCTGCATTCACTTAAGCACTGGTACCCTTGGGTAAGGTATTAATCCGTCCCTTCCCTACAGTTATGGGTTAAATAACAAGAGTAGGACTTGGGGACCCTGCCCTTAAAAACAAATCCCAATGAATCTTGATACTCGAAAAGAAAAATATATTACTAGACTTAAAACTTATATAAAAACAACAATAAATTGTTAAAAGTAAAAGGTATTACCAGCAATGAATAAATAAAAAATTTAGTTGGCAATGAATGACCCGCCGAGGTGTTGATATGCCATAAAAACAAAACAACCAAAATCTTTTTGCCTCATGCAAGAAAAATGTTCCCAGGAAATATCTCCACATCAATTCAAACAATTGACAGATACTTTTTCGACTTCTACCTGAACTTTTATCAGGATCGTTAATTTCTTTGATGACAAAGAAACCTTAATTAAAAAAAAAACCCTGCTTGCAGTATAATCTCGTTCTTCGACCGCTAGGGGTGACTTCTTTTAATCAATCTTTCTTTTTTTCACTTTCACCCAAAAATGGTTTCCCGCTGCTAGTCTGATTTTCTTCACAAGAAACTATTCTTGAATCTTACCTGTTTTATATTTAGATAAATTCTCGGTGCTTTGCAAATCATTAATCAACTATCACCCAGAAAAATCATATGGGTGTCTGCGTTTTGTTCATCAGTGGGAAACTCTTTATGACTTTCGAATTTTCGCTTCTCCTAATAAAAATATCCCTGTTTGTTCGTCGTTCCATTCATTGAACCTTTAAATAAAAATATATTCCATCTTTTCTCTTAGTATATTCATCGTTCTATCCATTAACCTTTTCTTTATGTACGAGCACTAAATAGTGTTACATACGTATATAATCGGAAAAGACAAACCAGTCAAATTGCTACAAGTCAATTAGTTACGGATTTATGATTTAAAAAGAATTAATTAAAAATGTCATAAAGCACTAGCAGTGTAGCCCGGCGTTGCTCGGATGTAATGAAAGCTTTAAAACTAATCCATGGTCCTGGAGCTCAGACTCACCCTAAAGAATATTTGTGTGAAGTTTGGTGAGAATCGGATAAAAATTGTGGATTTGTATAAAGGACATACAGACAGATAAACAGACACACACACAAACATCTGGCCTTTTATATATATATATATGTATATTATCGATTTTCTGTACTATTGTAAGAACTGCAACCTTAAAACTTCTGAATATCGTTTCTTATGTCTTTGTCTATGAGTATATCAAATTTGATTAAAATCGGACTACTCCTTCTATAAGCCGATTTTTTCGATTTTCGATATTTATGGGGGATGCCTCGACACAAAACCTAGCTAAGAACACTCGCAGACGCTTATAGTACAACTGTGTAAATTTTCAAGAAAATCGGTTCAGCCTTTTCGGAGTCTATAGTTAACGGACACACACACACACACACACACACACACACACACACACACACACACACACACACACACACAAAGTTCCATTTATAAATAAGTTTAGATATGTTTGCGTAAATCGTATTTTTTAATGTCAAAAAGTTCCTCGAATCTCCAACAAAAATCATATCAACAAAAAAAAAATCAAAAAAAAAATAATAAAAAAAGAAAATTGGGTAAGCTGTCGAGTGATATGAAAATCTTATAACCACAATGAAAGAAACAATCTAAAATGATATGGGCCAATCTCATGATCAACAGAACTTGCCAACGCAATAATGCAAAGTACAGTGCAATGAGGGGGAGTGGGGGGGGGGGGGGGTCTGTAATGGTTTTTCATTACTTTCCAATCCTCGTTCTATCATGTCACTGACTGACGTAATCACACTGTATGATGATAAACAAAATTACTTACTAACTTGTTATCAGCGTTTTTATTAGGTGAAGTGATTTGCATAATTTTTTTAAATCATATCACCCCGAGCAAGGCGGTAACGCCACTGATGTGCAGGGGGCTACATAAGAGTAAAAAGATTAGGGGGCTACATAAGAGTAAAAGGATTAGATTGAAGAGAGTGAAGAGAAAGACGAACCAGTTAGAAAGGAGCAAGAGAAGGATGGGAATACAGGTGTGATGACAGTTGCGAAGGTGGAGAGAAAAGAAAGGATCTACAGGACAGTGTGGAAAGAATTAGGGTCAAGTAGCTAAGAGATGAGTATTGACCTTGCATTTAAATTCCTGGAGGTTGTAGCCACAAGGAAAGCAAGAATAAGAAAGCGAGTTCCACAGGCGGGAAGTGCGAGAAAAGAATCTGCAGGAGTAGAATTGTTGTATGCATTTGGTTGATTTAACTGTGAATGGCTGAGACCCAGATGCCAGTCTGGTTGCACGAGTAAACACCTGTTGCGGAGGCACCAGTGACTTAAGTTCGTTGGAGCAGAAGCCATGGAAGTATTTATAGAACAGACACAGGGAAGCCACATCTCGTCGGTGGGAAAGTGGCTGTAGTCGAGCCACCAAATCGGTACCTATCACATTACTGATTCTCCTTTGGAGCCTGTGGACACGGCCTCACTTCTGCCAATATGACACTCAACAAACTGCACCCTCATTTCTTTCTGGTAAGGTAGGTTACTACATGATTCTGCACTACAAGTGCATACCAAACGACAATCAGACGCCCCGACCCCGGAACAGCACTGTTCATTTCTGCCGTTCCGCCAGATATGAGTTCAGGTATTCGTCTGGATATCGGTACTACATTATGGATTGTTTGTAATCACAAATGAATCCGTTGCAAGGGTTTATAAAGCCTACTTTGTTCAACTTGCATTAGACACTCTCCTCTATGCTCGGTTAGTGGCACATGGTCAAAGTCTTTCTTGACAGTCGCAGAGAGAGAGAAGTTACTTACTTCACTTTCCAAAACAGTCTGCATACTGGTCTCATTTTCAACTCAGTAATCTGTAGCCAGATCGGATCTTGAGCAGTCAAACTCTGGAATTAATTTCAGGTCAAATTTGTTGTCCGTCATTCTTCACCGAAATATAAGTACAGTGGAACCTCGGGTTACGAATTAAATTACTTCGTGACCCAAAATATTCATCAACCGAAATTATTTTCTCTGTAGAAATCAATTTAAAATGGATGAATCTGTTCCTGAAGGCCGTTCGTGAATTCGAAATGTTCGTACACCGAAACTATTTTCCCCATAGAAATCAATGTAAAATGAATTAATCCGTTCCTGGATGACTGCTTGTTTAAACTTTGACAACAGGTCTTTACACAAAACCAATCAAAATCATTAAATCTAAGACAAAAAGATAAACCCAATATTAAACAGATAAAAAATATAGGAAAATTTAATTTAATTTTACCGAATCTGTACGGAGGTGAATTGGTAATGTTAGTGGGGGGTGGTGAGGATGTGGAAAAGGAAGGATATTATTGTTTGGAAAGGGAGTCCTTCCCATAGAAATAAAAAACATCAGGTAACTCTGTTGCTAGGGGTTTTTCTCGTTCTCATTTGTGTCTCATAGCATCACACAACCCCGCTTGAGACTGAATCGGCCTCGGTCTCACGAAAACATTTGTCCATTTGTAATGCCCTCTCTATCAGCCTATGATGCACCAAAACCACAAAAAGCTTCTCTCTCTCTCTCTCTCTCTCTCTCTCTCTCTCTCTCTCTCTCTCTCTCCGGTCCCCCAAAATGTTCAACACTGTGGTTGATCGATGAATAAGCTTTCGTTCTGTTCTGCCCCACGTTGTGATTAATTGATCGCAGACAGGTCGAGATTAGTCGTCGATATCCCGCCGCGGTTAGATCCAAACAGAGTGAAGGCGCACAGTAATAATAACAAAAATAAAAAATAAAAAAATAAATAATCACACGGAGAAGAATGATGAATAATAAAAATAATATTACAATTTATCTCAATACAATGACTTCGTTAGTAGTGTACATGTATGGTTGTCAATCTAAATTGTCCCCAAATCGGATGCGACACTTTGTGAAACTGGTAAGGGTTGGCTGGCGTATAGTTAACGGAGTTTATTCAGTTGATATTTGGTAATTTCTTGGTAAGTCTGGCTCAAGGCTGATGTGTCGGAGTTACTCTTTAGCAGTTAGTCACGTGTTGTCAAATCTCCGTCCGTCCTCTCGGCCCGAATCTCGGATCTCTCTCTGTGTCACCTCACTTTTATTGGTATCAGTCCCGAACTGATGCAGACGCAAGGGTAGAGGTTGATAAATTATATTTCCAACTTAGTTGTCTCTCCCTCCTTTGGGTAATGGTTCCAGCCAGGCAGGCCCCTCTCCTCCTCCTCTGTATTATTTCCACGGAAAATTTTCTGGTTTCCTTTCACAGGCGAATCAATCAATAATTGTGCATTAATTTGGCCAAAATAAATTTATCAGGTAAATTTCCTTCGCATGGTTTCAGATCCCGAAAACCTGATTTTTCGTTGAGTAACCTTTTCTCGGGATGTGGTGCAGTGGATATCGTCTCGGAACGAGGAACCGAGTTAGAATTCCAGTTGACTCCATTGCATGGAAGAAACCCTGAAACACATTACCATTTAATGTACGCATAGTAATTACTGCTAAATTCTTCCCCTAGCCTAATTACTACTAAATTGGATCAAGACATGTCACTTTATAATTCTGTTTAGATAAGATACCTAGTGGGACCTTAGATTTTTTAAATGGGTAGACAATAATTTTTAACAGGCGGTGGGATTTTATTTATTTATTTATTTTTTTGTCTTTTTTTTAACAATGGATTTTTTTTACTACTATCTCTTGAGTAAAGAGGCTGGAATGTTTAGGTCAGAATTAGGATGAAATAATTATGGTATATTTAGTTATATTGTATTAAGAACAACTAATAAGTATTGTGTGGGTCATTTATTTAGTAAAATAATTTTTATTCTTTTAATTATGTTGGATTATAAGTTATAAATGAAACATTGTAATTAATTAAATTTAAAAAAAAATTATTTTGTCTGAGTAAGGTACGTTGTGGTACAGTGGATAGCGACTCGGAACGAGAAACCGGGGAGCTGAGTTCGAATTCCAGTTGAATCCATTGCATTCACTTACGCACAAATACCCTTGGGAAAGGTATTAATCCGTCTCTTCTATCCAGTTATGGGTTAAATAGCAAGACAGATTGGGTTCTATAGCCTTGGTCGGCAACCAATCTACCGCAGAAAGCAATGGCAACCTACTGCGGGATAATCTTCTGCCCAGTCAGTCATGTCTCTTTCGAGACATGATCGCCCAAGTGTGTTTCACGTATGGCACTTAACTGAACCTTTTCTCACCTTTTAACTGGTACTTAGGGTTTTTACAGGTTCTTTCATCGGCCAACTGTCAAGACCTAGATTAGATTTGTCCCCGACTCATAACGGAGTTTCAATCCATGGAAATATTTTCATACTGGTTAACTCTTTTCATGAGAAGTGTATCAATATACTTCTCTGTATATCTAAATAATAAAATTTATTATTAATTCCCAGCAACCAAATAGTTGCACAAAATGAGATTTGTTTTAGTCTATGTTTGTAAAATATTTTTGAAATGAGACCTTCGTATTGACATTGAAAATGTTTATGCCACGGCTTGCTACCTCTTTATCAGGGTGATATAATTACATGAAATTTTGTACAAATTTTGTGGTTCAATCTATAAAGAAGAACCTCCTTTCCTATCCACTTAGCCCGGAGAAATTTTCTCTACAATTGCCCACGTTGCCACCAGCTTTTGTGTTCTTCGCTCAATTCGCCACCCAAAATATTCCTTTGTTCGGAAAATTTGTTTGTGATATGTCCCAGGAAGGGATATATATATATATATATATATATATATATATATATATATATATATATCATTCGAGATAGTTCATCAGTTTAGGCAAATGTAACCGGGTAAGACAATTTAGTACCTAGATGTAATGGACGGTACTCGTCGTATGCAGTATCCTGAGACGTAGACCAATAGTCGAAGACCTGTAAACCTCTAGCGGTAGACCTCTAGTAGTAGACCTATGGACGTAGACCTCAATGCGTCCTCGCCTTCGTCTGTATTTATGGCTTACACCAGCCAATCACCTTACTGTGAAGGGGAACCAAGGTGTATGCATATTCATTACATATTCGATACACCAGTTTGTGAACCGAATTTTTTGTGATGAAAGATGTTTATGACCTGATGTTCCACTGTAACGGTATGATTATTTTGTTTTTCTAAAGCCTATCAATCTTTTGCAGGTTATTTAAAGCCAATAATGTCAAAAGAAAATATTTTTACATTGTAAGAATTTTTCGGAGGTAATAAAGATTTACTGAAAAATGTCAGACCAATTAGCAATGTGGAGAAGGTGAATTCATGCTTTTTCCAAGGGTATTTTAACGTTTTTTATGTTTCTGTTTTGTTTTTAACCCCAAACAAAACAGTAGTGCCACTAGTGCATAGGGAACTAATCAAGAGGAGAGCGAAAAGTTATGTCACTATAAAATGGGTTACTGGTGTCAAGAGAGTTATGTGAGAGTAAAGGTGACAAAAGCAAGATTCAGGGAGTGTCGAGTAAAGCATAACAAATGATGGAAGTCAAGGAGGTAAAAGATAGCGGTTTACGCTGCATTTAAATCTTTGGAGATTATAGCTGTCAGGAAAGCAAGTACACAGAGGGGGGGGGTCCACAGACAGAAAGTGCAAGAAAAGAAACTGTTATGGTCGAAGGAGCAGTTACATTTAACTATTTTAACAGCAAAAGGATAGAACTTTGTTGTCAGTCTAGCTGCTTCAGTAAATTCGTATAGAGGGGACACCAGGGAGCTAAGCTCATCGGGGCGGAATTCTTGAAAATATTTGAAGAGAGGGAAACCACATCTCGTCGGTGAGAAAATGACTGGAGTCGAGCTACCAGGTCAGGATTGATTACATTGCAGATTCTCATTTGGATTTTGTCGAGAACTCCAAAATAAATAACAGAAGTGCCTGACTAGATATGACAGCAGTATTATTCAATGAACAGGCGGATGGTTGATTTATATATGTGTAAGTTGTATTCAGATGAGAAAAACACCCTCGCTTGACACAATGACCCAACCTTTCTAGCAGTAGATTTAGCTATTGTTTCACTGTAGTCGTACCACTTGAGGTCAGCTGTGAGGGTGAGGTGAGGCGTGTGAATATAAAGAACTCGTCTAGAATTGAAACCCAGTTCTCCAATTTCCAATTCCGAGTTGTTATCAATACACTCATGGTACCCAACCACGGGGTAAATTACCCCAGTGGGTTAATGAGTCTATATTTTGTGGGTAATGCGTGTTTGGTTTGGGAAGAGGCAATTAGCTTATAATCTCACACTGTGTCCTTGGAATGAAGACCAAGAAACGTAGCAGACTCAACGTAGCAAACGACGCCCGAATAACCCCTTTCAGTCATAAAGCCAAGAATAAATAAACTGGCACTGACACAGGCAATTCAAGCTCAACACTCACATTAAGAATCACGGCTAGTTCACGGCTACTATACCTCTGTCTTTCCAAAGAAGGAATGCCAATACCCGGAAAATAAAGAATATGAATTTAGGGAGAAGGCAACAAGAAAGTTTCTCAACTGTCTTTTCTATGAAGAAATGCCAATAGCTTGATAATAAAGAATATGAATTTAGGGAGAAGGCAACAGGAAAATTTCCCAAATGTCTTTGCAAAGAAGGAATGCCAATACACCGATAATAAAGAATATGAATTTAGGGAGAAGGCAACAGGAAAATTTCCCAAATGTCTTTGCAAAGAAAGAATGCCAATACACCGATAATAAAGAATATGAATTTAGGGAGAAGGCAACAGGAAAATTTCCCAAATGTCTTTGCAAAGAAGGAATGCCAATACACCGATAATAAAGAATATGAATTTAGGGAGAAGGCAACAGGAAAATTTCCCAAATGTCTTTGCAAAGAAAGAATGCCAATACACCGATAATAAAGAATATGAATTTAGGGAGAAGGCAACAGGAAAATTTCCCAAATGTCTTTGCAAAGAAGGAATGCCAATACACCGATAATAAAGAATATGAATTTAGGGAGAAGGCAACAGGAAAATTTCCCAAATGTCTTTGCAAAGAAGGAATGCCAATACACCGATAATAAAGAATATGAATTTAGGGAGAAGGCAACAGGAAAATTTCCCAAATGTCTTTGCAAAGAAAGAATGCCAATACACCGATAATAAAGAATATGAATTTAGGGAGAAGGCAACAGGAAAATTTCCCAAATGTCTTTGCAAAGAAGGAATGCCAATACACCGATAATAAAGAATATGAATTTAGGGAGAAGGCAACAGGAAAATTTCCCAAATGTCTTTGCAAAGAAGGAATGCCAATACACCGATAATAAAGAATATGAATTTAGGGAGAAGGCAACAGGAAAATTTCCCAAATGTCTTTGCAAAGAAGGAATGCCAATACACCGATAATAAAGAATATGAATTTAGGGAGAAGGCAACAGGAAAATTTCCCAAATGTCTTTGCAAAGAAGGAATGCCAATACACCGATAATAAAGAATATGAATTTAGGGAGAAGGCAACAGGAAAATTTCCCAAATGTCTTTGCAAAGAAGGAATGCCAATACACCGATAATAAAGAATATGAATTTAGGGAGAAGGCAACAGGAAAATTTCCCAAATGTCTTTGCAAAGAAAGAATGCCAATACACCGATAATAAAGAATATGAATTTAGGGAGAAGGCAACAGGAAAATTTCCCAAATGTCTTTGCAAAGAAGGAATGCCAATACACCGATAATAAAGAATATGAATTTAGGGAGAAGGCAACAGGAAAATATTTCAAATGCCTTTACAAAGAAGGTATGCCAATACCCAGATAATATAGAATATGAATTAAAGGAGAAGGCAGCAAAAAAATCTCTCAACAGTCTTTCCAAAGAAGGAAAGGCGAATACCCAGATAATAAAGACTATGAATTTAGGGAGAAGGCAACAAAAAAATTTCTCAACTGTCTTTCCAAAGAAGGAATGCCAATACCCTGAAAATAAAGAATATGAATTTAGGGAGAAGGCAAAAGGAAAACTTCTCAAATGTCTTTCCAAAGAAGGAATGCGAATCCCCAGGAAATAAAGAAAATCAATTTAGCGAGAAGGCAACAAGAAAATTTCTCAACTGTATTTCCAAAGAAGGAATGCCAATACCCAGAAAATAAAGAATGTGAATGTCGGGAGAAGGCAACAAGAAAATTTATCAACTGTCTTTCCAAAGAAGGAATGCCAATATCCAGAAAATAAAGAATGTGAATGTCGGGAGAAGGCAACAAGAAAATTTATCAACTGTCTTTCAAAAGAAGGAATGGCAATACCCAGACAATAAAGAATATAAATTTAGGGAGAAGGCAATGGGAAAATTTCTCAAATGACTTTCCAAAGAAGGAATTCCAATACCCAGATAATAAAGAATATGAATTTAGGGAGAAGGCAACAAAAAAATCTCTCAACGGTCGTTCCAAAGTCGGAATGGAAAAACCCAGACAATAAAGAATATGAATTTAGGGAGAATGCAATGGGAAAATTTCTCAACTGTCTTTCCAACGAAGGAATGCCAATACGCAGATAATAAAGAATATAATTTTAGGGAGAAGAAAACAAGAAAATTTCTCAACTGTCTTCCAAAGAAGAAATGGCAATACCCAGAAATTAAAGAATATGAATTTAGGGAGAAGGCAACAAGAAAATTTCTCAAATGTCTTTCAAAAGAAGGAATGGCAATACCCAGACAATAAAGAATATAAATTTAGGGAGAAGGCAATGGGAAAATTTCTCAAATGACTTTCCAAAGAAGGAAGGCCAATACCCACATAATAAAGAATATGAATTTAGGGAGAATGCAATGGGAAAATTTCTCAACCGTCTTTCCAAAGAAGGAATGGCAATACCCAGATAATAAAGAATATGAATTTAGGGAGAAGGCAACTGGAACATTTCTCAACTGTCTTTCCAAAGAAGGAATGCCAATACCAGAAAATGAAGAATATGAACTTAGGGAGAAGGAAACAGGAAAATTTCTGAACTGTCTTTCCAAAGAAGGCATGCCAATACACCGATAATAAAGAATATAAATTTGGGAGAAGGCAATGGGAAAATTCCTCAACTGCCTTTCAAAAGAAGGAATGCCAATACCCAGATAATAAAGAATTTAAATTTAGGGAGAAGGCAACAAGAAAATTCCTCAACTGTCTTTCCAAAGAAGGAATGCCAATACCCAGATAATAAAGAATGTGAATTTAGTTCGAAGGCAACAAAAAAATCTCTCAACAGTCTTTCCAAAGTCGGAATGGTAATACCCAGATAATAAAGAATATGAATTTAGGGAGAATGCAATGGGAACATTTCTCAACTGTTTTTCCAAAGAAGGAATGCCAATATCCTGATAATAAAGAATATGAATTTAGGTAGAAGACAACAGGAAAGATTCTCAACTGTCTTTCCAAAGACGGATTGGCAATACATAGATAATAAAGAATATGAATTTATGGAGAAAGCAATGGGAAAATTCTCAACTGCCTTTCCAAAGAAGGAATGCCAATACCCAGATAATGAAGAATATGAATTTAGGGAGAAGGCAATAAGAAAATTTCTCAACTGTCTTTCCAAAGAGGAAAGGCCAATACCCTGAAAATAAACAATATGAATTTAAAGAGAAGGCCAAAAGAAAATTTCACAACCATCTTTCCAAAGAAGGAATGCCAATATACAGATAATAAAGAATATGAATTTAGGGAGAAGGCAACAAGAAAATTTCTCAACAGTCTTTCCAAAGAAGAAATGCCAGTACCCAGATAATAAAGAATATGAATTTAGGGAGAAGGCAACAAGAAAATTTCTCAAATGTCTTTCCAAAGAAGGAATGGCAATACACAGAAAATAAAGAATATGAATCTATGCAGAAAGCAATGAGAAACTACTAATATGTCTTCCCAATAAATTCAAGTCAGTTCTGAAATAATACGGAATACGAATCTATGCAGAAGGCAATGGAAAACTACTCAAACGTCTTTCTAATGTATTCAAGTCATTTTTGAAATAATACGGAATACGAATCTATGCAGAAGGCAATGGAAAACTACTCAAATGTCTTTCCAATGAATTCAAGTCCGTTCTGAAATAATAGGGAATACGAATCTATGCAAAAGGCAATGGAAAACTCCTCAAACGTCTTTCCAATGAATTCAAGTCAGTTCTGAAATAATAGGGAATACGAATCTATGTAGAAGACAATGGAAAACTCCTCAAACGTCTTTCCAATGAATTCAAGTCCGTTCTGAAATAATAGGGAATACGAATCTATGCAAAAGGCAATGGAAAACTACTCAAATGTCTTACCAATGAATTCAAGTCAGTTCTGAAATAATAAGGAATACGAATCTATACAGAAGGCAATGGAAAACTCGTCAAACGACTTTCCAATGAATTCAAGTCAGTTCTGAATTAATAAGGAATACGAATCTATGCAGAAGGCAATGGAAAACACCTCAAACGTCTTTCCAATGAATTCAAGTCCGTTCTGAAATAATAGGGAATACGAATCTATGCAAAAGGCAATGGAAAACTACTCAAATGTCTTTCCAATGAATTCAGGTCAGTTCTGAAATAATAAGGAATATGAATCTATGCAGAAGGCAATGGAAAACACCTCAAACGTCTTTCCAATGAATTCAAGTCCGTTCTCAAATAATAGGGAATACGAATCTATGCAGAAGTCAATGGAAAACACCTCAAACGTCTTTCCAATGAATTCAAGTCTCTTCTGAAATAATAGGGAATACGAATCTATGCAGAAGTCAATGGAAAACTCCTCAAACGTCTTTCCAATGAATTCAAGTCCGTTCTGAAATAATAGGGAATACGAATCTATGCAGAAGTCAATGGAAAACACCTCAAACGTCTTTCCAATGAATTCAAGTCTCTTCTGAAATAATAGGGAATACGAATCTATGCAGAAGTCAATGGAAAACTCCTCAAACGTCTTTCCAATGAATTCAAGTCCGTTCTGAAATAATAGGGAATACGAATCTATGCAGAAGGCAATGCAAAACTACTCAAACGTCTTTCCAATGAATTCAAGTCCGTTCTGAAATAATAGGGAATACGAATCTATGCAGAAGGCAATGGAAAACTCCTCAAACGTCTTTCCAATGAATTCAAGTCCGTTCTGAAATAATAGGGAATACGAATCTATGCAGAAGTCAATGGAAAACTACTCAAATGTCTTTCCAATGAATTCAAGTCAGTTCTGAAATAATAAGGAATACGAATCTATACAGAAGGCAATGGAAAACTCCTCAAACGTCTTTCCAATAAATTCAAGTCCGTTCTGAAATAATACGGAATACGAATCTATGCAGAAGTCAATGGAAAACTACTCAAATGTCTTTCCAATGAATTCAAGTCAGTTCTGAAATAATAAGGAATACGAATCTATACAGAAGGCAATGGAAAACTACTCAAACGTCTTTCCAATGAATTCAAGTCCGTTCTGAAATAATAGGGAATACGAATCTATGCAAAAGGCAATGGAAAACTACTCAAATGTCTTACCAATGAATTCAAGTCAGTTCTGAAATAATAAGGAATACGAATCTATGTAGAAGACAATGGAAAACTCCTCAAACGTCTTTCCAATGAATTCAAGTCCGTTCTGAAATAATACGGAATACGAATCTATGCAGAAGTCAATGGAAAACTACTCAAATGTCTTTCCAATGAATTCAAGTCAGTTCTGAAATAATAAGGAATACGAATCTATACAGAAGGCAATGGAAAACTACTCAAACGTCTTTCCAATGAATTCAAGTCCGTTCTGAAATAATAGGGAATACGAATCTATGCAAAAGGCAATGGAAAACTACTCAAATGTCTTTCCAATGAATTCAAGTCAGTTCTGAAATAATAAGGAATACGAATCTATGTAGAAGACAATGGAAAACTCCTCAAACGTCTTTCCAATGAATTCAAGTCCGTTCTGAAATAATAGGGAATACGAATCTATGCAAAAGGCAATGGAAAACTACTCAAATGTCTTACCAATGAATTCAAGTCAGTTCTGAAATAATAAGGAATACGAATCTATACAGAAGGCAATGGAAAACTCGTCAAACGTCTTTCCAATGAATTCAAGTCAGTTCTGAAATAATAAGGAATACGAATCTATGCAGAAGGCAATGGAAAACACCTCAAACGTCTTTCCAATGAATTCAAGTCCGTTCTGAAATAATAGGGAATACGAATCTATGCAGAAGTCAATGGAAAACTACTCAAATGTCTTTCCAATGAATTCAGGTCAGTTCTGAAATAATAAGGAATATGAATCTATGCAGAAGGCAATGGAAAACACCTCAAACGTCTTTCCAATGAATTCAAGTCCGTTCTGAAATAATAGGGAATACGAATCTATGCAGAAGTCAATGGAAAACTCCTCAAACGTCTTTCCAATGAATTCAAGTCCGTTCTGAAATAATAGGGAATACGAATCTATGCAGAAGGCAATGCAAAACTACTCAAACGTCTTTCCAATGAATTCAAGTCCGTTCTGAAATAATAGGGAATACGAATCTATGCAGAAGTCAATGGAAAACACCTCAAACGTCTTTCCAATGAATTCAAGTCCGTTCTGAAATAATAGGGAATACGAATCTATGCAGAAGGCAATGGAAAACTCCTCAAACGTCTTTCCAATGAATTCAAGTCCGTTCTGAAATAATAGGGAATACGAATCTATGCAGAAGTCAATGGAAAACTACTCAAATGTCTTTCCAATGAATTCAAGTCAGTTCTGAATTAATAAGGAATACGAATCTATGCAGAAGTCAATGGAAAACTACTCAAATGTCTTTCCAATGAATTCAAGTCAGTTCTGAAATAATAAGGAATACGAATCTATACAGAAGGCAATGGAAAACTCCTCAAACGTCTTTCCAATGAATTCAAGTCCGTTCTGAAATAATAAGGAATACGAATCTATGCAGAAGTCAATGGAAAACTACTCAAATGTCTTTCCAATGAATTCAAGTCAGTTCTGAAATAATAAGGAATACGAATCTATGCAGAAGGCAATGGGAAACTACTCAAATGACTTTTAAAACAAGTCATGATACGGCAATTATCAGATAATAAGGAAATGTGGTTTGTGGAGAAGGCAACAGGGAACTACACTGATATCTTTTGAAACAAGTCATGACAGTTAACAGACAATAAAGAAGTTGTCTATTTGGGAGTCAACTGAAAGCTACTCAAATATCTTTTCAAACAAGTCATGAAAATTCCCAGATAATGAAGACAAGTGATCTATAAAAGAAGCAACGGGAAACTACTCAAATGTCTTTTGAAACAAGTGATGACAATTACCAGATAATAAAGAAAAGTGGTCCATGGAAGACGCAACGGGAAACTACTCAAATGTCTTTTGAAACAAGTCATGACAATTACCAGATAATAAAGAAAAGTGGTCCATGGAAGACGCAACGGGAAACTACTCAAATGTCTTTTGAAACAAGTCATGACAATTACCAGATAATAAAGAAAAGTGGTCCATGGAAGACGCAACGGGAAACTGCTCAAATGTCTTTTGAAACAAGTCATGACAATTACCAGATAATAAAGAAAAGTGGTCCATGGAAGACGCAACGGGAAACTACTCAAATGTCTTTTGAAACAAGTCATGACAATTATCAGAAAATAAAGAAAAGTTGTCTATGGAAGACGCAACGGGAAACTAGTCAAATGTCTTTTGAAACAAGTCATGACAATTACCAGATAATAAAGAAAAGTGGTCTATTTAGAAGGCAACATGAAGCTACTCAAATGTCTCATGAAACATTTCATGACAATTATCAGATAATAAAGTAAAGTGATCTATTTAGGAGGCAACAGGAAGCTACTCAAATATCTTTTGAAACAAGTCATGATATTTAACAGATAATAAAGAATAGTGGTCTATGGAAGACACAACGGGAACTACTCAAATGTCTTTTAAAACAAATCATGACGATTACTAGATAATAAAAAATATCGTCGATGGAGGAGGCAACCGGAAACTGATCAAATGTCTTTTGAGACAAGTCATGACAGTTATCAGATAATAAAGAAAAGTTGTATATGGAAGAGGCAACAGAAACTAGTCAAATGTCTTTTGAAAGAAGTCAAAACAATTATCAGATAATAAAGAAAATTATTCTGTAGAAAAAGAATTTGGAAAACCACTGAAAGAGTCTTGGCAATTCTCAAATAATAAAAGAAATCTGTGTATTATGCAATGGGATAACCCTGAACTTTTTTTTACCAGAAATCATGGCGTGTCTCAGACATTAAATAAATTGAAGCCATGGAGAAGGCAACATGAATCAACTCATCTCTCTTTCACAAGAATCCATAGCAATTCCCAGATCATAAAAAACAATTTGTAGAAACTTCAACAGAAAACAACTCAGTTCTCTTTCCCCATGTGTCATGGCAATTCCCAGGTAATGAAGAAAAAGAAATCTATTGACAAGGCAACAGGAAACCACTCAATCGCTTTTTCCCAAGAAGTCATATCAATTTCCATTTAATAACGATCTGTGTAAACAATTCAAGTTTCTTTTTCTGAAGATGTCATCGTAATTCCCAGAAAATAAATAAAAGCTGTGGAGAAGGCAATGTGGAAAAAAAAAACCCACTCCATTTCCAAAAAATCATGGCGTTTCATAGATAATAAATGAAAGGAATCTGCAGAGATAATGAGAAATCAATCCACTTTGTTTCCCAAGATCATGGCAATTTTCAGATACTAAACAAAAGGAATCTGTGAGAAAGGCAACAGGAAACCCGTTCAACTGTCTTACCCGAAAAGTCATGACATTTCAGACAATGCAGTAAAGGAATCTGTGGTGAAGGCAATGTGAAACCACTCAACATCTTTTACCAAGAGGCTATGGCAATTCTCTGACAATCAAGAAAAGAAATTTATTTGGATGGCAAGAGGAAGTCACTCAAATCTATTTCTCATCAAGTCATATGATTTCACAGATAACAAAGAAAAGAAATCTATGAATAAAGTAAATTAAAACCACGCCACTGTCCTTCCCAAGAAGTCATGGATATTCCCAAGAAGTCATGGATATTCCCAAGAAGTCATGGATATTCCCAGACAATATAGAAAAGCAATCTGTTGAAAAGACAATGGGAAACCACTCAACTCTCTTTCCAAAGCAATTCGAAGACAATAAAGAAGAGGAATCTAAGGAAAAGGAACAGAAAGAAATCAAATATCTTTCTGAAGATGTCATGACAATTCCAAGATAATAAAGAAAAAGAATCTGTGGAGAAGGCAACAAGAAAAACGCAACACCATTTCTCTAAATTTCCTGGCATTTCATAGATTATAAAGAAAAGGAATCTAAGAAAATAATGGGAAACTACTCCACTATGTTTTCCAAGATGTCATGCCAATTCCAAGATAATAAAGAAAAAGGAATGTGTTGGGAAGGCAAATAGGAAACCACTGTTTTTACCCAAGGAGTTATGGCAATTCTCAGATGATAAAGAAAAGATACCTTTTGAAGAAAGCAATGGGAAACTACTTAACTTCTTTCCCACAAAAACATAGCATTTCACTGTTCATAAAGAAAAGGAATCTGTTTCAGAAGGTAACCGGAAACCGCTCAATTCTCTTTCTCAAGAAGTCATGGCAATTTCCTAATATTAAAGAAACGGAAACTGTGGAGTATCATAAACGCCTCTGTTCAGATGCAACATGACATTAGAAAAATGTAAAGAATATAAATTAATATTGTATTGGGTACAAATATGAAATTAAAAGAAGGTTTATTTTTAAAGTCAATAGAGTCTTAAACGCACAGAAATTAATGCCTTGTCATTTCGACAAAAACATTTTCAGTGAAGGAACTATAATTATTCTACTAGTATAGTGTGATTGATTTTTATTTTTAGGGTTCTTTGACCCCATTGTGGGTTATTTAATGCCAAAATATATTTTGCATTGCAAGAGATTTGCTTAAGCATCCAGTGTTCCCAAGCCGTCCCCCAAATATGTACTCACTCGGTTTGACACTGCTTGGCTTCAATGTTTGAACAAAAACTGGAGTTTTTAGCATATTAGCATAGTCAGTCAGTCAGTTAAGTGCCATACATGATACACACTTGGGCGATCATGTCTCGAACGAGCGAGACATGACTGACTGGGCAGAAGATTATCCTGCAGTAGGTTGCCATTGCTTTCTGTGGTAGACTGGTCGCCAGCCAAGGCTATTGAACCCAATCTGTCCTATTATTTTACCCATAACTGGAGGGAAGAGATGGATAAATGCCTTTCCTAAGGGTAATTGCGCATAAGTGAATGCAACGAATTCAACTGGAATTCGAATTCGGCTCCCCGATTTCCGGTTCCGAGCCGATATCCACTGCACCACAAACGCACATCCATATAGTACGATTAGCATAGTACTGATTTAAAAAATAGTGAATTTATTTATACAGATGACACTTTTGGAGTGGAGGTCTCTGGAATCTTGTTGAAAATTAAAGTATAGTATTGCTGTCCTCGGCATGAGATCAATTTTTGCTCCATGATAATTTTGCCCTGAATTAAAATGTTCTGTTGTGTACAAAAAAGTGAATACATTTCTCCAGCTTCGTTTGTAATTTTTCCTTTCAACATCTCCTTTAATCAACACAGCAAATTAAGAACGGTACTTTTTATGGCTTGATCCTTTTTTAAATAGTCATGCATCAAAATGCTTTCCTCATTCTTTAAAAAGCTGTAAGCATAAACTTTACTGTTGACTTTTGGGTTTTAAATTTCTTTGACTATCAGTCAAGTGTCATACGTGATACACGCTTGGGCGATCATGTCTCGAAAGAGACATGACTGATTGGGCAGAAGATTATCCCGCAGGAGGTTGTCATTACTTTCTGTGGTAGACTGGTTGCCAACCAAGGCTATAGAACCCAATCTGTCCTGTTATTTGAACTCATAGCTAGAGAAAGAAGAGACGTCTTATATTATTACGTAATAATTAGTGGGGGATCAGTTTATTACTTCATAACAACAGATAACCGATCCCCCACTTTATACCCAGTAGAAGTTTTAATCATGTTTTCAACTATTATAGTCGCTCAGTCAGTTAAGTGCCATACGTGATACACGCTTGGGCAAAAATATCTTGAAAGAAACATGACTGACTGGGCAGAAGATTATCCCGCAGTAGGTTGCTATTGCTTTCTGCAGTAGACTGGGTGCCGACAAGACTATAGGACACAATCTGTCCTGTTATTTAACCCATAATTGGAGGGAAGAGAGGGATTAATATCTTTCGCAAAATATTTGCGCATAAGTGAATGCAATGAATTCAACTGGAATTTGAACTCAGAGAAAACCTAAATGTTTTCGACCATTGTATAGACACTTCTTCAGTTCACACATCAGTGACATAACCCTGTTTTATGCTGAAAATGCTCCAAAATTGAGATCTGAATTTGATATCTCATTTCTGGTTGAAATTGGAATATTTTGGTATCTATTTGGCACACAGCGTCCACATAACCAACTGTTCGGAAATTGTAAAGTCAATAGATGTGGGTGGAGTGTGAACCGGGCGATAGTTTAGTCTACCTACTCCAATTGAAAAAAAAAGTGAAAAGATTGGAAAAGAGAAAGCCAGAAACCATATCCTAAACAGGGAACAAGGAATGAGCCTTTTCACCTGTTCAATAGACGTGGGTGGAGTGAGAACCGGGCGATAGCTTAGTCTACCTACTCTAATTGAAAGAAAAATGAGAAGATTAGAAAAGAGAAAACCGGAAACCACATCCTAAACAGGGAACAAGGGATGAGCCTCTTCACCTGTTCAATAGACGTGGGTGGAGTGTGAACCGGGCGATAGTTTAATCTATCTACTCCAATTGAAAAAAAAAGTGAGACGATTGGAAAAGAAAAAGCTGGAAACTACATCCTAAACAGGGAAAAAGGGATGAGCCTCTTCACCTGTTCAATAGACATGGGTGGAGTGTGAGTCAGGCGATAGATAGATCTATCTACTCGAATTAATCATAACTCATGTGCCCGTATTTGTTTTGACCAAGATCTGTTGATCTGTCCACATTAGGTCATAACCATGAGTAACAATTTCAGGATGTTTCCCAGACTGTTCGACAATCTTGGTCTGAAAATTTCCACACTGGACATCGACTTGATAGGCACTTGTCCCCTAATGTTTGCGTTGTACACTCAAAGATTTCTTTGGAGATTTCTTCAACGAGAACAGAAACTTTATGATGACCTGCATTTCAGCATTTGAAAATTTTAAATTTTATGTTGACAGGGTTTAGTTCGTTGTCAGAAACCAATTGAAAACTCAGCATAAGATTCCAACAGTGACACATTCCAAGATAAAGGAGTGGATAGACTGAACTATCGCCCGGTTCAGACTCCACCCACGTCTATTAAACAGGTGAAGAGGCTCATCCTTTGTTCCCTATTTAGGATGTGGTTTCCGGCCTTCTCTTTTCTAATCTTTTCACTCTTACATAGCCCCCGGCACATCAGTGGCGTTATCACCTTGCTTGGGGTGATATGATTAAAAAAAAAAAACAACACTGATTTCTAATAGAATTTATTTCATTTACATGCAAATACCCTTGAGAAAGGTATTAATCTACTGCTTATCCCTCCAGCTATGGGTTAAATAGCAGGACAGATTGGGTTCTATAACCTTGGTTGGCAACCAATCTACTGCAGAAAGTATTGGCAACCTACTGCTGAAAAACATTCTGCCTAATGTTACGAGGATGCATTTCTATATAAAAAAATATTAATAAAGTTAACAAATTTATAGTAAAGGATTCTACTCAATCCTACTTGTTAATACAAAAAAGTTTTCATTCATGATGTAGTTGTAAAATAGAAAAATTAGAAATAGAACGTTTGGAAGATTCTAGATCATTCCAGTATATTCGAAAAAAATCTAAATGATTCAAGAAATATGCTAATTAGTTGTTAGCCCCTATAAAAATAGGTTTTTTTAAGAGAGTTGTCAGTTGTAAACAGGCAATTTCTGGCATTATTACTCCGGCTTTGATTTGTGGATTATTATATCCAGCCGAAAGAATCTCTATGAAAAGTTGCCAACCAACAAAAACCCAAAAGAGGATCTCCTGAAACTAAACTGGTAAATAGAATTTTGGAATATTTTCATTAACCAAACTAAAAATTATTCTTTATATACATATATTTGTGGATTTCCAGTAATAGCACTTACTTTACTTTGCTAGCCCTAAAGTGTTAAAAATAATTGACCCTCACCTTTCCTGTTTTCTGTTTTGAATACCACACGTGTATATATTTTATTTTGTGTTTTTAGTAAATTAAATATTTGTTTGTGATTTAGCTCTGTGTTTTGGTAAATCATTTTCTTTTCTTTTATTACGATTTCCAACACATAACACTGCTTAGCCATATCTCTTTCAAGACTTGATCACCCATACATGTATTATTTATGGCACTTAACTGACTGAATTTTAAGCTACAGAAGCAAAATAATGTTCAGATTTTGGGAAGTGGGTTAGGCTACAATTTTTTCAGCACCTTGTGAAAGTGCATACTGTGTTTTATACACTTGAAAATTTCTTTTTAAAGACACATTTAAAACAGAATAGAAACAACACACAAAGATATTCCTATTCAAGTTCAAGCCAACCATCTTAGGACATGTGGAAAATACTTACAAGAAAATATACAAATATAGACAACTAGCATCATAGCCCGGTGTTGCCCGTGCAACTCAGAACATTTTTGTAGTAGGAGAAGATGCCACTTTTTATTTTACATGTTTTGTTTTTGTTTGAAAAAAAAAAAAAAAAAAAAAACATTTTTTAAAAAAATATTTCTTTTGCTTCAAAATTACAGGGAAAAATATTCACATTTTTTTGTTGACGAAATGAATTTTTAAAACGTCCGAATAAAAATTAAATATAAAGGTTCATTTTTTTTTTTTAATAAAGAAATATTTTAGTGGCGTTTGACACATGTGATTTGATTTCTGTAACATAATTCAGCAAACATCTTAGATTTTAGATTTTTTCTGGAGCAAATGTAAACAATCGGCTTCATTGGCCAAAATGTGCGAAAGGGAAAATTGCTGAACTTAAAACTCAAAAAGTATGTGTTGACCTTGCTTCCCTGTAGATATGTGTCCCTAGAAAGTTTGAATGGCGTAGCTTAAAAAATGTAGGTGTGCATAGGGAACAGTCACACACAGACTCACAGATTGCCTTTTATATATATATATATAGATTAGAAAAATAACTTTTATTGAAAGTGGTGACCAAACAAACTATAAAGAAATATTAACAATAAAGAATTCACAAGATTAATGCAAAAGTAATTTCAATATCAAACAAGTCATAAAAATATTAATTCTTTATTCAAAGTTTAATTGGTTAATTCATCCCATCCTAATTGTACAAAATAAATATTTCTGATAAAGAGTCTAGATAAAACAAGCAAGGATCATGAAGTCAATATTTCAATTGTTGAGACACTTGAAAAAAAGATAACGAAAAAAGAAATTTCAGTCGAGTTGATTCACATATTTAAGTGCTTACCTTCTTTAAAACCACTAATGAATTTTTCTCTTTAGGTATTGTGAACTCTAACGTCTGAAATTATTTTGAGAAAACAAAATAAAAATGGTTTTTGTTTGTCTCAACAAAAAACGTAGATTCTACATGCAAACATTTTTGATGGATTCTCAAGAAATTTTAACATTGCCTCAAATCAGAGAATGAACAAAAGTTTTTGCCTCAAGAGTGTCAACTTTTATTTATCCTCATAATGTGAACGCACACACAATTTATAGAATGCCTGTGAAAATGGACGAAAAGAAATTACGAAACCAAAACGGTTCGTCAAGAATTAAGGGGGGAAAAAAAAGAGCTCTGTTTCTTGGCCATATTCTTTGCTTTGTTTTAATATTTTTTTCCTTTCGGATTTAGAGAGTTGTTGCTGGGGAACTAGGGGAACTGACTTTTTTTTTTTTTTACAAGACTACTTCTCCGAACTTATACTAAGTATAGACTTAATATTTTAATATTTGTTTTTTCTTTCACCCTTCTCTTTTTTTTTTTTTAAATATATATACGAGATTTTAGCAACCCAGTAGGATAAAAAAAACCTACAAAGGGTGGAGAAACTCTTAATGAGTCAACAACCAGCTAACTAGAGTTGGTGTCTCAATAAACCACTGTGGAGAAGGCAACCACTCCACTATCTATCTATCCTGTGTACAATCATGGCTATACAACAAATATATAAAATCCAATATGATGGCAGATTAAAAAAAAAGACACTCAATTCTTTCAGTTTATAGAACTCAATTATTTATTTTTTTTAATGCTCTGTTCTTATAATATTGATGAATGAAAATATATTTTGAATGATATTATAATTTTATTTCTGAAATTATTTTGGACAAGAAAGTTCATGTTCACCATTCCTTAATTTATATATTAGCACCAATTAGTGTAATTTGTTTGTTTTTTTATTTTTTTCCGTTTTTAATGGACTGCATTTTTTTTAGAATTTTTAGATTCAGTTCATTCAATACAATGGCTTGGAAACCAGTTTCCGTCACATGAACATAGACAATTTATATCAACTGTTAATATCCAGTGACTGAAATCTCATTATTCACTCCAATGGTCAATAAAGAAGACAAATAAAACAACAAGTATTAAGTGCCTGATCAACAATATTTTTTTAGCTATAAAAGTGTACAACTTGCAAGCCATCCAGAATTTTTTGAATCAGTCAAGTCATTTTGAGATTCAAGATCTGATTCATCCATTTCTTCTTTGTTGTCGTTGTCGTCATCATCCGTATATTCCGACTCTGTCCCCGAATCAGCACCAGTCAGACTCAGTTTAGGAAGATAGCGTGCAGGAACAACACTCAAGTCTTCAGGAATCCTACAGGGGAAGAAAGAAAAACAAAATAAGAATAAATGACTTTCATGAAGTTTCCAATTAAAAATATTTATTTGGATAAAAGAAATTAGATAACGTAGCCACATTTGTGACAGGCAATATTGTGGATAAGAAGTTTTTTCAAGTGACAAAACTGTGCCTGCCATGAAAAGCAGGATTTGAAATCACATTTCTTGATCTGAGCTTGAACATTTAATTGAATTTGGTTGGATCAGATTGTGTTGAGACTTCAGAATGTCATTTTCCAGGATAACAAGTAAAAACAAGAAAAAGAGACCAGAGGCAAAAAAAAACAAAAAAAAAACAAATAAAAAAAATCTATTACAAGGGAAATCAAATGTATAGAAAGATATATGATGTTTACTTGACCAAAAAGCCCTTAATTTCGAAATCTCAAACAATACTTGGATGATCACTTAGTGTAATATATTACCTTGAACTGCAGAAGTAATTGACAGGTACATCTGGCTGTAGATAAAAATCAACAAAGAACAAGGGTGGCTGACAGATACATATGGCCGTAGAAGATGTCAATGAAAAAAAAATCAAGTGACAAGCTGTTTGAAAAGCAATGGACCACCAGGTGTGATTGACAGATACATCCAGTTGAAGATAAAGTCAACAAAACAACAATGCAGAAATGTGTGAGAGTTTTTTAGACTGTATAAAGTCTAGAAGTCTTGACTGAAAATACAAACACTCCCAACAGCTCCTTCCTATGTGCAATCTCTCTCCTGCTCCAGACAAGCATCACCAACAAAGAATAAAAATATAAAATTATATTTTTATACATACGTGTTCCTCGTTGTTTGTCCAGATTCAGCGGCAGTATATAACATTAAGAAGCATTTTACATCTATGGTAGGAGGTTGTGCATGTATATGTATGAAAACACTGTCTCCTTTATTAAATTGTCTGTTTAATTTGACCTTCCATTGATCAGAGGTCACAAGAAGAAGACAGTTTTAGTATTACCATTTCATCCTATGTCTTATCTTGCAAAAAGTATGGTAAATACCTCAAAACAGGGTTTACAGACAGTAACTGGTGATTATTAGCTTTTTCTTTATTATAGGTACCTTCAGTCATTTTTTATAACAAACCTTTAAACTGAATTTTTAAAAATGAAAACGTTTTCATTAAACTTTTATTTTAGTTTTAACTGAAAGCTAAATTATTAAATTTACTATTTCCAGTAAACAAGATACTCTGGTTTACTTCAAACAGAAATTATATTAATTGGAATATAAAAGTTTGAGATTTTTTTTCAATTTTTGAATTTTGCCACAATTTTTGAGTGATTGACACATTCATAAACAAAAGTTAATTCTCAGTTTTAAAAATCTTGCAAAAATAAAATATACTTCTGGGACACATTATTTTTGGAAATTTAGCAAATTTTATATAAAATTAATCTGATTTACACAAGTATTACTTATTTGTAGCATGAAATTTAGGATAAAACTATTTCTTAATCACAGATTTGAACTTTTTGAACTGTCCATTATATATCAAGAATGTGTTGATAGGTTCTTGATTACAGATAAAAGTGTATGGTGTTTATAAGTGATAAAATTGTACAAATTTTGTGGGGTTGGAGGAAGGGAGGAAAAATTTGACTTTTTAATTTGCACATAGAAATTACTATACAAAAAAACTTCAAATACACAAAAAAAAATTAATTATTTTAAAAATATGAAGGCCAAATGATTTGTATTAAACTTTTCATTTTTCAATAGGCAATATGATCTTCAATTATTAACTTAGAAATCTAACCGCAACAAATCTTTGAAATATCTTAAAAATATTTTTGAAACTTTATAAATTATTATAATTAAAAAAACAAAAAAATAATTCTTTTAAAATTTCATTAGTAATCAAAATATTTTTTCTTCTGACTATAATGACCTTAATTTTTATGATTTATTCAAGCAATTAAAAGCTTATCAAATTAAATAATATCAGAGTTTTATTGCATTTTTTATTTTACTCTTTGGAACAAATTTTCAGATACAGAGGCCAAATTTAAAAAAAAGATAGATGATTTATATTCCCCAATGAGTCCTGTTTTTAACTAATAAAACCATAGACCACAACAAAGTAAAATTAATTAAGATTTCATAGATTTACGTGGAGGGGGATAACAGAGGTAAAAAAAATATATATTTTTACCAAGATTTTTAAAAAATAATAATTTCAAAAATAATTTCATTCATCTGTGAATGATTACTAAAAGTTTCATTAAAATTCAATAATTATTTGATTTTTGCATAAATTTCCAAATTTGTTGGTCACCGGAAAAAAACTGTGCAATGTAATCATTACATTTTCCATTGTAAACAGTCATAACATTTTGATTGCCCACTACTAACTGAAATCAAAACAAAATTTTCTGCCAAAATTTTGAACAGGTTAGAAGGGATTAAAACAATTTTAAGAAACAATTAAAAATTACTTTGATCTTTCCTCTTAATAATAAAATAATCATTTTGATAAAAAAAAAACGTTTGTTTTTATTAAGTTTGGGGCCTTTTTTATTCATAATATGCTGTTCTTTTAGTGATTTAGTAGAGGTCCCTACTTTAATGTTATCAACTTTGCAACTTGTATAAGAGTGATTTGATTTCTGTTACCATAGCACAGCAAAAAATGGCACATCATTTTTTGTTAGCACAATATCTTTGAAATTTTCCATATTGAAGAATAATGCAATTTCTTCACCATCAGCAACTACTGTGACATCCCAGTAACAATACTTTGTGAACAATTAACAATAATAATTAAACTTATTGATAACATTTGTAAATAATTATAAACTCTATAAAAAAAATTAACATCAAGTGGACACAACCAAAAATGTTATTTAAACAAGCACATATCGAATAGAAATTGTACTCTAATGTTACTCTAAGTTTTTGCTGACAATTTTAAAACAATACTTCTGGTAGTTTCATTAAAGTAAGTTGTTCTATAATGCAGGAATGAAAAAGAAAAAAGCTAAAATTAAGGGTGGGTCCTGTAACCTCATTTTGCCAAAATCTGAGATTACAAGATTGCATCCCTATTTGCTAAAATACAGTGCGCAAACTAAAGAGGCAAATGGAACTAGAAACATTGAATTTCATCTTAATCTGTTTATTTCTAAATTTACTTTATTTTCTAAATTTATGTTTCATCATAATTCTGTAGTTTTATTACCTATAAAAGCAGAGTCGGCCTATAAAATATTCAACTTTTTAGAATTTAGTTGCAGCACATTAATGTAATTTGTAAACCAATCAAAAAGGGGACCTTATTACACAAGCATAAACAGACACTCTCCCATGGAGTTGTTCAGTTGACAGTAAAACACCACAGAGTTTGCATATTGCATTACTGTTGCATTCACAGCATATATGCATAAAATTTTGCTTGAAACTTGCATATTTGTTTGGGGAAAGAATTTGAATAATGAAAATGGCTTCCAGGAATCAACAGAACCGAGTGAAAGCAAAATAAACATTTTTGCCAAGAATCTATTGAAAGTTGAAGGTCATTAAAAAGTACAGCACTTGAAAATATTGAACAACTGCTGGCAGAAATCTGACAGTTGACCTTGCAAGAATTAAATTTGCTGATTTTGCAAACTGTTCAAAAAGTATCCAACCATCTTGAAATGACTTTATTCTGTTACTAGCAGGATAGCCCAGCGTTGCTCGGATGTAATGAAAGCTTTAAAACTAATCCATGGTCCTGGAGCTCAGACTCTTTAGACATTGGCATGAAAGACTAAAAAGCAATAGTTGTTTCCTGTTAAAGCAAAACCGTAGACTGAAAGAAAAATGAATGGATGTAAGTCAAATTTTGATTTCCTGGTATCGATATCAAATAAGTTTTTTTTCATTGTAAACTGAATTTTGAAGGCTAAATAAGTCCTCTGAGTAAATGGTATCATGGCTGAGATTAAGAACTACAATTATACCTACTTAGAGCCAAACCTGAAGCAAAAACTAAAATAAAAGGGCTGAAAAAATACAGGCATACAGCAGATAAACAGACATACAAACATCTTGCCTCTTATATATATTATTGATTTTCTGCACTATTGTAGGAACTGCAACCTTGAAACTTCTGAATATCATTTCTTATGTCTTTGTCTATGAGTGTATCAAATTTAATTAAAATTGGACTACTGCTTCTATAACCTGATTTTTTCAATTATTGATATTTATTGGGGGTACCTCGACACAAAACCTAGCTAAGAACACTCGCAGACGCTTATAGTACAACTGTGTAAATTTTCAAGAAAATCGGTTCAGCCGTTTCGGAGTCTATAGGTAATGGGGACACACACAGACACACACATGCACACACAAAGTTCCATTTATAAATAAGTTTAGATATGGTGTGCAGCAATTTTTCACAAAACATCCACAACTGTCAGCATCTTGCCTCTTTTGAAACGGAAGCTTTTCAGACCATGGACGAGATTTAGGAGAGCATGATGAAGCAGTTGATAGCACTCCTGAAAATTGTTTTGAAATGTGGGAGTGACAATGTATGAAATGTGTGAGCTCTCTAAAAAAGTACACTGGAAGGAACATAGGTGCAATTTCCCCAGGTAGGTTACTTCTTTTGTTAATATTAAACAACTGGATCATTTCTAGACAAATCTTCTAGAATAGAGATAAACTGTTTAACCAAACAAGTTTCATTACTAGAAAAATCCATTAGTAATTTCGCACTTACATGGAAAAGATTATAAGTCTTACATAATAAAAACAAAAAGATCTTTATGCATTTGGAAAAAAACAAATGAAAAAACATTTTTCGCCCTTAAAAAAATAGTATAAATACATTCAGGCAGACAGGATGGAAAGTGCAACACTGAGATTTGAAGGCAAACTGGCATGGCCGAGGACACATTCCAAAAGCTGAGTAGAGTACTGAGTGACAGGAAAATTTTGTTGGAAACAAAGAAAAGAGTACTGGATTGTTATGAGATATCTGTCCTCCTATATGGCAGCTAATGATGGACAATCTCATTAAAGATGAAGGAGAGACTCAAAGCAACAAAATTGTGGTTCTACAGAAAGATGCTGGGGATGCCATGGACTGAACATGTGAGTGGTGACAAGGTTTTGGAGAGAATGGAAACGAAAAGCAAACTTAGGAATAGACAGCTGAAGTTTCTGAAAGAATACCAAGACAACAGATGTTAAGAACTACAAACGATAGAAAGATGTGGAGGGCTATAATCGCCTATTTCCTGAAGTGACACGACACATAAAAGAAGAAGATATGTATATGGGGTGGGTAATAAACACCAAACATGACGATGCCTGAACCAAATGAGACAAAACTTGTCTGATATTTTTCTGTTTTTAGATTAAAACAAAAACAACAATTGGCAGAAAAATACATTTGCTCGAAATGTCTTCAACCAGATGCAGAATATCAGCAAAAGTTTCAGATTGTTTTAAGAAATAGAAATTGATGTTTCTCTCCTGTAGGGTGTCAAGTGGAATTGTGCAAATGACTAAGTGGCCTTTTGATTTAATCGGTTAACAATCGTCAATAGAAACAAATAAATTAACTGTATAACACTGGTTTCCAACAGAAAGTGTATGCCCAACAGGGGGGGGGAAACGAGAGTGAGTTATTAACAGTGAATTTGTTTCTAGTGAGTCTGTGTGCAAGTAAAAATATATTGTGCATATACAGTAGGCATATATAAAAATATTTGTGTGTATGTATGTACATCTACAATCATGTATGCACTGTATGACACCAAATCGGCTGAGTTTCAATCCTGGCCGGAAGCAAGTGGATGTGTCTAGCCACACTGATGAGCTGTGATACAGCGAAAAGGGCTTGTATGTGGATGACTAATATATTATGCTTTCATTACGACTGAGCTCTCTAGAGAGAACAAAATTTTAAAAACAGTTTCCATTTCTGCTATATGCGCGAGTGTTCAGAAATGAATTGAGTTCTTTCGGTGACTGGCGTGTGTATGCACTGCTTCTATACAAGACGTTAAAATTTCCCTTCCCCGATTCCATGCGCCTATGGCTTAGGGGGTAGCAACTCTGACTGACACCAAATCAACCAGTTTACCACAGAAACCAATGGTAACCTACTGCAGGATAATCTTCTGTCTAGTCAGTCATGTCTCTTTTGAGACATGATTGCCTAAAACGTGTATCACGTACAGCACTTAACTGACTACATGAAGAGGAGTTCACTTTTTAAATAATAAAAAATAATATGTCATGGAAGGGGACATCAGGATTTTAGAGATGCTTATGTGCGTCATAGCCAATAAAATGTGTAACCAATAAATGAATGCTTTCATCTTTTAGTTTGTGTCAATTCATGAAAAACTAAAAAAATCAATGTGGCTTTATATTTATATTAATTAACCATGCAACCTGATCTTCCCTACCAACGAATAAAAATATGCCATTGTTATTGTAGCAGGAAACATTATTCTATAATGATAGGCAAATGTAGCATCATGTCACCATAAGAAGGGAATATCTCATTTGCAAGTTGTTTTCTTTAAATATCTATAGCATAGAAAAATAATTGTAATGTTTGATATTTATTTAAAAAATTTCTCTTTTAAAGAGGCTTTCAGCGATATCAAGTTGAAACTCTGGTTCTTGTATGATCACCAAAGTTAAGCAACCTTGAGCTTGATCAGTACTTAGATGGGTGACTGCTTGGGAATATCAGGTGTTGTAAATTCCAATTATGTGCAAATACCCTTAGGAAAGACATGATTTCATCTTTTCTACAACAAATTTCCCTGACATTCTGAAGCAGTCAACCATCTAGGTACTGATTAGGCTCGACATTGCTTAACTTTGGTGAATGTATGAGAACTGGTGTTTCAATTTGATATGGTCATAAGACCTAAATTTTGAATTTGACAATGGAAAGTTGGAAATTTTCAAGTGTTGGTCTGTGACTGTCATGAAAGCTTCTTTAAAAGGTTCATACATTTCCCAAGAGCATTTGTGTGTATGTGAATGTTATGGACCCAACTGGAATTCAAACTCTGTTCTTCTCAATTTCTCATTCCAAGCCCGTTAATCATTACGTCACCCATGCACATCCAAATCTGTAGTAAGTAAACTTTTAAAGTATAGGTACAATTATGTATGCCATTTAGTATATAGAAAATTTAAAACCCCTGATACTAAATATGGCTAAATAAGAAGCAATGAGACATGATTGTTGACAAGTAGACCAACAATTGCACCAAAGTTTGTCTACAAAATTCAAGGTGCTGAATATAACATTAATCAGATGACAAATTGTATTTGTATTAATCACACACACACACACACACATGCACATATATATATATATATATATATCTTGGTCCCTGAAGAAGCATTGGCCAAAAGGCAGCCTAGGTTCAATTATTATTAAAAAAAAAATGAGAATAAAATTATGTTTATTCAGGTTTGTATTTTTGTTCTGTGGTATCAAGTCATTGTTCCTATATATATATATATATCCTTCATTTGTAAATGAGTTATTACATGACCTAGGTTTCTAAAATTCAGAAATTATAACTAAGTGTAATCACACCAAAAAATATCTATTAGGTTCGTACAACCATGGATTAAAACATAATTTCTTGTAATTTAAAAATTGTGCTTTCCAAAATTCCCCGATATGTGGGCTATCAAAAAAAAAAAGCACTGTTATGTGAGCGTTCCTAAAAAAAATTTAAAAAAAAACAGTAAACGCTAAAATCAGTTATTGCAAATCACCTGAAGACACCACATGGTAGAAACCTCGATCACATAGAAAGTTAGGCAACATAATAACTCGTTTACAAATGAAGAATATACAAAGTTCTACAATATAATTGTATTGAAC
Source organism: Ascarosepion bandense (assembly GCA_037127315.1). Taxonomy (NCBI): domain Eukaryota; kingdom Metazoa; phylum Mollusca; class Cephalopoda; order Sepiida; family Sepiidae; genus Ascarosepion; species Ascarosepion bandense. The sequence goes on along the minus strand of JBBBDQ010029769.1, from coordinate 19,353,267 downwards.
ACATTTTAATACAAATGTATACTGGTCTAATTTTATTTTATTATGACCAAAAACTAAGTAATTAAACAATTTATATATATATATATATATATATATTTGTCAACAAAAAAAGAAAAGAGTTGTAACACAAACGTTGAAAAGTGGTACTAACAGTGGTAATTCATTATTAGTTAATTTGTTGATGGCCGCAAATATGTGTTGTTATTGTTTTCCACAAAAAAAAAAAAAAAAAAAAAACAATTACAAAAAGAATTTTAAGAAAAAAAACAAACATATCCGAAAATGGATTTAAGACATTGGAACTTTTATTCTCTCAGTCAAGCTGGAGAGATGACATGGCATTCTGCAGTATAATTCTCGAACACAATTTCTCTTGGTTGGCTGCTGCATCAAAGTTAATCTACCACGTCAAATCTAGTCCCTGGACTCCCTTAAAATGAAGATATATTTAAACTAAAGACACCCGTAAACTGATCCGTGTCAAACCTCATTCTAACAATAATCATAAAACCTTTGAATCTTAAACTTGATGAACTTTGGTACTAAAATCATACTTATTTGTTGTCTAAATAAAACTACAGTCTTTTTGACCTTGCTGTCTTCTTATCGCACACATACACGCATATGTACACACACCTATGTGTAACCACAGGCACACACACACACACACACACCATAACTTAATATAACTTACTTTTTTTTAAAATTGTAACTGCACAGTGCCACAGAGTTCTAAACAATTACATATTTCAGTCCTCCTATATGACAGTGAATGGAGCACAATCTCATCATAGATGAAGAACAGACTTGAAGTAACAGAAATGATTCTACAGAAGGATGTTGAGGATACCATGGACTGAACATGTGACCAACATTGAAGTTTTAGAGAAAATGGAAACAAAAAGCACATTTATATATAACATGAAGATGAGACAGTTGAAACTTCTTAAAGAAGAGAAAAGCTTGGAAAAATTGATACTCATTTTGCCGTCATACCCAGGACCAATTTTCTTTTGAAGAACAAAATGGATGAAAAACATGGCTTACAATGCATAGTAATAAAAAGATTTCGTAAATAATTACAGATAAAACGAAATGCAAACATGACATTTAATAAGAAAAGTTAATCACACAAGTAGTCGAGGAAAGAAGAGAATGTTGACGGGAGCCTGCGATCATTTAAATGCTGTCTTTAGTAGCCTTTACATCATTTTGAGTCACTCTTCATTTATAGAATTTATATTGCGATTATTTGCAAATATTGCCCATCAATGAAATTATTATTATTAAACTATCATCACTGATATACTACTGTCACTGCTGGAAAGGAGTGAAGAAGACGTCAAGGGAAACAACTCTGTAATTAGCAGTTAATAGACTTGGAGTTATTTCCCTTGAACATATTTGGAGGGTCAGTTTTTATATAATTAAAGCTTATTTAAAACTGGAAATTATTTTATTGTCCTATTTTGCTGAGTTATGGTGACAGAAATGGAATCCTTATAATAGCAATGATAATTGGATATCTGTTTTTTCTTTAGTTCTTTCTTAGTCAAGATTGTGCAACCGACAATACATTTTTCTCCCATGCACCAAATTCAAAATCAGCGGTCGGCCATATCCAGCCCTCAAGTGAATCTTGTCTGGCCCACTACCTTACTCTGGACACGATATAAATATAAGATAAACCAAACCAAAGTGACAGTTGATAGTCTAAATATATTGCGTTGAAATTTTTAAATTTATTTCTTTTTACCTGGAGAATGTGTTATACTTTTATTTTTTATTTGTAGGGATCACCAAAATTAGTGCACAGCCTCACTTTCATTTTTTCTGTGAAATTGCTTTCATGAGTGGGCACTTTTAAATGAATATAAAATAGTGTTTTCAACAGATTTTAATGAAATTTTTTATAACACTGATTTATGAAACATTTATTTTTAAGATGTAATATTTTTTTAAACAAATTCCCGGTCAGATATTTTCTTTTTTTTCATGCTTTAGAAACCTGTTTTCTTATCGGATTGAGAAAGAGATTTGTTTTATTCCTACTAAAAATAAAGACTTTTTTGTTAAATGTGTTTGTATTTTTTTCTTTTTTGTCATTCCTGTAATAAAATAAGTGATATTGTTTAAATACAATTAAATTATATCGAATACTTGCTTTCTTCAAACACAGAAAATTTATTCACATATTTAATAACATGGTTCTTCTCCATGATGCTGAAGCCATAGCTGTTTGCCCTCCTCCATGATTCTACATAGCTTTTTGGCCCTCACGTTCCAAAAGGTTGCCAACCCCTGTTCGAAATCCTCTCTCATCTTTGCAAAAATTTAAAACTAATCTTAATTACAAATATTCGAAAATATAATCCTTCAGAAAACTTTTTATTTTTATTTTTTTATTTACAAACTTTCTGTAATCACTGTTTGATATATAATAAATCTTTATATAATAATAAATCATTGAATCAATAAAATTTTCTATGCCCAACAATTGTCTCCCATGTTGATCTCTCAAAAATAGCTAACATTACCTGACATTTGATGGAATCTATAAATGCTGGAAAAGGAAAATCAAATAAAGAATAATTTGGTCAATATTGAAAGGTTATCAAACATTAAAATATTCAAAGATAAATGCGCTTTTAAAATCAGGCAGATGAAGAAACAAGTCATTAATTATCGATACTTTTGGTCCAACAATAAAGAAAGTATCTAAAATCAAAGTTAAGATGTTCTTACTTCTTACAACCCCGTAAAAGATGTACATTAGTGACAAGACAGGACAACGGAAAGTATTTCATAGTATGCATTATACGACACAGGTTTATTTCAGAACTAGCAGTATAGTCCGGCGTTGCTCAGGTGTAATGAAAGCTTTAAAACTAATCAATGGTCCTGGAGCTCAGACTCTTTGGACGTTGGCACGAAAGACTAAAAAGCAATAGTTGTTTCCAGTTAAAGCAAAACCATAGACTGAAAGAAAAATGAATGGATGTAAGTCAAATTTTGATTTCCTGGTATCAATATCAAATAAGTTTTTTCGTTGTAAACTGAATTTTGAAGGCTAAATAAGTCCTCTGAGTAAATGGTATCATGGCTGAGACTAAGAACTACAATTATACCTACTTAGAGCCAAACCTGAAACAAAAACTAAAATAAAAGGGCTGAAGAAAATACAGACATACAGGTAGATAAACAGACACACACACACACAAACATCTTGCCTTTTATATATTATTGATTTTCTGCACTATTGTAAGAACTGCAACCTTGAAACTTCTGAATATCATTTCTTATGTCTTTGTCTAGGAGTATATCAAATTTGATTAAAATCGGACCACTCCTTCTATAACCCAATTTTTTCGATTATCAATTTTCAATATTTATCGGGGGTACCTCAACACAAAACCTAGCTAAGAACACTCGCAGACGCTTATAGTACAACTATGTAAATTTTCAAGAAAATCAGTTCAGCCATTTCGGAGTCTATAGGTCACGGACACACACACACACACACACATACACAGACAAAGTTCCATTTATAAAGAAGTTTAGATTTAGATAGATAGATTTGGATTAAGATTAGATAGATACAAATTACTTACGAGGAAGTATTAATAACTGACTATTTTTAACAGAACTTACCAAGAATGGTACCATAATGAACAGAAACATCGTTTTTATTAAGAGATGGGAATATTTGTGAAGAAAAAATTTAAAAATGTGTAACAATTAAGATTTTGTAAAACAAACTTGACATGTTAGGTGACTCATTATTCCAGCATGTTCTCTTAGTTAATCAGGTAAACGCAAAAAAAAAGAAACAAACCTTTTTTTTAGAATCTTACAAAATACAATATCTCGACTAAGTGGTTACATAATTAAAATAAAATTTAATTAGCTCATAATTTACGCAGAAAGATAAAAATTACACAGCTTTCAAATCATCAAATTATTAATCTGTAAAGTCTGATTTTAAGAATGTATAGCGAATAATATCGAATGTGTGTTGTGGTGCAGTAGATATCGATTCGGAACGACAAATCGGGATGCTGAGTTTGAATTCCTGTTGAATTCCTTGTATTCACTTACACACAAATACCGTTGGGAAAGGTATTAATATGCCTCTTCTCTCCAGTTATGCGTTAAATAACAGGACAGATTGGGTTCTATAGCCTCAGCTGGCAACCAGTCTACCGTAGAAAGCAATGGCTACCTACTGCGAGATAATCTTCTGCCCAGTCAGTCATGACTCTTTTGAGACATGATCGCCCAGGCGTGTATCACGTATGGCACTTAACTGACTGATTGAATATAATAGCTGGAAACATAATTAAAACTTCTAGTGGGTATAAAATGGGGGGTCAGTTTTATATTTGTATATTTGTCATGAAAAACCATGATTGAGCAGGGGGTAAATAGTGGAGTGGTATCCCGTTGCCTTCTCCATGGTGATTTATTGAGACACCACCTCTAGTTAGCTGGCCGTTGACTCTTTGAGAGTTCTTCCACCCTTTGTAGGTTTCATTTTTTCCCTACTGGGTTGCTAACATCCCAATAAAAAAAAAAAATTAAATATGTACTTATTATAAGTACAATTGACTCGTCCTACAGAGGAAGATACATTTCCCTCCTCCTGAGGGTTTTTTCTTTTTTTGTTTTTTCTTAGAAACACTTGAGAAATAATAAGTCTGAAAGGAAAATATTAAAACAAAGCATGGAACATGCTGAAACGGAATTTTTTTCCCTACAAGTCTAAGCTAACAAGGACAGAAGTGTTTGTGAAGCTATATAGATTAACATTACCCGTAAACATAAAATTGAAATTTTCTTTGAATTTATCGGGCTTCTCAAAGACAAAAATTCTGTTTTCATTTGAGCAATTCCAGTTCATCAATGCTTCACCAACACAAATCAGTGATATGGAGCAACAGATGGTTTGAGTTTTTTTTGGGGGGGGGGGGGTTTCTAATCAGTCAACAAATCAACCTCCAAATGGCAGAATTGATTCAGTTTTATTAAAACAATGACATTGCCTTATTTTTTTTCTTGTCATTTGTGTATTCAACATGATATGGCCGTAAGCTTATTGGTATGAAAACATTTACTTCAGAAACATTTTACGAATGTCAATGTCAGTCTACATAATGGGTGGTTAAACTATATAACTTTCCTTTTTCTACATCTACTTCTCGTTTTAGATGACTCAGATTTAGCAACAGGTCTTACATATAAAGATTTGTTCTTAAAGCCACTTTCCTGGAGGGTTTTATTATGTAGCGTTTTATTTTCATTGTTGGAGAACAACTGGCTAATTTTGGTATTAACAGTTTTAGGCATTTGTTTTATAATAGTATTACGGTAGTTGGAATTAAGTTAACATAGCCGGGGGCTTCATTTTCTTTAAGTTAAGGTTTGTAGGAATTGTCATTTAGATTAAGGATGATGTCCAAATAGCTGACAACTTTTAGGTTAGAGGAAACTTCAATATTAAATACTAGAAATTTAAAGGCCTTAATAATTTTCTTACTGGTAGACCCCACTGAGGAACTATGAAAATACTACAATACCCTAAGTTGTTTTACCTTGTTAGAAGAAGAGGGATTGCTGGTATTAACATTCATTCCACTGTTGAACAGAGAAAGTATTTTTGAAGGATATTGAATCATAAATTTGCCTATTCCTTACCCTTGAGTCAATCAGGGCTTAGGGGCAGTTGTGAGATGCCAAACAGAGATCAATTATGTAGCTTTGAATTCAGCTGGGACAAAATTAATGATGCTAATGACAGAAGAAGCAAGGAAGTGTAAGGATAATGCTTTGGGAACGTATACTTCACTAAATCCTATATATGTGACAGGTGATTGCAGATTATGTGTACCTAATCTACTTAAGCTATTCAAAGGCAATAGAGAGAGGATTAAGAAAACTTGACAAGTAGAAGTATTAACAAACACAGTGTTATCGCAAGCTATTAGCATATCTGATAGAATATGGGTAGTGACCATACAAAGGCTAGTTGATCTGTCCAAGGTATGTGGGGGAGAGTCCATCAGGACGCTGAGAATAGAACCTCCATTGTTCTTGATAAAACTGCCCCTGGGGTGTTCAGTGTTTGGAAAGTCCATCTCTCTACCCTCATATTACCAAGCCAAGCAGAAATATGAAAAGAAAGACTCAACTGTTGGGATAATTAACAAAATTTTAGGAAATTGCACAGAATTGTGAGAACCAGTGGAAGTTACCCTAGAAAAGATGCCAAAATGACTGAAATCTATAGAGAGGATTAATTTAAATCAGTCAGTCAAGTGTCATGCGTGATACATACTTGGGTGATCATGTCTCAAAAGAGATATGACTGACTGGGCAGAAGATTATTCAGCAGTAGGTTGCCATTACTTTCTGCAGTAGACTGGCTGCCAGCCAAGACTATAGAACCCAATTTGTTGTTCTCTTATTTAACCCATAACTGGAGAGAAGAGATGGATTAATACATTTAGAAAGGATATTTGTGCATAAGTGAATGCAAGGAATTCAACTGGAATTCGAACTTGTCTCCTCAATTTCTTGTTCTGAGACGATATTCACTGAACCACCACGCACATCTTTGAATGTTTTGGTAAAAGAGGGTATGGTAAGAAAATAAAGAGACCTTAATAAGCTGGTCAGCATTGATAGGTGCTTTGGTAATTATTGCTGCAATAGTAGCAGCAATGTGGAGATTTAAAAGACAAGGGAAAGGTCAGCTGGTGACGTTTTGGCAAGTAAGCAACAGCAAGTGCTATGTGGTGATTTGTATTCAGCCAAGTTGAGCCAAGACAAAGAAAAAACTAAATTGGATTCAACAACAGAAGAAGTAAAACTGATGCCTATTGAAGGAACACCAAAACCTCTCAATGTGGACAGAAGAATGGTAACCATAAAGAACAAAGTCATAAAACAAACATGCAAACTGTAAGGGGTGCTGCATAAGTACCATAAGTACATGAACATATTGCATGAAAAAAAAAAAAAAGAAACCATAAGGGATGCTGTGAATCCCATATATATATACATGCAAACACATTACATGGAAGAAAAAAAGAACATTTAAGGGGTGCTGCAAACCCCATATATGTCAAATGTTGCATGATATAAACGAGAAGAAAGAAATATAAAACATTGCAAGATATAAACAAAGTAAAAATAGAGACATTAAAAACGTTGCATGATACAAAAGAAAACAAGTGACATTGTTAGATAACGCATGATGCATGACAAATAGTGTCATTTAAAGATTTTGGGGTTTATTGCATCATAAACAATAACAAAAATCGGCAAAGGGAGAGATGTAATATTATTTCTAGCATCAAGAAAGGGAGAAGAGATAATAATTGAATATTTTTTTCTTTCTTCTTTATCTATCAGAAGCTAGGTGAAGGATATTCTAAGACCCCCCCCCCCCACAAGAAAAATAGATAAATGAAATTCCAGCCACCAAAAGCAAATAACCATTCATGATATAAGTTTTTATGACTCTTGAGAGCTGGCTACAAATTCAGTCAGAAGGATAACTCAACTCTCACTCTTGAACTAACTGTCAAACCAACAACTCCTGCTTACACTGAGCCTCACATCAAGCAGTAGTAGTTGTGATGCACTCTGGATAGGCTTAGCATTTCCAAATGAGTAAAAAGTGATGCTCATTTTGGTTACCTGATCAATCTCCTCTCTTCCTATCCTGTGAGTGTACCTCTTACCACTGATCATATTTGGTGTTGACGCGAAGGTGGGGGTGTTCACATTCTGTGTGCTGAAGCAACAAGTATTTTTTCCTACTTGTTATTACACAGTATGAGTTTTGATATCCTCATCACTCCTGATATAACTCATATGAGTTTTGATCCTCATTGTCATAATTCATTTTCTGTGGTTTCTGTGGCTCGGGGAGGGGGATTTTTTGTCCCTCTTTTCCGGTCTCGTCGCACCCTCCGGATTCTGCTTTTGCGCTCGCGTCGCTGACGGGGGAGAGCGGGCCGCGGGGAACGAGTCGAGCAAGCGGCGGTGGCCGCCGTAGCTGCTGCTGCTGTGGCGGCAATTTGCGTCGCTGCTGCCGCTGTCGTCACTGCCATCGTCGCTCTTCTCTCCCTTCCTTGCGATCACCCGCAACTCTCTTCGCTCGGCATCTAAATGGCACGGGCGCTTCGGCGCGACGCTCTCATCCGCATGGCCGGCACCGGACGCACTTCCCCTCCGGTCCGTCGTCGCGACCTGTTCCTGGCGTGCAGGTCGACACACGGTGTCCGTAGGCGGAAGACGCACTCTAAACTCTCCGTCGATCGACGTCAGGGAAGCATCTTCTGTCGGGCCCGCGAACGTACTGTCCCCTTCTGCCGGGGACGGAGGAAACGAAAATGCGATCCGTTATATGTGGCGAGCCGGCTTCTTCCCGTCGGGCCGTCTGCGCGGGGGCCCGTTTTCTTGAGTCCCTCTCGGCGCCCCACTGTCTCGGGCGTGCGCAGAAAGTCTTGTTGCCTGCGGGAGTCCTTCAGAAGCTGGCGCGGTCGCGTCAGGCCCCGTACCGGCGCGTCACGTCGTCTTCTCTGCGTCGAGGACGAAAGTCCCCCGCGGGCGCAAGGGCCCCGCCGGCGCTTGCCTTAGCACCCACTATCACACCTGTATGAAATACTCTAACAACTGACTCCAACATTTTTTTCTACACTCAAAAGAGTTCTTTATTTAAAAATCTAGACTAGTTCATTTAGTCACCTTAATTACTGAATCAAGAAACTTTTATAGGTGGATTTTTGTCTGACTTTTTTATATATGTGTGTATGTTGAATTGTAATGAAGTTTTAGTGCCAAAATTGCTGTTGTATTCCCTGGTAGAAAGATTTTTTGGGCAAGCAGATTTTTTGTTATAAAGTGGTTGATATTGAGTTGAGAATAGAATTGATGTGGAAAAGTTTGTCACTTAGCGGAGCAGTGTTGTTTCATGAAGACATTATTGTAATGTCTTCCCTCTTCAGGGTCATTTGCTTTTACTGCTAAAAAACCAAGTGACCCTAACACTACAGTACTACCTTAACCGTAGAAAACGAGTTATTCATGAGTATTTTTACAGGCGTGATGTATACTTATTCTATATATATATATATATATATATACATATATATATATACATACATATATATATATATATATACATACATATATATATACATACATATATATATATATATACATACATATATATATATATATACATACATATATACATACATATATATATATATATATACATACATATATATATATATATACATACATATATACATACATATATATATATATATATACATACATATATATATATATATACATACATATATACATACATATATATATATATATATACATACATATATATATATACATACATATATATATATATATATATATACATACATATATATATATATATACATACATATATATATATATATACATACATATATATATATATACATACATATATATATATACATACATATATATATATATACATACATACATATATATATATATATACATACATACATATATATATATATATACATACATATATATATATATATACATACATATATATATATATATACATACATATATATACATACATATATATATATATATATATACATATATATATATATATATATATACATATATATATATATATATACATACATATATATATATACATACATATATATATATATATATATACATACATATATATATATATATATACATACATATATATATATATATATATATATATATATATATTTTCTAAATATATACTATTAAATACAAGAGACAATGAATGTCTATTATGTTTAATCATGAGCAGTTCTAAACATCGCATTTTGGCTTTAATTTCAGGAGAAAATAAAGACAAAAATTCTCTAATATTTGGATAATTTTTATTAAGTTGGTTCTAAGCTTTTGGCTTACATGAGCAATCTTCAGAGAGGTTACAAGGACGTTAACATGTGGGCTGAAAGCTTTCGTTTTTCATGACTCTCCTTTCTTGGCTGGGTTAAGAATTTTCAGCACCCTCTTAAAGTTTAAAAAAGCAGAAAGACATTTTTTTATGTCTCTTTTCTTGGCTGGATTGTGACTTTTCAGCACCCTCTTAATCTTTAAAAAAGCAGAAGAGCATTTTTTCAGGTCTCTCTTTTTTTGGCAGTGTTGTGACTTTTCAGCACTCTCTTAATGTTTAAAAAAGCAGAAGAGCATTTTTTCATGTCTCACCTTTCTTGGCTGGGTTGTGACTTTTCAGCATCCCCTTAAAGTTTAAAAAAGCAGAAGGACATATTTCCTTGTCTGGGTTATGACTTTTCTGCACCCTCATTAAGTTAAAAAAAGCAGACAAACATTTTTTTAGGTCTCTCCTTTTTTGGCAGTGTTGTGATTTTTCAGCAACCTCTTAAAGTTTAAAAAAGCAGAATAGCATTTTTTCAGGTCTCTCTTTTTTTGGCTGGGTTGTGACATTTCAGCACCCTCTTAAAGTTTAAAAAAGCAGAAGGACATTTTTTTATGTCTCTCATTTCTTGGCTGGGTTGTGACATTTCAGCATCCCCTTAAAGTTTAAAAAAGCAGAAGGACATATATTCTTGTCCGGGTTATGACTTTTCAGCACCCTCATTAAGTTAAAAAAAGCAGACAAACATTTTTTTTATGTCTCTCCTTTTTTGGCAGTGTTGTGACTTTTCAGCACCCTCTTAAAGTTTAAAAAAGCAGAAGAGCATTTTTTCAGGTTTCTCCTTTTTTGGCTGGGTTATGACTTTTCAGCACCCTCATTAAGTTTCAAAAATCAGACAAAGATTTTTTTTTTATGTCTCTCCTTTTTTGGCAGGCTTGTGACTTTTCAGCACCCCCTTAAATTTTAAAAAAGAAGTAGTCCATTTTTTTCGGTCTCTCTTTTTTTTGGCAGGTTTGTGACTTTTTAGCACCCTCTTAAAGTTTAAAAAAGCAGAAGGTCATTTGTTCATGTCTCTCATTTCTTGGCTGGGTTATGACTTTTCAGCAACCTCTTAAATTTTAAAAAAGCAGAAGAGTATTTTTTCAGGTCTCTCTTTTCTTGGCAGGGTTGTGACTTTTCAGCACCCTCTTAATCTTTAAAAATGCAGAAGAGGATTTTTTCATGTCTCGATATTTTTTGGCTATGTTGTAAATTTTCAGCACCCTCTTAAATTTTCAAAATACAGAAGAGCATTTTTTTATGTCTCTTCTTTCTTGGCTGGGTTGTGACTTTTCAGCACCCCTTTAAAGTTTAAAAAAGCAGAAGAGCATTTTTTCATGTCTCTCCTTTCTTGGCTGGGTTGTGACTTTTCAGCACCCCTTTTTTTATTTTATCATATTTTCAATTTTGCCAGATCAATTAAGAACTTTTGGAACACTTTAAGCAAATGTCAAAATTTAACATTTGATCTTTATACAGCAAAATCAGTAGCATCATTTGATTTCTCATTCTCAATTAAAGACATTCATTTTAATTACAAAAATAACTTTACACTCTAAATAAGTTTCCAACAAGACATTAAACAATTCTTACACTGACCTTGATGAAGCAATATGTTTCCATATCTTCAGTTCAAGTCCACCTACAGCAAGCAATAAGTCTCCAGTGGAAATGGATCCACGACAACAATGGATGTATTTGATCTGACCTGTGGCCTCATCGTTTAGTGTGGCAACATATTCCGCATCTGGGAGGCTCCGTACTGACAAGAGAAGAAAACAATTACAATCAGTTTTATAACAGAAATACATAAATTGGTTAAATTATCAACACATTTTAAAATAATATAAATTATTACATTGATCACAAAACCAAAGTTTGAATTCAAATTTAAGACAAATCTTTCAATATGCTTATTGAATATGAAAACCACTGCTAATAACTTTCTATTCATAAAATTTATAATTATTTGCAAAAGCTAATCATCACCAGATTTTATTGTTCTTATTAAAAAGTATTGCCACTGAAATGTCACAGTGAAAAGTACAGACAAAATAAATTATTCTGTAATTAGCAGTTAACTGACATGCAGTTATCTCCCTTGGAACTTTTTTTTTGTGCCAATATATACTTCATTAAAACTTACTCAGAAACTATATTGTTATGTTTTTGCAGTGTTAAAGCAACAAACTGACAAATCTACACAAAATCAGAGAGGATGGAATTTATTAATCTGTGAAAATCTATTTTCAGATGAATTGTAACTATGCTGAAATCATCAAAAGTCTATTCATCTCAAAGATCTTGACAAAATCCAAAGAAGGATCTGCAATGTAATTGGTTTTGACATGGCATCTCGACTTCAGTCACTTTCTCACCAACATAACATGGCTTCCTTCTTTCTTTTCTACAAATATTTTTCATGGCAACTGCACTGACAAGCTTCTTCCTCTAGTACCTCATTCACAGGAATATAAGCATGCTACTAGATTGGCAACTAGGTCCCACTATTTTAACACTGAAATCGTTAAATGTAACTGCCATTTCTACTACAACAGTCTCTTTTCTCACACTTCCTGTAGAACTCCCTTCCATTTATTTAATTCTCTAATAGCTACAATAAAAAAAAAATTAAATGTAACAAGTGATATTTTCTATCTTCTTGAATCCCATTCATCTTTTATCCTTTGTTCAATACCCATTGTACCCAGTCTTTTCTCTTCCCTGATAGCTACAATCTTTCTAAATTAAAGTGTAACGTCGACTGCCATCTTCTTGAATCCTGTTCATCTTTTATCCTTTCTTCAATTCCCTCTGAACCCAGTCTTTTCTCTTCCCTGATAGCTACAATCTTTCTAAATTAAAGTGTAACGTCGACTGCCATCTTCTTGAATCCTGTTCATCTTTTATCCTTTCTTCAATTCCCTCTGAACCCAGTCTTTTCTCTTCCCTGATAGCTACAATCTTTCTAAATTAAAGTGTAACGTCAACTGCCATCTTCTTGAATCCTGTTCATCTTTTATCCTTTCTTCAATTCCCTCTGAACCCAGTCTTTTCTCTTCCCTGATAGCTACAATCTTTCTAAATTAAAGTGTAACGTCGACTGCCATCTTCTTGAATCCTGTTCATCTTTTATCCTTTCTTCAATTCCCTCTGAACCCAGTCTTTTCTCTTCCCTGATAGCTACAATCTTTCTAAATTAAAGTGTAACGTCAACTGCTATCTTCTTGAATCCTGTTCATCTTTTATCCTTTCTTCAATTCCCTCTGAACCCAGTCTTTTCTCTTCCCTGATAGCTACAATCTTTCTAAATTAAAGTGTAACGTCGACTGCCATCTTCTTGAATCCTGTTCATCTTTTATCCTTTCTTCAATTCCCTCTGAACCCAGTCTTTTCTCTTCCCTGATAGCTACAATCTTTCTAAATTAAAGTGTAACGTCAACTGCCATCTTCTTGAATCCTGTTCATCTTTTATCCTTTCTTCAATTCCCTCTGAACCCAGTCTTTTCTCTTCCCTGATAGCTACAATCTTTCTAAATTAAAGTGTAACGTTGACTGCCATCTTCTTGAATCCTGTTCATCTTTTATCCTTTCTTCAATTCCCTCTGAACCCAGTCTTTTCTCTTCCCTGATAGCTACAATCTTTCTAAATTAAAGTGTAACGTCAACTGCCATCTTCTTGAATCCTGTTCATCTTTTATCCTTTCTTCAATACCCATTGTACCCAGTCTTTTCTCTCATCATGACTTCCAGCATGTTTGTGGTGGTTCCACCTTGCTTGGGGTGAAATAATTAAAAAGAACAATTTAGAAAATAGAAAGTTTTATTTATATATATATATAAAATGGGATGAGATTAACAATTTTTGAATTTAAGGAAGCAGGTATCTGTCTGCTTTCCCCCTTTACTTCCTTAAATTCAAAAATTGTTAATCTCATTCCATTTTATTTTCCTGTGGATGGATGATTTTTTTTGACTTCTACCAGTATAAAATATTTTAACACATTTGAATTTGAGTAAATAAAATTTTCGTTTAGCCATTGCTGAAGAAGCAAGGATTTCCTCATAGAAATGGCTATTCAATGGATTTAAATATTGAAATTTTTGTTTTATTTATATATATATATATATATATATATATTTCAATGCTTGCAATTTTTCTGAATTGGTTCTTTTTTCATTGGTACAAAGTAGCCTACTAGTTAACAACATAGAAAATGAAATGGGCAAACAAAGTTTGAATCTCAGCAAACATTTAATTGAACAAAAATGCTCTTCAAAAAGAAATCAATCTATATGTCTAAACTATGCCAACAAGAGTGCCTCATCAAACATGAAAGAAAAGTGACTAGATGTTTGAGCACTTGAACAAACCCCTCTCCCATGACTAACCTACTAGCCAAGCAGTAATAACAGTTAAACCCACTGTTACCTTTGATAAGCTTTAATTATTTTTCTAGTAGACGGTATTTTGATGTGATCATTAAAACAATATAATGGCCAAACTGTGCAGATGGTCAAAATGTGCAGCATTTTTGCACCAACAAGGAATTCTTTTCAAAGATGATTTTCCTTCACACTTACTGAGCCTTTTAAAAAGAGTAAACACTAATAATGTGGCATTTGTCTATATTTCTGAGATGAGGCAGTAGTTACAGTAGTCAGACAATTGTCCTCATCTTCGTTGCCATTTGTACGACGTTTCGGCTGTTGTACGCACCAGCTTTCTTCAGGTGCTAAGAATTTCAAACCAAACTCTTTGTCTATACTTCTGAGATGAGGCAGTATTTACAGTATTTACATTATTCAGACTATCGTCCTCATCTTTGTAGCCATTTTTATGATGCTTTGGCCATTGTATGCTCCGGCCTTCTTCAGGTGCTAGGAGCTTCAAACCGAATCCTTTGTCTATATTTCTGAGATGATATAGTATTTACAGTATTTATATTATTCGAACAATGCGTTCAAATTGATTAACAAAGTTTTCTGTAAGTTATGGTTGGCAGCGATGAAATGAAAATATTTCATTTCAGAATAATCAGTTTTATATGATATGAAGGAAGAAAGGGATACAAGCAATTTATTCAAAACAATCAAGTAAAAGCCGAGACTTATACTTAAAATCAAAAAATCACATAAATTGTAAATGCAAATTCTACTCCAGCAGCTTCTTTTCTCGCACTTCCCGCCTGTGGAATTCCCTTCCGTTTACTTGCTGCCCTGACAGTTACGATCTCCAAGAATTGAAATGTAAAGTCAATAGTCATCTCCTGTCTCACTATCCTGCATCCTCTCTCTCATGTTCCTTTCTTCATTCACTCCACTCTCATTAGTTTCGCATCCTTCTCTTACCCACTTCCTGACGCCCCCTATAACCTGTCACTCTTTCTCATACCTTTCCTTCTATGTAACCCCCTGCAAAACAATGGCAGCAAAATGCATTGCTTGGGGCAATATGATTATAAAAAAAACTGCTATACCATTATAATGTGGACATAAAGTAGGGGTTCAATTTTACGTTACAATCAATATATAAACTGACCCCTCACTTTATGGCCACAACCATTTTTCTCTTACCCACTTCCTGACGCCCCCTATAACCTGTCACTCTTTCTCATACCTTTCCTCCTATGTAACCCCCTGCAAAACAGTGGCAGTAAAATGCCTTGCTTTAGGCAATATGATTAAAAAAACAAAACATAATGTGGAAAAAACATTAAAAAATTAGACACTCACAAGACATATTGATGGCAAAAATTAGAGGAACGGAGTAAGTAACCTAATATAGTTGCTTAAATGGTTGGTGAAACAGGATTTAGAAGAGATTGTTAAAGATAGAACAGGAAAGTTGTGGAGAGCTATGATCTGCCCAGTTCTGAAGGTAGTAGTTCATTCCTTGTTTTCTGCTTAGGACTGGGTTTCCAGTTCCTTTGAAAGTCAACTTCAACTCTATACTTCTAAAATCTTCACCAAAACTCTGAAATTTTATTTACTATTTATTTTTTTTATTTTTCCACTAATAGGAGAAGATAAGTTTGCCTATCGTTGGGTCCACACTCCTCTTCCATCTTTTGAAGAAGAGTAGAGGTTTACCCCTCATTTCCTGTTATGAAGGTAAAACGTTCTGGGAGGATGGAATCATGAAGTTAAGTTGACTGAAAGCGGACAGAAGATAACAAAACCAAATGATAATGTTGAAAAGATAATGTTGAAAAGATTTGTGTTTTACTTGAGAATCTGAACAACAAACTTTCGAATCAACTGATTAACATTCATTTACTGCCATGGAACTGAAAACTCGGAATTTGATTAAATCATTGTAAAGTTAAAGTTCTATTTGAGTGCTTTACTCTCAGGAAAACCATTCCTATTAAAGTGAGTTTGATCCTCACTGAGTGCCTTACTTGTATCCTTGTGCTGTACCAAACATTGTAAATAACTTGAATACCTCATGGATGTACATTGTGGTCCAGTGGATATCGGCTTGGAACGAGAAATTGGGGAGCCGAGTTCGAATTCCAGTTGAATTCGTTGCAATCATATACACACAAATACCCTTGGGAAAGGTGTTAATCCATCTCTTCCCTCTAGTTATGGGTCAAATAACAGGACGGATTGGGTTCTATAGCCTTGGTTGGCAACCAGTCTACCTCAGAAAGCAATGGCAACCTACTGCGGGATAATCTTCTGCCCAGTCAGTCATGTCTCTTTCGAAACATGATCACCTAAGCGTGTATCACGTATGGCACTTAACTGACTGATTGACCTCACCATGGAGCAGTAGATAGTAGACATGACTATTGCAGTAAGTTTATTCCAAACTAGATGCATCATTTATGATTGTGGCCTGTAGTAATGGTCAATGGTATTAGCAGCCATTTCCTTACAAGGAAACATTCAACATTCATTGGTTGAGCAGCCAGTGACACTGTCAGTTGGCATTTAGAGAATATTTCCGGCAGACCTGAACGAGACTACCACCACCATTAAATTTGTTGTTTTTCATTTTTTTTTTTTTTTTTTTTTTTTCAGGGCAATCTTACACCCTAAACTTTCCAATTGACCAAAACAATCTGGAAAAATTTCAATATTTCAACAATTTTAAGGCGGGTGGGGGGCTCAGTTTTTCATATAACGTTATAGTAAATCGATCCTCCATTTTGGAACCACTTGCCAGTACGACATCACCACCACCTGTAAATTGGTTGATTTTCAATTTTTATTTTACTTTTTTCAGTGCAATCTTATCGATTAAACCCTAAACTTTCCGATTGACAAAATATTTGTAAAAATTTCAACATTTAAACAATTTTAGGTGTGGGAGGCTCAGTTTTTCATACAACCTTATAGTAAATCGATCTTGTGCAATTAGTATTTCTGCTTGCGCATATTCAACTACTGAATCCTTTTCAAAATTTTCAAATAAAGCCATTCTTGGAGTTTCCGAGGAAGATGCCATCGTAAGAACTACTAAAGAAAACTTGAAAAAGACAAAAACAAGAGCAACAACTCGTCCCAAATAACAAAACAAAGCGACCCCAATGCAAGTGATTCCAAAATGGAGGATCGATTTACTATAACATTGTATGAGAAAGCAAGGTCCCCTAAAATTGTTTAAATATTAAAATTTTAAAAAAGTTTTTGATAATCGGAAACTTTATGTAATAATTGATAAGACTGTGCTGAAAAGTGAAAAAAATGAAAAACAACAAATTTAAAGGCGGTGGTAGTCTCTTTCAGGTCTGCCATGTTTCTCTTGAAACAATTTTTCAGAAAAACAGGTTTCTCAAATTCAGTAACTTATTACTCTTTCACAACCTAACATCTTAATTATGTTTTTATTTTCTATTTGTTAGATGTGCTATCCATTTAAATTGTTGTTACTACTGAAAGTCCTTAAGTGATGTGATTTCTGTTATTTTATTATAGTTTTGATTCCGTAGTGCCAGTCCATGAGGTTCAAAGAAGGATAGTCCTCACTAAGACCTACAGGATTCATTTGCTGTGAGCCATTTTTAATCATTTATCTGAGAAAGTGGCAGTGTACAGTTGATAAATTAGACCAGTGGTTCTCAACCCTGGGGGTCCATGTAGCATTACTGGGGTACACAGGGGGCTATTTTCAGGGGTTTATTATAAGTTATTTTATTAGTGTACATAAATGTTCCATAGAATTTTAAGTACAAGCTTATTTTCATTAAATTAGTTTTACTTCAAAATAAAGCATATATATTTACTATTTCTATAATACAATTCCTAAACTTATCTATTAGTAAAAAATAAAATAAGCTTTGTTTTTATTGAATGGTTATGGGGTCCACCAAATTAAGAATGAAGGTGGTCAAGGGGTAAAGGTTGAGAACCACCTAACGAAACTTTTACTAAATACCAATGGCTAAAGTCTCACTTATCTAAAATGTAATATGAAAAAAGATCAATCTTAAAAAATCGCTTATTTCCCAAAATCCCTGATATGTTGAAAATTTTGTTGATACTGCAACTATTATAAATTACATGCGGCAGTAGTAATAGTTGCAGTATCAATTGAATTTCTTAAATGAAACATTGTCTTTATTTCTGGGTCATACTGTTTACATATGCTTGTAGGATGGGCAGTGTGGGAGCTGGGATTGAAAAAAACAACTGAGATTAAAATGAAAGAAATACAAGAAAAACATTTTTAAATGTCTATGTTTCATTTAAGAAATTTAAACAATATTACTTTTCATAAAACTACAAAATAGATAAACCAAAAATGAAACATGATTTAAAATAGGAAGAAATTAAACAAAAAAATCCAATGGAATTCTATTGATTAATGGAAACTTTGAAAATATACAAAAGGCAACATGACAATTTCATTCAGTTTTTAAAAATGATTTCCATGATATCAGAAAACGACCACAACTGGAGGAAAATTCAATTGGGGTCGTTCATTATAACAATCTGATTTCTGTATAGATGTGTTTGTTATCATAACACAATAAAAAAAAAAGTACAAATTAGCAAAACAGAGAGAAAAGGCTATAATTTCTAAAATCGATTTCCAGTCCGAGACAAAAATCTTAAATGAAATGACAAAATGAAAGTTTGTCGAAGGGAGATAACTCTAAATTTCTTAACTGTTAATTAAAAAGTTGCTTCCCTGAGCTTTCCAAACACAAAAATAAGACAAATATAATCCAGTGCTCGCCCAACAGTTATAATGGCACACCAGTGTCAATACTTTAATTATTTTTAATGATAATAAAGCTTAAGAACTGTCGAGGCTGCCAAAACGTAAGCAAAAAAAGATTGAAAATGTTTTTCAAATGGAAAGAATTCACGAAATTATACAACTTAAAATATTGACATTTTCACTTCCAAGTTTCGAAAATAGGACAATATAAAAAAAAAGGATCCAGGATTTTATTTTGCCCATATTGCGTAAACTTCTGAACATTGCAGTTATACAAGATGGTATATATTCATACTTTTGTTGAGCATTTTTTTTATCAATGTTAAGTTATTAATCAAAATGTCTTCAAAGACATTTCGCACGAACTAAATTATTTGAGGTTGTTATTTTATGCTTTTTTTTATTTTTCGGTTAACAGACAATATCAAAGTTTTCAAATTAATTAAATCTGCCTTTCTATTGTTCATTTTTTGAAAGCTGCAAAACATTAACAGAAAAAATATTGTAGTAAACATGTTGTAAAGAAGATGAGAATATTCATTGTTACATAATTTCATATTTTGTTATTTGACAAGGACTTTCTATAGTAAAAATTATTCTTTGTAATTAAAATAAAAAAAACACTTCTACTATAAGGTAGCCAGCTTATTTAAAAGAATGGCTGGAATTAAAAATACTGAGTATATACAAAAGGTATAGAAAATTATTCACTGATATCTGGGCTGAACACTTAGTCAATCAGTTAATTGGAATAGATAGACTGAACTATCGCCCGGTTCACACTCCACCCACATCTATTGAACAGGTGAAGAGGCTCATCTCTTGTTCCCTGTTTAGGATGTGGTTTCCGGCTTTCTCTTTTCCATTCTTTTTACCCTTACGTAGCCCCCTGTGCATCAGTGGTGCTACCGCCTTGCTCGGGGTGACATGATTTAAAAAAAAAAAAAAGTGTCATACATGATACACACTTGGGCAATCATGTCTCAAAAGAAACATGACTGACTGGGCAAAAGATATTTTTCACAGTAGGTTCCCATTACTTTTTGCAAAGAGACTGGTTGCCAACCAAGGCTATAGGACCCAATCTATCCTGCTATTCAGTCTATAGCTGGAGGAAGAAGAGATGGATTATATTAATAAATAGTAATACGAGAAGGATTAGTTTCTTACTGCATAAAAACAGAAAACTGAACCCTCACTTTATACCCAATAGAAGTTTTAATTATTTCCAACTATTATATTTAGTCATCCAAATATATCTGTCAGCCACCCTTGCGATGTACCTGTGAATTACCTCTATCGTTCAAGGTAATATATGATGATTGTCTTCCATACAGTAACTCACCGAAGTAAGAGAAAGCAAACTGTTTATACAGGTGCTTGTAGATCTCATAGACCTACAAGGTGAACTTCGGCAAATCAATGATGAAGTGACACAGTGCATGCGTTTTCAGTAAGAACGATGTTAACACAAACGAGATATCTTGGTTTCATGCACAAGACCAAGGAAGGATAAAAAGAGCTGAATTTTAGTTTGAAGGCAGTTCGTCTCTTTGAGAGTCGTGAAGGCTATACCCATGTTCCATAGAAAAGAAGAGAGAGCGAATATACTGTTGTTCACGGTGAGCAGGAAATGGAGTCCCAAGCAAAGTGTTCTTCCAGTTTCCACATTAGCTGTCAGCAGGAACAGACTTGAGTGGAAGTTTATTTTTCTACCACACAATCTTTGTTTAAATATTACAGTCTACACCAGGGAGAGTGAGACTATCAAGGCACAGAAGATCCATGGTCTTGTCACACCAACAAATGCTTCATTTATTGACCCTGATTATAAAAATCAGAAACAGTTTCCTTTCTGTTACATTTTCATTGAGAAAAAAAATTTGTAAATCAACTGAAGATTGTAACTATGCAAACATCTCAAGACTTAAAAATGTAATTTATGAGTGAGAGAAAAGTTAATTAACCATGAAACACACCATACATTAAATATATGGAAATAATGAATTAAAATTACAATTGTAATTTTACAGATGACTACATCTGAAGTTAGCTTATCCAGGCTTTTCTTATTGTTGCCCACTGACTTTACCACTACTCCACCATACTCTTGTTTCTTTCAGTCATTTTTATTTTAATTAACAAATTAAATATTTCTGGTCGTTAAAAAGAAATAATTGGATAATTAAACATTGTATTTTTAATTTTTTTTATATTTATTCTTAAAACGTTTTAAAACTTAATCTGCATATTGTGCATTGAAAATCAGGATATATATATAAATATATTTAAATATTTAGTTTTTGGTCATAATTAAATTAGACCAGTACACAGTTGTGTAATAACTCGTTTATAAATTATATATATATATATATATATATATATATATATATATATATATATATATATATAGTTATCTGCAGACAGATCTGTTTCGCTGTATCACAGCTCATCAGGACAGTTAGACTCCGATTGCTTTTAACCCAGGATTGAAACCCGACCGAATTGGTGTCAGTCGGCGATTCTACCTTTGGGCCAAGGACACTCAGTAGAAGAAGGCAGACTTTTTAGCGTGTATATTATCATTATATATATATATTCAAGTGAAGAGAACACGTTTAGAATCCCGAGTTCTCCGGCATTTACTTTTTTAAAAAATGCTCACTACAACATAAATCGTAGAGCATAATATAATTAAATTAGTTTTTTACTTAAAATTTATCTAATTTACATTGCGATATGAAAATTTCTATATTTTGACATTTTACCTTGTCATCAGGCAATTAAGAAATTTAATCATATATGTTTTTGATATAGACACAAAGGACATGGGTCATTTGAAATCTTACATATTCTATTTTTTTTTGTTTTTTTTTTTAACTATATAAAAAATTTTTATTATTTTGTTATTTCTTTAAAAAAATCTAATAATCGTGCGTAGCATCATGAGAAGCTGCTCTGATCAACAGTTGAATAATATCGGGGTTATATGTAGTGTCATGTCGCACATGGATGGGTTGTCTCTGCATGAACCTCCGGTGGGCAACCCTGAGGCCACATTATGCTGCAGTCTGCGACAGTTTCCCTCCCACACATGCTGCATACAGCAACCGACTGATTCTACTCTAGGCCTCTCTCCTAATAAAATATTCATGAATACACGATATCAAAAAAGCAAATCTAAACCAGCTAACCTAAAAACACCCAAACCCATCAACATCTCCTTTGTTAATATATGAGGTAAACACACCAACTTTTACAGTGTCGAATCCTTCCTCCAAGTCAATTCACCTGACATCCTAGCCCTCTACGAAACTAACCGTGATCCTTCTATCCTCTCTTCTGAATTCTATGTCCCTGGTTAACTTCCTCTTTTCAGGAAGGACGCCAATGTCCACATGCATCGGCTTGGTGTTTACTTCAGTGAACACCTCCTTCTAGCTATGGTGATCTCTCTTGAATCAATAGATCATTCTTATATGTGATTCCGTCTCTCCCTACTAAGCTCTGTTAGCTATCTCTTCTTCCTCTACCACTCCCCCTCATCACCTGACTGTTCTGTTCTTGACAGCATCTCCAATAATATTGACAAAGCCATTTCCTCTCATCTGTCTGCCCATATATTTGTGTTTGGTGACTTTAACACCCACCACGCCAAGTGGCTGAAAAACTCTGTCACAGATCTTGTTGGTGTCAACACCATGAATTTTTCAATCACTCAGTCCCTTATGCAAGTGGTGGAGTTCCCCATGCATTTCTCTAATAACCCTAATATACACAACTCACTACTAAATCTGTTTTACTTCCATCCCTGACTCAAGCAATTCTGCCCCCTCAGAAACTCTGACCATATGGTGGTTTTCGTTAACATCTCCTTCCACTTCCACTCCACCCAAGAACCTCAGACTAGCAGAATATCTTACTGCTACGAAAGAGCCGACTGGGACTCATTCCGCAATTTCCTGTGTGACATCCCTTGGAACAAAGTCTTTATTCTTCCCGTTGAAGACTGTGCGGCTGAGGTCTCTTCTTGGGTTAAGGCTGGCATTGAAACTTTCATTCCAGCCAGGAAGTTGAAACCTAAATCCCACACGTCCCCTCGGTTCTCCCCTGCTTGCTCGGCCGCCATCGCCCATCAAAATCACTTCTTCCAGGCTTTATCGGAGTCACGTGCCGGACCATAACAGGCTCCTCTTTGCCTCTGCTCGCAATGAGTGCAAAAAAATACTTAAAGAAGCCAAGCTGCTGTTTGCAGCCAGAATGAAGCAGCACATAGCATCCCGTAAGTTCAGTTCCAAAGACTAACTGGGGGCTGTGTAAAAGTGTACTAAACAATAACAAACCCTCAATCCCCCCTCTAATCAACAAATTTGAGGTCCTTACCTCTACAATAGACAAGGCTGAGTGCTTTGCTCGCAGATTCTCCATCAACTCGACACAAGACTCTTCTGGAGTATCTGTACTCAATTTCCCACCTCAAACTGAGGCCCAACTGAATTACCCCCTCGGTGGACTCTAACATAATTTCAAAGCTTGACCACCATAAAGTGAGCGGTGGCGACGAAACCCCAATCAGTGTTCTGAAGAAATATTACCCTGAACTCTCCTCTGTTCTCTCCAAACTCTATAACTACTGCTTCTTGCTTTCTTGCCTGCTGGAAGTCCTACGCCGTAGTTCCAATATATAAAAATACTGGTGAACCCTCTGACCCCTCTAATTATCACCCTATCAGCCTCCTACCGATTTTTGACAAAGTGTTCGAAGCTATCATCAACACCGAGGTGCTTCAACATCTCACAGCCCAGAGACTATTCTCTGAAAAACAGTATGGTTTCCGCTTCACCAGGTCTACTGCTGATATGCTCATGATCATCACTGAATATATGTACCAGGTTCTTGACAAGAATGACGAAGCCTGAACTGTTGCCCTAGATATCTCTAAAGCGTTTGACAGAGTCTGGCATGCTGGTCTACTACGCAAGCTGTGAGGTTATGGTTTGACCTGATCTAGTCATTCCTTTCAAATCACACAATAAAGGTAGTATTAAACAAACATGCCTCCCAATACTATCATACAAACGCGGGTGTCCCTCAAGACTCTATTCTAGGTCCTATGCTTTTCATTATCTACATTAACGATCTCCTAGATGTAATAAGATCCCAAGTAGGCATATATGCTGATGACACTACAGTTTACTCTCGCATCGATTAAAAATCTGCTGAGGCTGACAAAACAAACCTCACCGACAAGCTTGAAAAAGACCTCTGATCCGTGGCGGACTGGGGGTAAAAAATGGCCCATGAATCTTAATACTTCCAAAACAAAGCTGCTTTTTATTAACTATCACAAGACAATTGCTCCTACCCACCATTAGCATGGATCAAGCAAGTCTCCCTGAAAGCAAAACACTGCGCCTCCTTGGGTTAACTCTCACAACAGACTTCAAGTGGAATGATTATATAGAATCCATAGCTAAATCCACTGCTAAGAAAGTCGGTTCTCTGTGTAGAACCAGGAAGTTTTTTTCCGTCTAAAACAATCCTGCACATATATAAATCTACCATTCACCCGTGCATTGAATACTGCTGCCATATCAGGTCGGGTGCTCCTGCTATCCACCTAGGGGTCCTTGACAAAATCCAACAGAGAATCTGTAATGTGATAGATCCTGACTTGGCAGCTCGGATACAGTCACTTTCACACCAGCGCAATGTGGCTTCTCTGTGTCTCTTCTACAAATACTTTCACGGCTTCTGCTTCGATGAACTTAGCTCACTGGTGCCCCCTATATATAAATTTACTCGGGCCACAAGATTAGCAACTAGGTCCAACTCTTTTACTGTGAAACCAATAAATTGTAAACACAAATTCTACTCCATCAGCTTCTTTTCTTGCACTTCTCACCTGTGGAATTCCCTTCCATTTACTTGCTTTCCCGACAGCAATAATCTTCAAGAATTTAAATGTAAAGTCAATAGTCATCTTCTATCTCATAAACCTGCATCCTCTCTCTCTCATGCTTCTTTCTCCATCCACTCCACTCTCATCAGTATTCTCATCCATCTCTTACCCACTTCCTGACACCCCTTATAACCTATCACTGTTTCTCATAACTTTCCTCCTATGTAACCCCCTGCGAAAAAGTGGCAATAAAATGCCTTGCTTAGGGCGATGATTATAAAAAAAATTAAAAATTAAAAAAATAAACGTAATGAACTTAATGTCATATGTATAGATTGCAAAATGTTCACCTTAGAATATGGTTAATAATTCTTCAAAAAGATTTTGATTAACTTACATATATCTGGTGCTTTGCTTTGTATTTTGACATAATATTAATTTCATAGATATTAAAATTTATGCAAGTTAAGAGGATATGAAAAACTGATGAAAAACATGCACTCTGAACTGAAATTAAAAATAGTTTAATCGTACCAAAGGTACCTTTAAGTCAGATCAAAAATTAAAAAAATGTTTTCTTTTTTTTTTTTAAAACAGCTAGGATACATAGAAATCTAAAAAAATAAACTTGTAGCGATAATATGTATACATCGCACTGGTAAGAAGCAGTCTAGATTCTAGCTGAAGAAAATTACACTTTCCTGTTAAGTGTGAAAGAAAAAACCCGTATCCCCAAACATATGACCAATATTTTCAAATTTAAAAGTTGAACTTCATTCTGATGACTTAAATTGAACACACACATAAAATCTAAAATTTTTTCGTTCTTCCTCCTCCATATTTAGCTCTTTAAATAGCAAATGTGTTGTTTTCTTCATTCAAATGGAAATCATTTTCACCACAATTATTCTACAATGCCTGATGACAAGGTAAAATCTTGAAACAGAAATTTCTGTGTCGTAATGTAAATTAAATAAATTTTAAATAAAAAAACTAATTTAATTATATAGATATGGCCAGATGATTGCATGAAACAGTCTGTTGCTCTTGAGTGTTGACTTCAATGTTCACTCTTTTATATTTACATACACTCTATCTCTGATATTGAGAACTTTATCCGAAAATATAGCACACCTTAAAACTATATATATATATATATATATATATATATATATATATATATATATATATATTTTTTTTTTTACATCCGACACCTTTGAATTTTGAAAATTTTTTCTAATTTATATATATATACACACATTTTTAAGAATGGTAGACTTTGAAAAACAGTAGCTACTCTGGCATGTACACATCGCTCATTCCATAATGAATTAGAGCACTCTGGCTATTGGGCGCGTATAATGATAATGTATACACGCTAAAAAGTCTGCCTTCTTCTACTGAATGCCCATAGCCCAGAGGTAGAATCACCGACTGACGCCAATTTGGTCAGGTTTCAATCCTGAGTTAAAACAGATCTGTCTGCGGATGACTATATATATATATATATATATATATTTTTGTGTTTGACATATATTTATATATATATATATATATATATATATATATACACTAGCAGTATAGCCGGCGTTGCTCGGGTGTAATGAAAGCTTTAAAACTAATCCATGGTCCTGGAGCTCAGACTCTCTGGATACGAAAGACTAAAAAGCAATAGTTGTTTCCAGTTAACGTGAAACCGTAGACTGAAAGAAAAATGAATGGATGTAAGTCAAAATTTCATTTCTGGTATCGATATCAAATAAGTTTTTTTTCGTCGTAAACTGAATTTTGAAGGCTAAATAAGTCCTCTGAGTAAATGGTATCATGGCTGAGACTAAGAACTACAATTATACCTATTTAGAGCCAAACCCAAAGCAAAAACTAAAATAAAAAGGCTGAAAAAAAATACAGACATACAGGTAGATAAACAGACACACACACAAACATCTTGCCTTTTTATATATATATATATATATATATATTATCAATTTTCTGCACTATTGTAAGAACTGCAACCTTAAAACTTCTGAATATCGTTTCTTATGTCTTTGTCTATGAGTGTATCAAATTTGATTAAAATTGGACCACTCCTTCTATAACCCGATTTTTTCGATTTTCGATATTTATCGCAGGTACCTTAACACAAAACCTAGCTAAGAACACTCGCAGACACTTATAGTACAACTGTGTAAGTTTTCAAGAAAATTGGTTCAGCCATTTCGGAGTCTATAGGTAATGGACACAGGCCCACACACACATACACACACAGACAAAGTTCTATTTATAAAGAAGTTTAGATATATATTTTTGTGTTTGACACATATATATATAGTCATCCGCAGACAGATCTGTTTCACTGTATCACAGCTCATCAGCACAATTAGACTCCGATTGATTTTAACCCAGTATTAAAACCCGACTGAATTGGCGTCAGTTGTCGATTCTACCTCTGGGCTATGGGTGCTTGGTGGAAGGAGGCAGACTTTTTAGCGTGTATATTATCATTATGCATGCCCAATAGCCAGAGTGCTCTAATTCATTACTGAATGTTTTTTTTGTGTTTGACACACACACACACAAAGTTATAAGTCATCGTGACTGAAGCTTTAAACATACTGGCTTTGTTAAAAAAATTGATCATGATTATTCACACTCTCCTTTTGTGACACTAATCACTGGAGAGTGATCAGACTAAAAAGAAAAAAAAAGAAAGAAAAGAGTCTACTAATTGGATAATAATTGTTGAAATTGCAGGAAGATGGATTGTAAAGTTGAGAAGAAAATTAAAAATGAAATGCATTGAAAAACCATGTTTTAAAATAATTGCAAGGAGAATCAAACCCAGAATTAACCAAACAGAATTCAGTAAGATCAAGCAAAACCATGACCCCTGCCCCTCTTCACTTCCCGCCAATAAACATTAATTTGGATTTCCCTGAATGTAAGTGATAAGGAAAATTTAATTAAAGTGACCATGGAAAAACAGGCTGTGTTGTCTATTGATCATAAAAATGCAAAGGCAGAAAACAAAAATAAATTTTTTTTTTAAAGAGAAGTGGAAATAATTTTCTTGGTTTTCTTCTGTGTGGTCTGAGTAAGAGAGATCACAGCAGGAGACAAAATGATGACTAAAAGTCCATTTCACTATACTATTTTGAAAGCCTGGATAATTACAGAAAGCAGGCTGAGGTTAGCTGCTAAGAAGATGGGAGAAAGGAGAGAGAGAAGCAGTAGTAATAGATGAGATGTGAAGGAAGTCAGATTAAAAAAAGGTGGCTTAACTCCTTTGACCACTCTCAACCCTAACTGGACAACCTTAAATTTGGAAAACCAGTTGAGTAAAGATATTTGAGAGTATTTTTAAAAAAAAGGCTAGAATTCAATCAAGCCAAAACCATAGCTAATCTACAGATGCAGGACTTCATATACGCTGAAAATTTTAGAACAGAGACCAGGAAACACACAGAGAGTCCCCACACTACTGTTACCAGAGTTCACATCATTCACCAAAACCTCTTGACCAAGATCTTATGCCAGCTTAGAGGATAGAAAAAACTTAGAAGAGATTGAAAGAGCAGATCAAAAGATCATAGAAGACCAGAACTTAAAAAT
The DNA here is from genome assembly GCA_037127315.1 of Ascarosepion bandense. Taxonomy (NCBI): domain Eukaryota; kingdom Metazoa; phylum Mollusca; class Cephalopoda; order Sepiida; family Sepiidae; genus Ascarosepion; species Ascarosepion bandense. The sequence continues at coordinate 19,324,559 of JBBBDQ010029769.1, read as the reverse complement.
TTAAGTTACTACTAACACGAGCTGCAGACTCTGAAAAGGTGGGGTTTTAAGGTATTTTTTTAATGTTCGGTTATAGTGAGAAGGTTGATTTAGTCAGATTTTAATGAAATTTTTTTGCTTTTATTCTTTTTTATTTCAGAAAACTGAAAATGTATTCTAGTTTTGCATTCAAAAATGTTTTGCTGAGAATAATGTTTTTTTCAAAAAGTGTTGTGATAATAATTTTTTCTTCAAAAATGTATTGTTGGTAATATTTTTACTTTAAAAATGTATATTTTTCTATAAAAGTCTATTTTTATGTATATATTTCTATAAAAGTGTATTTTTATACTTTTATAGTGTTTTGACCCCAGTTTGGGGGTTAACTATTTGCCCATAGCTGGGACCCTAACAGGTGCTGCCACTTCAGGTCAGGGTGGACCTAGGAACTACAGCAATTAAGTGGTGGTTTCATGCTCCTCACGACCTCTCAATCAGAGGCCTTGCTGCCAAATGCAGTTTATCGTCATGCCTAAGATTGACTAAGAAGAAAATAGACTATTTCTACTCCACACTGGTTTAGTGTAAATCACAAGAAATTAGAATTATCATGAGAGACCTAAATGCCAAGTAGGCAAGGAGAGGGAAGGTATAACAGTTAACAACTTCAGGTTAGGAAACTGCAATGACCATGGAGAAAATGGGTCCAATGATGCACAGTGAATGACCCGGTAATAATCAACACCTGGTTTCAAGTACAACCAAGACAATTATGGACATAGAGAAGCCCATGAGGGAACACAACAAGCCAAATCGGTTGCATAATTATAAACAGGAGATTCAGTAATGCAGTTGTTTACTGCAAAACTTATCCAAGTGCCAACTGCAGAAGCAACCACCCCCGGTTATATGTAAACTAAGGATGAAACTTTGGAGACTGAAAAAGTCGAATGCAACACCCAGACTGCAATGCAACAGAATTGTGAACAACATCAACCTGCAGGAAAAATATAAGGACAGTGTGAAAAAGAAATATGACAGACAAAAGGGAAACTAAAAGATGCGTTAGTGTCATCAGCAAATGATATCATTCCAAAGGAAAACAGACATAAAAAGAAAAAGAAGTGGATCACAGATGAGATTCTCAAGATGATGCAAAATAGACAAAAAACAATGCGAAGATAAGGAACGGAATACAGGAAACTACACAGAGAACTAAGGAGCAAAGGCAGACAGGCTAAAGAAGGATAGCTCAATGACAAATTGACAGATGTGTGTTGTGGTGCAGTGGATGTCAGCTTGGAAAGAGAAATCGCTGAGCCGATTTTGAATTCCAGTAGAAAGCCCTGCATTCACTTACACACTTGGGAAAGTACCCTTGGGAAAGGTATAAATCTGCCCCTTCTCCCCAGTTATGGGTTAAATAACAGGGTAGGACTTGAGACCCTGCTCTTAAACAAATCCCAATGAAACTTTCTCTGTCAGAGAGGAAGCTAGCGCAATCCGCCTAGGGTGCATGCGGCTTGGACACAATGACAAATGTGTGGAAATAGAGAGATTGAGCATGACTAATAAAGAAGACATGCATAAAAATAAGAGAACTAACAGGCCAAAAGACATGTTTATCAACAGGATGTATAAAATTCAAGGACGGAAAACTAATATTAGAGAAAGAGAAGACACGTCAGCCATAGAACGAATATATTGAAGATCTCTTCCATGACAAGAGAGAGCAACCGACAATACACAAAAATATCGACGGGCTAGAAATATTCAAAACAAAAGTGAAAGCTGGCACTGGTCAAATTGAATAGAAACAAAGCAGCAGGACCAGACAGTATTGTAATAGAGATGCCGACAGTCTTAGACATATACAATGTAGACAAAATTACAGAAATAATAAATGAAATCTACAACAGTAGCAATATCCCAGAAGACCTAGGCCGATCAATTTTCATAGCACTAAGAAGCCAGGAGCAAAGAATGTGAACTCCACCAAACAATCAGCATAATGAGTCACATAACAAAACTCTTCATTCGGATTCTGATGAATAAAGCCCATAATAGAATCAGGACAGAGATTGGACAAAAACAGTGCAGCTTTATCAAGAACACTGGAACAAGGAACACAATATTTATGCTCAGAATTTTATCGGAAAGTTCAATACAAATGCAGAAGGATGTGTAGCTGTGTTTCATAGACTACACAAGGGCATTTGACAAAGTATACCACAAAAACTTGATAGAGATGCTCGGCGACCGAGATATATCCAGGAAAGTCATGAGAATAATCAAGAACCTGTACTGGCAGCAAACGACCTGCATACAGACAGGAAATCAGTTCAGCAGATATACAAAAAAAAGAGTGTAAGACAAGGATGGGTCTTCTCACCAGATTTATTCAATCTATACAGCGAGGCAATTTTGAGAGAACTAGAAGTCCTGACAGGATTCATCACTAGCGGCCACAATTTGGACAATTTAAGATCATTGGTGCCGCCTAGGTACGAATTTACACAAGATACTAGATTAGCAACTAGGTCCCACCCTTTTACAGTGAAACAGATAAGATGTAACTGTAATTTCTACTCCAACAGCTTCTTTTCTCGCACTTCCCGCCTGTGGAATTCCCTGCTTTCCCGATAGTTACAACCTCCGGGAGTTTAAATGTAAGGTCAATAGACACTTCCTAACACACTAACTTGCATCCATTCTTTCAGACACTCTTCCCAACTACCCAACCCTCATTTTCGGTATCCTTACCCGACTATCACCCTCCTTCTGACATTTTCTATATCTAACCATCCTTTCACACCACTTTCCCCTCTATGTAACCCCCTGCACAATAGTGGCAGTTAAATGCCTTGCTCGGGGTGAAAAAAAAAAAAAAGAAAAAAAGTTCTACATACGACACAGAAAACAGAAAGAGTGACTCTGAGATCTGAAGGTATATTTTCATGGCGAAGGATACATTTCAAAGGCTAAGTAGAGTATTGAGAGGCAGGAAAATTTCATTGGAAACAAAGAAAAGAGTACTAAACTTTTATGTTATATCTGTACTCCTATATTGTAGTGAATGATGAACAATCTCCTCAAAGATGAAGAAGAGACTCGAAGCAACAGAAATGTGATTCTACAGAAGGATGCTGAGAATATCATGGACTGAAAATGTGAGTAATGATGAAGTCAACACAGATGAAGAAGAGATTTCAAGCAACAGAAATGTGGTTCTACAGAAAAGTGATGAGAATACCATGGACTGAACAGGTGAGTAATGATGAAGTCAACACAGATGAAGAAGAGACTCGAAGCAACAGAAATGTGGTTCTACAGCAGGATACTCAGAATACCATGGACTGAACAGGTGAGCAATGATCAAGTCAACAGAGGTGAAGAAGAGACTTAAAGCAACAGAAATGTGGTCCTACAGCAGGATGCTGAGAATACCATGGACTGAACATGTGAGCAATGATCAAGTCAGCACAGATGAAGAAGAGACTCGAAGCAACTAAAATGTGGTTCTACAGAAATATGATGAGAATACCATGGACTGAACATGTGAGCAATGATCAAGTCAGGACAGATGAAAAAGAGACTCGAAGCAACAGAATAGTGGTTCTACAGAAATATGATGAGAATACCATGGACTGAACATGTGAGCAATGATGAAGTCAACACAGATGAAGAAGAGACTCGAAGCAACTAAAATGTGGTTCTACAGAAATATGATGAGAATACCATGGACTGAACATGTGAGCAATGATGAAGTCAACACAGATGAAGAAGAGACTCAAAGCAACAGAATAGTGGTTCTACAGAAAGATGATGAGAATACCATGGACTGAACATGTGAGCAATGATCAAGTCAGCACAGATGAAAAAGAGACTCGAAGCAACAGAATAATGGTTCTACAGAAAGATGATGAGAATACCATGGACTGAACATGTGAGCAATGATCAAGTCAGCACAGATGAAGAAGAGACTCGAAGCTACTGAAATGTGGTTCTACAGCAGGATGCTGAGAATTCCATGGACTGAACATGTGAGCAAGGATCAAGTCAGCACAGATGAAAAAGAGACTCGAAGCAACAGAAAAGTGGTTCTACAGAAATATGATGAGAATACCATAGACTGAACATATGAGCAATGATGAAGTCAACACAGATGAAGAAGAGACTCGAAGCAACAGAATAGTGGTTCTACAGAAAGATCATGAGAATACCATGGACTGAACATGTGAGTAATGATGACGTCAGCACAGATGAAGAAGAGATTTAAAGCAACAGAAATGTGGTTCTACAGAAAGATGCTGTGAATACCATGGACTGAACATGTGAGCAATAATGAAGTCAACACAGATGAAGAAGAGACTTGAAGCAACAAAAATGTGGTTCTACAGAAAGATGATGAGAATACCATGGACTGAACATGTGAGCAATGATGAAGTCAGCACAGATGAAGAAGAGACTTAAAGCAACAGAAATGTGGTTCTACAGAAAGATCATGAGAATACCATGGACTGAACATGTGAGCAATGATCAAGTCAGCACAGATTAAGAACAGACTTAAAGCAACAGAAATGTGGTTCTACAGAAAGATGCTGAGAATAACATGGACTGAAGATGTAAGCAACAACAAGGTTTTGGAGAGGATGCAAATGAAAAAGAAACTCATATTTAGCATCAGGAAGAGACAGCTGAGGTTTCTATAACACGTAATGAGAAAAGAGGGCTTAGAAAATCTAATACTCACAAGATGGACAGAGGGAAAGAGAGGGGAAAGCTGCATGAGACATACTTGATGGGCTTGAGCAAGTGGATGGTGATTTGGGAGAGATACCAAGAGGAAAAATCTTAAGATCGACAAGGGATAGGGACAAGTGGAGGTCCATGATCGCCCACGTCCTGAAAGGACAAGGCAGATAAAGAAGAACTCTCGGCTGTCAGACTAATCATCACTTAAAGTTTGCTTCACCGGCAATCTTCTCACCCTCTGAGATCAAAAACAATGTGGCAGATGTATGGAGGGTCATGAACAGACAAATGCCAGCTAAGTCGAGTGGAACTGTGCTATCAACATGATACCAGCAGCGAAACAAACGACGAGTTAACAAACGAGGAGTCAGCCAGATGATAAGCATGGTGTTCTGAAGGAACATGAAGACCAACAATGGTCATAGGGCTACATTATTGGTTACCCTTGACTAAGACCAATATAGGGGTATATGGTTGCTGCTAACCATACATTAAGTGGAATCTAACCAGTATAGTTGCAGTATAAACCACAGTGGACTCTGTGGGTTGAGTAGGTGCCTTTTTTTTTAATCATTTCACTCCAAGCAAGGGGGTACCGCCACTGATGTACAGGGGACTACATAAGGGAGTTAAAGTTTTAGGCAGGAGGAGAGTGAAGAGAAAGACGAACCAGCTACAGGGGATAAAAGAGAAAGTACAAGAGAAGGATGTGAAGACAGTTGCAAAGGTAGAGAGAACAATAAAGAACAAGATATACAGGGTAAAGTAGAAAAGACTAGAGATAAAAGATGGGAATTGACATTGCATTTAAATGCCTGGAGGTTGTAGCCATCAGGAAATCAAGAATATGGAAGGGAGTTCTACAGGTGGGAAGTGTGAGAAAAGAAACTGATAGAGTAGAATTGTCGCCTGCAGTTGGTTGATTTAACTGTAAAATGGTAAGACTTTGTTGCCAGTCTGTTTGCTCAAGCAAATTCTTGTGGAGGGGATACCAGTGACCTAAATTCGTCAGAACAGAAGCCATGAAAATATTTGTAGAAGCGACAGAGAGAAGCCACACCCTCGCCATTGAGAAAGTATCTGCAGTCGAGCTGCCATGTCTGGACCGATTACATTACAGATTCTCCTTTGGAGCTTGTCGCAAACCCTGAGATGAACAGCAGGGGCACCCAACCAGATATGACAACAGTATTCCATCTGTCTTAAATAGGGATTTTTTAGCTGCTCTGGCAGATGGGAGGGTTCAGAAACAAGTAACCACCCATTATATATATGTGACCATTTTCTCCATCAGCCTTCTTCAGGTAGTAGTCACATTCAGTTCCCTCCTCAGAATTTTAAACCAAACACTTTATTCAGTCTATGAGGTTAGACTACTCTCATTTCATCATAAACAAAAAAACCAATGTTCTTAAAGAACTTTAAGCTAAGACTGAAACTTAAAATGAAGGATGCTATGTATTGTGAGAACCATGGCTTGTTATCTAAACAAGATGGTTTCGTCTGGATCTAATCTAAATCTAATCTAAACTTATTTATAAATGGAACTTTGTCTGTGTATGTGTGTCCGTTATCTATAGACTCCAAAAAAGCTGAACCAATTTTCTTGAAAATTTACACAGTTGTACTATAAGCGTCTGTGAGTGTTCTTAGCTAGGTTTTGTGTTGAGGTAGCCCCAATAAATATTGAAAATCGATAATCGAAAAAATCAGGTTATAGAAGGAGTGGTCCGATTTCAATTAGATTTGATTCACTCATAGACAAAGACATAAGAAATGATATTCAGAAGTTTCAAGGTGGCAGTTCTTACAATAGTGCAGAAAGTTTTATATCTATACCAGGAAATCAAAATTTGACTTACATCCATTCATTTTTCTTTCAGTCTACAGTTTTGCTTTAACTGGAAACAACTAGTGCTTTTTAGTCTTTCGTGCCAATGTCCAAAGAGTCTGAGCTCCAGGATCATGGATTAGTTTTAAAGCTTTCATTACACCCGAGCGTATATAGATATAAAAATGTATATAAGCTGACCAACAGGAGAGTATAAACATGCTTCATAGCAGTGACATGCATGGGAATTACCAGGACAACAGTGATTTTGGTTAAATTCTTTTTGTTTTTTTTTTAATCATTTCACCCCAAGCAAAGCAGGACTGCCACTAGTGTGCAGTGGGTTACAATGAAAGGACTGGGTACAGAGGGTATTGATATAAAGATAAAATATGAATGGAATTCAAGAAGATAGAAGACAGCAATTGACTTTACATTTAAATTTTTAGAGATTGTAGCTGTCAGGGAAACAAGTAAACAGAATGGAGTTCCACAAGCGAGAAATGTGAGAAAAGAAACTGTTCAAGTAGAAGTAGCAGTCACATTTAACTATTTCAACAGTAAAAGTGTGGGACCTAGATGCCAATCTAGTACCACACTTAAATTCACATGGATGAAGCACCAGGAAAAAAAGTGTGTCAGAGCAGTTGCCATAAAAATATTTGTAGAAAAGACATAGGGAAGTTATGCAATAGTGGTGAGAAAGTGACTGAAGTAGAGATGCCAAGTCAGGACCAATTACATTGCAGATCCTTCACTGGCTTTTGTTGAGAACTTCAAGATGAATAGCAAGAGCATCCGATCAGATATGGCAATGCATGGATAAATGGTATAAATTTATAAATGTGCAAGATGAATTCTGACAAGAAAAACTTTCTAGCCTGACACAGAGATCCAACCTTCCTAGCAATAGATGCAGCTATAGATCCGATATAGTCATTCCATTTCAGGTCGGTTGAAACAGTGAGGCCAAAGAGGTGCAGTGTGTCGCGCTCAAGGAAACTAGTATCAACCATGCTGATGGTTGATAAGAAAGTTTCTCTATGGTGGTTAAAGTAGAGCAGTATTGTTTTGGAAGCATTAAGATTTACAGGCCATTCCTTGCCCCAGTTAACCACTGATTGGAGGTCCTTTTCAAGTGCAGCAACCAGGTTTACGTTGTCAGCCTTGGCAGATTTCTTATTGACACGAGAGTAAATGGGGGTGTCATCTGCATAGACGCCTACTTGAAACCTGATGATATGATGAAGATCATTGATGAAGACCAGAAACAACGTAGGACCTAAGACAGAGTCTTGAGGGACACCCAATTTCGTATGAATGGATTTGGAAGCATGCCCATTCAAAACGGCCCTTATTTCACCATTCGATAGGAACGGTTGGATTAAATCAAACAAATGTCAAAAAATATTGTCACACTGGAGCTTCCACAGAAAACAAGCATGCCAAGCCCTGTCAATTACTTTCAAGATAGCTAGAGAAACAGCTCGAGCTTTGCCATTATTATCAAGAGACTCGTATACATATTCAGTGATGGCAGTTAGCATATTAGCAGTAGACCTGATGGAAGCCATATTGTTTGACATTGTAGAACAAGACATGTGGATTGGTATGGACTCGATACACCAAACATATGGAGATGAATAGAAAAGTCCTACCTCAAGCTGGCATGAATATGAAACCACCTAACATTCCTACATCAAAGCAGGGAACTGTGACTCATGCCTGCAGGTTTGGCACTAAGACTTGCCGTCAATTCAAAGAGAGCCTGTCTGATCGCAAAAAAAGCGAGACATGCCCTGGTCCAAAAACGTATCCAGTGCAACTGCTGAATAAAGCAAAAATTATATTCCAATATTTCTCAGAGGGTTGAGGCATTCCTCAGCAGGATCACTGATGAAGGAAACCGAAAAAAGATCTGGCACATCAAGAATTTGATGCAGTCAAGGTCGGCCAAGTACAGAAACTAAATAGATTAAAAGCTCTGAAGGTGACACATAAGGTCCATCACCCCCACCCTCAACATCAGCTGAGTGCCTCTGAAGAGTCAGGGTTGAATAAGGGTCTCAATTTTGCAACAACCATCAGGCGGATACCATACTTAGATATCATTGCTCGTATCAAGGAAATCCCTCAGGCTAAGGCAGATGAGCTAAGATAGAAAGCCAAGCCACCCAAACCAAACATCACGAAAGAGGAGGGGTTGGCAATCAGGACCCTACGGAGGAGTGAGAACATCATCATACTATCAGCTGATAAAGGCAATGCAACTGGAGTGATGGACAAAACAGAATACACCAAGAAACTGAAAGACCTCATTAGAAGTGGTAGCTATGGCAAGGTAAAGAAAGACCCCATGTTGAAAATGGATTGACAGCTGTCGCAGATCTTAATCAAGAACAAGGATCACTTCCAGCCTAGGACATACAGGCAGTTGTGTCAATGTTACAGCAAGCTATCTCACATGTATGGTCGACCTAAGATTCATAAAGATGGTACTCTGCTCAGGCTGATTGTTAGCAGCCTAGGCTCGGTGTGCCACCCTCTGAGTCGCTTCCTTGTAGATATAATTGACCCACTGATAGGAAAGTCACCATCATATATTCGAAACTTTGCCCACTTCGTGGAACTTATCAAAGATGCTCCCATCCAATGCAATCAGATGGTGAGCCTGGATGTGGTGAGTCTGCTCACCAACGTACCCACAGTGGAGGCACTATCGATAGTCAGGGACAGACTGGTCTCAGACTCATCCCTCGGAGAACGTACCAGTATTTCACTAGATAACCTGATGGAGATGCTGACTTTCTGCGCACATACAACTCACTTCGGAATAGGATCAGACATATATCGGCAGGATGAAGACTTAGCAATGGACTCCATTATCACTATCACTGGCTAACATGAAATACTTTGAAGAGATGGCATTAGAACCCACAGTTCTAAAGCCAAATCTATGGCTGAGATACGTTGATGACGCCTTCATACTCTGTCCACACCAGGAGGTCCAGACACTACTGGACCATGTGAAGTCAATAAGATCATCAATACAGTGGAAAAAGTGTGTGACAACAAACTGACATTCCTGGATGTGCTAATAACTCGAACAGGAGGGATGGTCAAAACATCCGTATACCACAAGTCAACATTCACCGGACAATACCTCAACTTCAACTCCCCCCCCCCACGCAATGTAAAAAAAAAGGATCATCCGCTGCCTGCAACATCGAGCAAAAGTCATTAGCGGCGACCCAGAGACATACGAACAGAAAATGGTCAGTATAAGCAGTACCCTACAATGTAACAATTATCCAGGGTACATGACAACAACTCCAATGAGCATAGAAGGGAGGGTGCATGAGGATAACAACTCTCAGAAAACAGCCTCGGTCTCTCTACCCTATGTGAAGGGGTTATTGGAGAAAATACAAAGTATCTGTGGTCCATATAGCATCAGGACGATCTTCAGAAGTGGTTCTACATTATACAGGTACCTTCTGAGTAAGATCGCCAATGGAGGAGGACATGACTAAGGACTCTGTGTCCGCCATTCCATGTAGCTGTGGAAAGAAATATAAATGAGAAACCGCCCCCCCCCCCCTCCAGGTAAGGCTACAAGAACATCACAAGGCTGTAACATGAGGGGAGATAGAAAAATCAAGTGTAGCTGACTGCATATGGAGGAAGAAAAGGGATTACTACTGCCATAAGATGAAGGTGAAATAATAGATAGAAAATGCCACTGGAAACTATGTAAACTTAAGGAATCAGCACATTTGTTAGGCTTTAAAAATCTCCTAAGTCAACCAAGCATCGAGATGAACACAATATGGAAACCAGTAATATGGAGTGCCAGAGAAAATCATTAGTATAAAAAATTGCAATATGAGCTCTGGTAAAAAATACTAGAGAAAACCATTAACATCAAAAAATTGCAATATGAATTCTGGTCAAAAATGTTACTGAACATTATGTTTTTAATTCCCAAAAATTCAGTTATTCTTGTCCTTAAAGACGCATTGCCCAGTGGATATAAATGTTGGTTAGTTCCAGTGACTTGACCCAAAGAGTTGTGAGTTTAATACCAGGCTAGTAACTTAGAGAGTCATGTTAGAGAGAGATAACTCATGACTACCAAAAAGAGCTTTGTACAAGGAATGAGAATGAGATACCCCAGTGATCGTAATAAAGAGTTTGGTTTGAGATTCCTAGCACCTGAAGAAGGCCGGTGCATACAACAGCCGAAACGTTGTACAAATGGCAACCAAGATGAGAACAATGGTCCAAATAATGTAAATAGTGTAAGTAGATTCTTGTGATTTTTGGACAATTGCAGCAAATACAAAAAAGGCTTTCATTGTTTTTTTTTCCATCTTCATCAAGAGCAAATGATGCATCATTTACTTGCTGCATATGAAATTCCACATGCAACTGTGTCAGACAGCAGTTTTACCAATGATAAATTGACTAAGTTTTGGGCATTAAATGGAATTTAGCCCAATATTTCCTGTATCATTGATCAATGAATGAATTTAGTTCAATACGCAACTCAAACCATCAAACGTTGATAACAGAAAGTTTCAGGTGATCATGAAACCAATTTACTTTGTGCCTTAGCATGGATTTGCTTGACTCAGCCATCAGTAATGATTCGTTCATGATGTTGTTAACATATTGACAGATTTCCCTTTGATTGAGCATATCTGGATTTGTCAACCAAAGTTACCACTAAGATGAAAAATTGTTGTGGAGTAGTTTTTGCACTGAAGGTTATAATCGTGCTATGTCAGTTGTTAATCGACTTAACGTACCCAAAATGTTAAGAACTTGGTAATCTTTCACAGAAAACTGACTCCTTAGTATTCAGTTAACTGCCGACTAATATCAACTACCTTAGTCCAACTATGTCCAAACTGGAACTAACTAGTAGTTCAGTAGAACTACTAGTTAGAACTAGTATAGAACTCTACAGAACTCTCTAGAACTAAGAACTTCTCCCGTTGACTTCCTGTTAACTCTTATTAATATAGGAGGGAGAGTCCATTATCTGAAGAATAGGCGTGTTTCCCCATAACATTAATATAGGAGGGAGAGTCCATTATCTGAAGAATAGGTGCGTTTCCCCATAACATTAATATAGGAGGGAGAGTCCATTATCTGAAGAATAGGTGTGTTTCCCCATAACATTAATATAGGAGGGAGAGTCCATTATCTGAAGAATAGGTGTGTTTCCCCATAACAAAAATGCCAAAATGTCAGGTGATAAATTAAATCATGAAAACATACTTTGCTTGGAATTCAGTGAATGTGATAAGTTCCCAAAGAAAACCAAAATGGATCACTGGAATTTTCAAGAAAATGTTCGCCTTTTTGTATCTGACTGAATGTATTATTCGGATTTGTCGATTCCATTTTTTGGTTTTTATTTTCATACTGATAAAATATAAAGCGACAATTTAAGTCGGAAGACAAAAAAGTCTCACCATTAATGTAAGCCAATCCGTTATCTAAATCATAAGCAGAAGTGAAAATAGAATCTTCGTTGCAGCAGATGGCATCCGTTACACCAAAATCTTCTGTATGATTCAGCAACTTGTGAACGATTCCTGGAATGAAACAAAATTTTATAAACTGATTAATGACATTAAAAGCAGATTCAAATCAAATTTTTATTTTTTTCTAACGTTTTTAAACTGCATTTGATGGAATGTAATACTTTTTCCCCTGCCCTCATATCATCCTTGGGTCTTATGCATAAAACTGAAGTCGGCTAATATTTACCCAGACACCATAAATGGCTAATACTTAGCATAATTCTATATTGTCTAAGTGCTAATTTCAAATTCTGACTATTTTGTTCGTTTTTAACTAACATTCTTCCTTCGGGCAACCAATCTAGGAGAAGGTAAAGTATGAATCCAAACCCCCACTGCCTTGCCATACTGGAGAAAGTGAAAGAGGACACACATCCAAATTGGATATGCCACTGCATCACTTTCTCGTAACTCCTGGAGCTGTCCTTGTACCAAACTATATTGGTTGATCCTTTCCATTTGATTCTACCATCAAAGAGAAGAAAAGAATCTGAACCCAAAATGTCCCAAGCCTCTACCTAGACCTGCAGCCCTCTGTACTACACGATCATCTCCTGAGATGTGCCAATGCCAACCCAGACAAATAGACAATTATAAATCAGACAGACAGGAAAAGACTTACTCCAAACAGAAAATCTAATACTTTGTTGTTATTTGATATTTTCTTTTATAAGTTTTAGAAAAATTATTATAAAACAAATATTTTTCATTTTAAGCTTAAAATATTCCTCAAAATCAATTTATCTCTGATAATAAAAATAAACTAATTATTAAAAGTGCCATCATTTCTTTTTTATTGTCAAAGACAAACAAGTCATAAATTCTAGAAATACAAAGTAACATGGCAATGAATTTAATGACATTTTATGGCGCCTGTTTGTGAAGAATTACCTCGGAGGTCTAAGAGGGCAAGAGTAGCATAGCCTAAATGTGCTAACGAATTGCTAGCAAGGCAGACGGTCTGAGCATCGGTATTGGAATGATGAGGCACATGCATCAGGGAGTCAAATCGAGGCTGGCAGAGTAGCCAATGTGCAAATTCTCTGGTTTGGCAAGAACATATAAAATAAAAAACAAGTTTTTGTTAAATCAGGAGTTGGGATTTTTGCATTCAGCATAATTCACATTCTAAACCCGAATTCATTGCAAGGGTGTTTCCTGTGTTTGTGCTACACAATCCCAGGTTTCCTACTACACGGTATTATTAGCTTCACCTTGAGTGAGCAAAAAGAAGAAATTATACTTTGAGTAATGTGTTTCAACTGACTTCTTTTAAATCAATTCGTCATTTTACTTCAAGTGTATGTAGCATACTGCAGAAGAGAGTGAATACAATTTTTCAGAAATGCTTATTTACCTAATATTAAAACTCTTAGGGCGAAGATTGTCTAGTGACATTCACTGAAAAGACTGGTGTCTTCTGGGCCACAATTGCAGCAAATGTTGAGGTATACGAATAAAATTAGTAATAGTTTTTGGAGAATTAATAATGTCATGTTGGTGCATACTAAACCAGAATTCACTGCGTGGGTGTTTCCAGTGTCTGAGCTACAGAATCCCAGGTTTCCTGCTACACTGTTAATACAAAAAAACTTTTTAAAGTTTTGAAATAAATTAAGGAAACATTTACCTTTTTTCCAGTTGACAACTTTGATATTGATGCCTCCATCGCCGTAATAAATAGTCTGGTTGGAAATTCCAATACAGCGAATATTCCGCTGGCTAATCAGACGCATGTCAGCCATTCTTAAATTTTCAGATTTATACATGCAAAACAATTTTTTATTTCTCCACTGATGCAACTTCAAAACTCCATCAGATGAACTAGTATATATATAATCATCTTCAACCTAGAAAGTAAAGAAGAAACTAATATGAGTAAATTATTATGTATTGAAAGAAACGTGAATATTTTTAGTAACATTAGCATCTTTTTTTTTTTTAATCATTTCACCCTGAGCAAGGCGGAAACGCCACTGATGTGCAGGGGGTTACATAAAGGTAAAAAGATTAATTAGAAAAGAGTGAGGAATACAAACTAGTTAGAAAGGAACAATAGAAAGCTGAGAAAGCAGGTGCAATGACAGCTACATAGGTGGAGAGAAAGGGAAGGTTATACAGGGGAGGGGAGAGAGCTAGAGGCCAGTGGTTAGTAGATGAGTATTAACTTTGCATTTAAATTTCTGGAGGTTGTAGCCGTCAGGAAAGCAAGAATAAGGGAGTGAGTTCCACAGGCGGGAAGTGCAAGAGAGGAAGCTGCAGGAGTAGAATTGTCATCTGCATTTGGCTAACCTGACTGTGAATGGGTGGGACCCAGTTGCCAGTCTGGTTGCACAGGTAAACACCTGTTGAGGAGGCATCAGTGACTTAAGCTCATCCGAGTAGAAGCCATGAAAGCTGAGTAAAAAAAGAAATTAGTATAAAGTCAATTCTAAACTCAGTAATTGGTATCCTTACCCGTCTATCACCCTCCTTCTGACATTTCCTATATCTAACCATCCTTTCTCATCACTTTCCCCACTATGTAAGCCCCTGCGCAATAGTGGCAGTGGAATGTCTTGCTCGGGGTGAAACGATTTAAAGTAATGAGATTTTATTTGTTAGTATTTCATGGTGAGCAATTCACAGCTAATATTTCATGGTCAATATTTAATGGTGAATGTTCAAAATTAAAGCTAAAAATTTTATGTTCACTTTTTTATCCCAATTAAAAAAAGTGTTGAACACTTCTGGTAAAGAAAGCAATCCACAATTTAATGGGGTTTAATAACACTCTGAAATGTAAGAAATCATTATTTTCTTTCCTTGTTGAAAGTGCAGCCCTGTAAGAAGGTGACCAGAGGTATAACATCGCCATCACTAGTGATTGCACCAAACATCATCATCTAACATTTTCCGCATCCTCTGCACTGTTCTCAGATTGGCATTCAGACACTCTGAAATGTCAGCGGCTTCTGACGCAAATGCAAAGTATGCGGTCTCCAAATTTCTGGCAGATTGAACTGCATCATAGTGCACTTTGCCCCCCACCTTTTTTTTTTACAGACAATGCCCAACTGACCCTAGTAGAGGGTACAGTTCACAAAATCAAAAGCAAACAATGGGCATATACAAAGGTGAAACTATAAAATGGCGACAATTTATTCATCGCACCCTGGATATGGAAGTGTGTGTGTGTGTGTGCATTAAAAGATGAAATGTTCACCACTTACTTGCTACCCAGATTTCAACCATATCAGTCTCATCAGGAAGTATATATATATATCTTAAAAATATATATATATATATATATATATATATATATATATATATATCTTTAAAAAAATATCTTTATATATATATCTTAAAAAACGGTAAAATCAGTTATTGCAAATCACCTGAAGACACCACTCATGGTAGAAACTTAGGTCGTGTAATAACTCGTTTACAAATGAAAAATATATATATATATATATATATAATATTTATTCAGGAATTATAACATGAATATAATATCACTACAAAAGTAGCTATTTTGTTTTGACATTTCATGTCTTATCAAAGACACAAATATTAATAAGACACAAGTCGAAACAAAATAGCTACTTTTGTAGTGTTATTATAACATATTCATGTTATAATTTCTAAATGAATATTTTTAGCTCTACTTTGTATTGAGCACTTTTTTAAAAATAGTGTTTCTTTGGATACGGAATATTATTCCATCCATACGTACCCTATACTTGTGTATATATATATATATATATATATATATATATAAATATTCACAGCTCTATACATCATATATCAAGCACTGTTTTAAATTTTTCTTTTTCTCTCCTCATTCTATACTCACTTGGAGTGCAGGCACAGAAACCGGTACAAACTACCATAATACGGAAAAAAGAAAAAGGGACTTACTACCACATGACCACAGAAACACCAGGGAAATACAAACCCCCTAAATTGCCCATCAGGACTCCGGAAAGTCGGAAGGGCACCCGGACTAAAAATTAGAAACATTATAACTGTTATGAGGTCATGCAAGGGCCAAAATTGGTACCTAGACCCTAGGACGGGTTGTGAATTTTTTGATTGAATTTTTTGATTGGATTTATTTTAATTTTAATTTTATTTTTATTTTTATTTTTATTTTAATTTTATTGGTATTTCTATTTTATTCAATTTATTTGATTTTATTTGAATTAATTTATATTACTTAATTTATGTTGGTGAATTTATTTTATTAATTTTTATAAATTTTATTGATTTAAATTTGGATTCTTTATTATCTAAAATTTAATTCTATTAATGTTATTCATTAATATAGTATTATAATTGTCGATTATAAATTACTCTAAAATTTAGAAAGTTATATCTAAAGGAAAAAACTTTCCAAAAATTTAATTGAATTAAATTTAATTAATTTAATTTAATTTAATTTTATAGAAATATATTTTTTAGAGAAATATATTTTATATATATTTTATGTAATATTTCGTAAATTAAATTTCGAGTTACCTCATAAATTATCTTCTAATAATATTTAATATATTAACATTAGCTTTAAAATATTAACATTAGCTTATAATTTAATATATTAACATTAGCTTATATTTTAATATATTAACATTAGCTTATATTTTATAAATTTATATTATATTAAATTTAATTTACTTTCTAGCCTATATTCTTAATACACGTATTTCTCTTAAATTTTGATGATTCACTTGTAGGGTTATTATTATTTTAATTTAATTTTTATTTAAATTTAAATTAGGATCTATTAGATGGCAAAGATTGACTTATCAATATCAATTTAGAAAAAATTGGATGGACTAGGATTGACGCCCAGATAGTATAAATTGCAAAACTAATAAAATTACCTTTAGATGTGAAGTAAGATAAGATAAGATAGCTGGAACTACTCAATTCAGCCATTGGAGTTACAATAAGGGAAACCGAGACAATATCTAAACTGGGAAAGAACACAAAATTTTAGCCTACTACTATCATAGAGAGGTAATGGTGATAAAAAAGAAGTAAGAAATGAAAGATCATAGAAAGGCTCTAACATGAGTGTCACCAGAATTAGGTTATTGCCATAAGTGGAAAACGGGGACTGATGCTGTTATTATTAATATTATTATGAAGATTGTTATTAATATTATTATGAAGATTAAAATTAATATTATTATGAAGATTATTATTATTATCATTAGTAGGAAAAATAATATTATTATTATGATCATTATCATTAGTGGCAAAGAGGCATCCTTGTAATATTGGGGACGAATTACTAGTGAGATTAGTAGGTGAAATATCAGTAGGTCTAGGATGGGTACTGAATTTAAACAATATCGTCAAACAAGTTTAACTGCGAACTAACACAAATGGGACAACCTGAGAATTTAGTAGGATCTAACGTAAAGAAAGGAAAAAACCTAAGTTAATTGATCCGGTTTACTTGAACCAGATGGATTTAGTGCATACAAAGAAGGGGAAGCCTCAATAACATAACATAGTTGGATACTGAAACAGTAATAAGAAACGGAGAGCACAGATAACTGACGGAACTAACGAAGCTGATTGAAACAACGAGCTGAGGAATGACCCTCTATCTAATCAATAGGAATAAATATACGGAAACCAAATAAAGGAAAATTAAATAAAGAAAGATTGAGAATATGTAGGTTTAGAAGGAGAGGTGGAAACTACCTAAATGGGCGAAGGAAAGAAAATCGAAAATGGAAGGGAGTGGATAGAAGTAGACACCAAGTCTGAAAAATGGTCTCTAGTGAAGACAGATAAGAGGAGGTGCGAAAATTAGCATACTAGTGGGATAAGATGGGAAGAACGGGGGAGTAAATAAATAAATATTAATAAAACAGGAAAGTTAGCAGGAGTGGTAGTAGGAAATAAGATAGGACTGCTGGTAACCAACGACACCTATCGGAATGGAAGTTCAAGGAATTTAGATATAACATGGATATAATCTAGTCTTGCAACAAATAGAATGGAATTATCTTATCAACAATTGAGTAAAGAAAAGAAATAATAGCCTTAACTTAATCTAATTAAACGTAATTTTAGGCTTAACTTATCACAGATCTAGGAAAATAAAAATAAAATTTTGGCTTAGAAATTTGAATTATGATTTGATGTATAAATTTGCTGGTGACATGAGTCACGTGTTGTTTTGTTTGTATTAAACTTCTCCTCCCACTATATCCCCGGCAAACGGAAACGGAAATACTTCTTATAGTGGGCTATCCTATGTTGCCTCCCCCCCCGCCTGGCCTTGACTGAACTTTCATTCCGTAGTAATACGACATGAAACAAGTCGAATAGGGCCTTCCGTCTGATGAAGTCGGTGATTGTTGGCAACAACAATTATTGACTGAAATAAATTTATTACGGAAATATGACCGGTGTTTAAAGTTTTTCTTAAAAGAAAACAGAAAATATATATATATATATATATATATATATATATATATATATATATATATTTTGATTTATAAACAAGTTATATTACACAACCCAGGTTTCTACCATCTCAGGATTTATTATGAACACACAATTTTCAAAATTAGAAGATGTAACATTTTCATCCATGATTGTATGATCCTATATTGTAACCATGGATGAAGACGTTATAACTTCTCCTAATTTTGAAAACTGCACGTTCATAATAAATTCCTCTTTACATGAGCATTCTCAACAAAAATAATAAAAACAGTTTATTGTAAATCGCCTGAAGACTCCACATGGTAGAAACCTGGGTTGCATAATATAACTCATTTAGAAGTAAAAAAAAAAAATAAATAAATGTTCTACAAGCACATATTTTATTGATATCAGGGTGATATCGGCTTGATAAAGTGTTGATAAGTATGGAGCATTTATCTCTTTAATAGAACACATTCATACCTACTTCGAAGTTTCATGAGGACATTGTTATAATGTGATCACTCATAAGGGCTGTTTGCTGTGAAATTACAGTTTATATAAGTTATAGTTTAGAATATGTACAAATTATAAGTTACTACAAAAGTGTACATTTTGTTTTGACATCGAAAAAACAATGTCTCATCAGGTAGTTAATAATGATGGTACTAAACGTTATTTTTGAAAAATGAGATTAAAAAAATCCCCTTTATTTTTGAAAAATTGTACGAGGTAAAGAGGATAGAAAAGAAGGGAAAACAAAAAAGAAATCGAAAAAAGGGGGTAAAACAAAAAGGAAAGAGAGATACATAGGAAGTAAAGAGCATAGGAAGACAGGAGAGAAAGAAAAAAAAAGGAAAAAAAAAAAAATATATATATATATATATATATATATATATATAATGGGCATGTATCCAATATATATACATATATATATATATAATGAGTACATGGCCGAATGGTTAAAACATTCACTTTCTGAGAATGAGACACAGGTTCAAATCTCACCATGTCTGATTTGTTAGGAAAGTGACATGTTGATATCATCATCCTGGAGATGGCAATCCCAGTGTGCTACACCTTTGGAAAGTGCCTGGAGACCATACAATGGTTAACCCTAAACTTGTGAAAAAAATTGAGTAGATGGAACTTTTGGGGAGCTATTGATGGTTGTGCTAG
Source organism: Ascarosepion bandense (assembly GCA_037127315.1). Classification (NCBI taxonomy): domain Eukaryota; kingdom Metazoa; phylum Mollusca; class Cephalopoda; order Sepiida; family Sepiidae; genus Ascarosepion; species Ascarosepion bandense. The sequence goes on along the minus strand of JBBBDQ010029769.1, from coordinate 19,304,792 downwards.
TAAAACGTCACAAGACAATCCTAAAATATGAACAGTGGTTTGTACACAGAATTCCAAACAGAATGGCTTCAACTGTTGGGTTGTAGTTTCCTTGGTGTACATTCTGATTACATTTTTGTTCTTCAGTGAAAGTCATTAGAAACATATTTATTTTAATACGAGCTCTTGCAGAGAGCTAATTGGGCCTCCAACCTAAAACTAAAGAAACCTCTGTTCCAGCTTAGAAAACAGCAATAGCAATTTTGAAGAAATAACTTTGAATTCCTCAATTCACACCGTGGAATTTGAAAACGCCACTTTGGTTCGGACTGTAAAACCAATTACGGCCGAAAGACCAATTTGGGTAAAAATCCAAATTCAGACTGAAAACTGGGTTCTTTAAATCATTAAACTCTGCAGAACTTTGAAATTTCACGCCAAGAAACTCTTAACTCTGAATCTTTGGCATTTTGAAGAAAAAACTTTGAATTCCTCGATTCCCTCCATGAAATTACAATTTAGACTGAAATATTATTTTCAAACTGTGGAACTTCAACTGAGTTGAGTTCTTCAAATCAGAAACTCTGCAGAACTTCAAAACTTCATGTCACAAAATCTCTCACTTTAACTCTGATTTTTTGGCATTTTGAAGAAATAAAATTGATTTCCTCAATTCACAAAGTCCTGCAGATATTTAAAACTGAATTTAAAACAAAATCTTTTTAAATTCACAAGGTTTTTATGTTTTTATTAGGGCAGATTTTCAGTCCCATATCATTCTGATTCCAAAAAGGTATAATATGTCTATGTAGAGCAAGTGTGGCTTGAGTTAGAAAGATTTCAGACACACAGAGGGACAAACAGAATTTGCCATAAATTTCTTTAGAAGATCTGCATCTAACAAGCTAACTTATAATGAATGGATCAATTTAAACATCTAAATCTATTAGAGAAGAAATAATTTGTTATATTATACTGTTAATGCTTCTGCTAAATAACAATCATCTTGGCCGATAAACAATAAACACAGAACATATATATGAAAATATAAACTTATATTTTTCTTCTTCATCAACAACAGATGTGTGAAGTGGTAGTCAGAGGGAATCACGCACATGCGATGGAGATGTCGAGAGTCATTGATTTGCGGGTGTTGTCTTCTCCTCTCTTCTTTGTATTCTCCCTGTCTTATATAAACTGAAATTTTCACATATTTTTTTCACTTGTATCATATATGGCCAGGCATATCTGTCAATCATTTTCGACAATTATTGTCTTTGAAGCTGACTGCCTTTGATGTAATCACACTTCCGTCAGTCTTATTTATATTTTCTTTTGACATCAATCACACTTCTGTCAATCCTGCTTTTGGTGTCAATCATATTTCTGTCGGGTCACAGAAATATATTACAGTATCAGCTTGATTAAAATCTTAAATTTTGACTTGTCTTAAAAATAATAGCTGTTTAAAGTTTGTCAAATGTTTATTATGGATTTTATAATTGTAAGGTTGCCATTAACAGACTTACTTGTAGGCCAGTTATTGATCCATCATAGATTCGATCAGAGTAAATATTTTCAAGTGATTTGGCATTCCACAATTCTAGTTTGCCCCCATCTGTTAGAAAAGAGTTTGAATTAAATAAAATTAAATTTCCTATCAACCAATCAAAACTATTAAAAGATATAAATAGAAGAAACAAATTACATTAAAAATAAAAAAAAAGATTAAATTTTTAAAATTACAGGTAAAATAATAAAACTCTTGAAATTAATTAAAATCTACCAAACTTAGGTATGGTTTATTGTCTTCACAAAGTATTCATTATTCAAATTTTTTTAGTCTGACTAATATTCAAATTATACCTTCACTTTTTAGTAAATACAAGAAAATTAATACAGACTTTTGTTATGAATCAAGGTTATTTCCAGAATTTGAAACAGATGATGGCCATATTTTTGGATTTGATGAAAGTAAATTCTCTGAATTTTTCCATTTTCTTTTAAAAAAATAGTTTGCAACAGAATTAAGAAAATTAAAAAAACTGAATGTGAATTTGACAGACGCCAAAAATGTAGTTGAATTAAAATTAAAAATTGAAAGAAATTTACTGGAACTTTTCAATTTTTGAAAACTAAACAGTTATGGCAAATTCAAGTAGATTTAAAATAATACAAACAATATTTACTTTTAAATAAACTGTAAATCACTGGTATTATTACAACTAAAACTAAATTCACGATTTTTAGAAGAAAAGAACAGAGAAAGGGGAAAAAAGAAAAGCAACGAAAAAAGAAAAATAAAAAGAATAAAAAAGAAAAGGAAAAGAAAACAAAAGAAGAGAAAAAGAAAAGAAAAAAGAAAAGAAAAAAATTACTTACCAGAGGCTGTGAGAAACATTTCTGCTTTATTAAAATAAGTGATTTGTGTAACTGGATTATACGTGTAAACAGATTTCATCATTTTTCCTAAAGTAATGAAAATAAAAACATTTAGAATATTCAAAATTACGATTGTAAATATTTACATTTTTTGATTGCATTTATCATTAGAAAATTGACTATCATTACAGAAAAACAATGATGTAAAAAACTGGAAAGGCAATGCTAGACAAAAATGACATTGTTTAAACACTCAAACTTCTTTATTGTATAGTTGTTGTTGTTGTTGTTGGTCATAAAAAGAATCAGACAATTTATTAAACCTGATGCAGGCTTGTAGGGGCCCCAGTGATGATTGGTTAATTGCCTTGTGTCAAACACGTCCAAAGACCCCACAATTTAAATATCACAAGGCTGAAGGTTGAAATGTGAAAGGATAAAATATTTCGTGTGTATATTAAAGCAAAGATTCATTTACAGAATGACAAAATTGTAAGAAGAAAATTATAAGTGAAATTTGTTAATTGAAAGAAAAATGTCCATTGAGAAAATGCATGCTGTTTTGTAGTTGAAATTGTCCGTAGTAGTATTGTATGTATTTGAAATGTCTGCAGAAGTTTAGAGTTTATGTTTGTGTAGCAGCAGATTGTAAAAGCTTTGTTCCTTCCTCTTTTTAGTAGGTCGCGACAGGTTGAGAGAGAAAGAGAAGGCAAAACAAATAAAATAGCGGTCTTTAACACGTGTGTCCATTTGGTTGTGTGCTGTCCCCTTTCACTGCGTGGTGTGAAAATGTAGAGAAAAAATTGGACGAAGAGGTAGAATGGATATGTGACGTTTGAGGTTTCTTTCTTACATCATGGCGAGGTGTCAAGTGACTGCATCCCCTGACTGACTGTAACTGGTTAGAGGCCATCCTTAAATATTGAATCCAGGTCACCTGGGGGGCTCAGGCAAGGATTTTTTCTTTAGCTGTGAAAAAAATCGTTTCACTGACGTATTTTGAATTTCTCGATTTGTTAACCAATCAGGATCCAGAATATGATTTTTCACACTGACTTGTGAAAAAGTCGTTTGAATCCCTTTTTTCGGGAGTGCAATTTTACTTTGGGTTTTTCCCAAATGTTGTAGTCATTTGACTTTGATTTTGTGGTGTGCAATTTATTCTGTGCTTTTTTAGCTGGTTGATGGGTGATATAGGATTTGTATTCTATAGGCTAAAGAATGGATTGTCTCTATGAAGAAGTGATTTAATGTTCAAAATACCTTGATTATGTTAACAAGACTTCTCAAAGTTATAAAATAATACAAAAGAAAACAAACTTCTAACATAAGAGGCATAATATGAATCCATCCTACCACCACCTCATATAATAGCAAAGCAGATGGAAGTATTTAGCTTTATAAGGGCACTCCAGGGTTCAATGATAAGTCATATTATTGGTCTTTCCTTGCAGCTGGTAACATATAACCCAATACAATCAGTCATATCTTACTTAAGGAGGGAGGGGGGATATCTCTCCTAAGAGATACCATAAAGGAATAGTCAGTCAGTTAAGTGCCATACGTGATACACGCTTCGGCGATCATGTCTCGAAAGAGACATGACAGACTGGGCAGAAGATTATCCCACAGTAGGTTTCCAGTGCTTTCTGCGGTAGACTGATTGCCGACCAAAGCTATAGAACCCAATCTGGAAGGAAGAGACGGATTAATACCTTTCCCATGGGTATTTGTGCGTAAGTGAATACAATGGACTCAACTGGAATTCGAACTCGGCTCCCCGGTTACTCGTTCCGAGCCGATATCCACTGTATCACAATTAATGAGTACCGACAAGTCAATGTATAAAAAAATAACTTAATCAAGGACGAAAATAAAAAAAAATATCAAGGGAAGTAATTCATGAAATATTTTGTAAGAGTTATCTCCCTTATCACCTTAATAATATGTTTACTTTATATATATAATTGTTTTATGAAGAAAAATATTTTTTATTAAATTTTGTTAACCACTAGGATATTATTTTTGGGGTGATGGTCCCAAACGAGAGAGGGAATTTTAGTGAAAAATGTGTCTTTAATTCCTTAGAAGTTCCTTTATCTTATCAATATCATCAGCATAATAAAAACAACCATTGTTTTCAATGCATTCATCATCATCTACAAAGAGCCTGGAATCAATAATAGATTCATTGCTATAGACATTTTTTTTTTGAGACCTTCATTTGTCTATATTTCTAAAATGAGCCAATGTGACTATTTAAACAATTTACATTGTTTAGAAAGCTGTTCTTACCTTTATTGCTACATTCACAACGTTTTGGCTGATGTATTCTCTGGCCTTCTTCAGGTGATATCTGTTGGAATTTCTAACCAAACCTTTTATTTAGCCCGTGAGGGGAGGTTGTTCTAGTTCCATGTGCCATGCCTTTTAGTTTGTGAGATTTTAGTAATCAAAAATTTACGATTGTTTTCATGGCTTTCATCAATGTTGAATAAGCGGTCATTTTTAAGCAGAATTGTTTTTTTTTATAATCATATCGCCCCAAGCAAGGCATTTTACTGCCACTGTTTTGCAGGGGGTTACATAGGAAAAAAGTGATGAGAAAGAGTGACAGATTATAGGGGGTATCAGGAAGTGGGTAAGAGAAGGATGAGAATACTGATGAGAGTGGCGTGTATGGGCATGAGAGAGAGAGAGAGGATGCAGGTTAGTGAACTAGGAGATGACTATTGACTTTACATTTAAATTCTTGGAGATTGTAGCTGTTGGGGAAGCAAGTAAATGGAAGGGAATTCCACAGGCGGGAAGTGCAAGAAAAGAAACTGATGGAGTAAAATTTGCGTTTACAATTTATTGGTTTCACAGTAAAAGGGACATCGTTGCAAATCTTGTGGCTCGAGTAAATTTATATATAGGGGTCACCAGTGAGCTAAGTTCATCGGAGCAGAAGCCATGAAAGTATTTGTAGAAGAGAGACAGGGAAGCCACACTGCACTGGTGCGAAAGTGACTATATCCGAGCTGCCAAGTCAGGATCTATCACATTACATTGGATCTTGTCAAAAACATCCAGGTGGATAGCAGGAGCACCCGACCAGATATGGCAGCAGTATTCAATGCACTTGTGGATGGTAGATTTATATATGTGCAGGATTGTTTCAGGCGGGAAAAAAAATTCCTGGCCCTTCACAGAGAACCGACTTTCTTAGCAGCGGATTTAGCTATGGATTCTATATATTCATTCCACTTGAGGTCTGTTGTCAGAGTTAAGCCGAGGAGGCACAGTGTTATGCTTTCAGGGAGACTAGCCTGATCCATGCTTATGGGGGGGGGGTGTAGGAGCGATTGTCTGTGATGGTTAATAGATAGCAGCTTCATTTTGGAAGCATTAAAATTCACAAGCCATTTCTTACCCCAGTTCGCCACGGAGCGGAGGTCCTTTTCCAGCTCGGCAGCAAGGTTTGCTTTGTCAGCCTCAGCAGAATTAATAAAATTCTCAATAACAATAAAAAAAAATAAAAAAGAACACAGCAAGATAATACAAAAAATGAGCAATGTAATATGAGGCAAGGCAAATCAAAGCAATTATAATAATAATGATCATCGTCATAATTTTTTTTTTTATCATCTCACCCCAAGCAAGGCATTCCACTGCCACTATTGCGCATGGGGCTACATAGGGGAAGGTAAAGAGAAGGAGTGGTTAGACATAGGGAATGTCAGGAGGAAGGTGACAGATGAGTAAGGATAGCGAGGATGAGGGTTGGGCAAATGGGAAGAGTGTTTGATAGAATGGGAGCAGGTTAGTGTGTCATTGTTTAATATCCGTTTCCATGCTAGCATGGACTGGATGGAGTTTTCTTGATGACTCCGTGATTGAACCATCAGCAAGTTTTACAGCTGTATGCCCTTACTGACACCAACCCATTTAGGAGACTGGAAATTCAGTGATTTTATCAAGATACCATCTCTGGGAAGATTACCTACCAACGTTAGAGAGTTCAGCCTACCTTATTCTATACAGAGTAGATGCAGAGGTTTTCATTTCAGAGATTTCCTTCTCTAGACAAGTTGTCATCCAAAGCTAAAGACTCTTACCCAACCTGTTTCTTTTTTTCTTAAATGACCCCAGAGAAACTATAAGACAGTAAAAAAGAAACAGTTTATACAGTCAAGTGTTTATAGATTTCCAATTTCAAGGCAAAGAAAGAACAAAAAAATGGGAAAAGACCCAGAATTGTTTATTTTTTTATTCTTGGTTCGCAAGAAATTCCAGAATGCATCTGTAGGTTTTATCTATAAATTCGTAGGGCTGTTTTAGCAGTCATTCCTATCAGTTGTAACCAACAATCTCTTCCTTTAAATTATCATGAATTACTATCCAGTTAATTGTCAGAACATAAAATAACTAAGGATACCACCTTGTTACAGGAAATACACTAATCCCTAGAGAGGCTTGACAATGGGCCCCATTATGCATAACTTAAGATTTTCATTTTTTTATCAAAGGTCGTTCAATACAGATAGTTTGAAATTTTAGTTATTCTGCTAATATTTTCCAAGGAAAATATTCCTAAGACCGTTAATCTTTGAATTCAGCCATTTTCGTTTTCTCCCCCTATTGGGTTACACACTCTCTCTCTCTCTCTCAACACACTCTGGTTCCCTTGTTCCCTGTTTAGGATGTGGTTTCCGGCTTTTCTCTTTTCCAATCTTCTCACTTTGGTTTCTTTTTTTTTTTTTTTTTCATTTGGAGTAGATAGATCTATCTATCGCCCAGTTCACACTCCACCCATGTCTATTGAACAGGTTAAGAGGCTCATCCCTTGTTCCCTGTTTCGGATGTGGTTTCCGGTTTTCTCTTTTCTAATCTTTTCACTATTACGTAGCCCCTGCACATCAGTGGCATTACTGCCTTGCTCGGGGTGATACGATTAAAAAAAAAAATATGGCCAGAAAAAAAAAAAGATCTGATTCAATATTTTTTTTTTTTGTAAAGGAAAGAAAAACCTAATTAAGGGGACTAATAGGTTCCAATAAACTAAATCATTGTGTGGAAATTATAAGGATTGAATCTTACATGCAGTTAACCAGATTGATTGAATATAAACATTCCACCTCACCCTTATGACGACTTGAATGAGGGATGGAGAATGTCAAGACAATTTGATGGTTAGATTTAGTGAAAACTTTGGCCTTATAAAATTCTAAAAATTGCATGCTCACCTACAATAGTTACCAGAAAAGTATTCTTATTTTTGTTCAAATAGAATGACACTTTCAGGAATTAAGTTTGCTTGTTGGTTAGAGGATCAAAACCTCACAAGAAGGTGTCTTTGCAATCTATAGGAATCCTTCTACTCATGTTTTGTTAAATGTAAAACTTTGAAGTGTGAGAATTTGATACAATAAACTAAAATATTGTTGTGGGACTGCTCATAACTCAGCGTCCCAATATAGTCCCACAACTTTCATGCAAAAACATCTGTTCTGATTCATAATAAAGAACAGTGGACAAAAAATAATTCCAACGAAAATGTTGATATAACAATGGCATCTTTTGACTCTGCCGAGTCTTCAAATCTGGTTGGTTTTTTTGTGCTATACAATCTTACAGCCCATAAGGATATAAATACAGAAATTATTGGATTATACAGGGATGATGGCCTTATTATAGTGAGGAATTGCACAAATTTTAAAATAGATAAAATTAGAAAGTTAATATATAGAAAATTTAATAATCTTAATTTAAAACTGATAAATATAAAAACAAGTAGATTTCTCTGATGTGACTTTAGATTTAGAAAATAATATATACAACCAAATAAAAAACAAATACAAATTCTTTATATATCCAACTAAAATCTAACCACTCTCCATCCATTATTAAGCATGTACCCCCATCCACAGAATATAGAATTAGTAAAAATTCCATAAATGAAGAAGTGTTTAATAAGCACAGTCATTTTCATAATACTGCCTTAAAAAATGGTGGATATAAAAACCCAAATATTAAATGGGTAAAAGAGAAGACCTATTACCAAAGAAAAAATACGAATAGAAATTTAGTATACATTTCCTTTCAACGAAATGATTAGCAGTAAATTAGGCAAAAATTTTCTTGCCTTGATTAAGAAACATTTTCCAAATAATAATCCATTAAGCAAGATTTTCAATAAAAATACTCTAAAATTAAGTTATAGTTGTATGAATAATTTGAAAAAAATTATAAAAAATCATAATGATAATTATTTTAAATAAAATTTTTAAACTTAACTGAAAATAAGAATCATCCAATAGTTGAAATCAATAATTTAGATAGTAATAAATGTAATTGTAGAAGTCCTATAGAGTGTCCTTTGAAAACAGGTGCCTTACAGAATCCATTGTTTATCAATGTATTATTTCTTCTATGGAAAACCCTAGTAATATCAATATTTATGTTGGTAGTACTAAGAATTCACTAAAAAAAATATTTTATCTATGTACTTCTTCATTTAATATTAATAAGGATAGAAATAAAACATCCCTATGAAAATATTATTGGTATCTAAAAGAAACAAATAAAACTCCCACATTAAAATGGAAAATTCTTAAAAAAGCTAGAATATGTAAGTCTTTAAACGACCCATGCTCCTTGTGTCTATATGAAAAACTATACATTATTAAATTTCTTAAGAATAAAAATCTATTAAATAAATGTAACGAGATAAATGTTATATGTAAAACAGATATTAAAATTTTTACAAATTAAGAGTTTTATAAAAAATTAGAATAAAATGCATTCTGAACCAAAATAAAATTGTGAATTTTTTGATCCGAATAGTGGGTTTTCATTCCCTCAGGTTGGGCCAATGTTAAAGAATGAAATAGCTGATGTATACGCTGGAAGAAAATCACTATTTGTGCAGAAAAGGGTTCCGGCCACAACCACAAGGACATCAAAAAATAAGCAACACTTCCAGTTCCTGTACAAAGAGTCTTTCAAAACTACTACTTTTCTGTCGCTACCAAAGAATTTACATGATTACAAAATGTTTAAACGAGATTTACTCATTTGGGTCAGAAGGTAACAGAGAGAGAAAAGCACCTCCAGTCAGATTTAACCCCAACTGCTCTAAGGGAGGTAATTTTGTGGTTCTTCGTCTATCCACAATGCATAACAGTTTCTCTCCTTGGCTTTGTTGAGTTAAACTTGTACAGATTTCTTCTGTCTCTTAGTTCAGATCAGACTTCTGGATGCCTGACAACCACAGAGCTAATTCACCCAACCGTTTTTGCTGCATTCAGCCAATCTCTGCCCAACTGCTCTTCTGCACCTGTCTACCCTTCTGCAGTGTGTAGACCGCTTATATAGAGTGGGGCAGGGCTAAACAGTGTTTAGGCGCTGCTCACTAATTTTAATATGAAAATCGCCTTGACCACCATGCATGTTCGCCTAATCTCCAAATCTCTGCAGGAGACTATTTCTCAAGTGGTACTAAAAATGAATTTGGAGTTTCCCAGGGTCTTTTCGCAGATAGTTGCCACTTGAGTCCTGCCAAACCACTTATCTCGTGTGCGGACTTGGCCAGATTTTGGTCTTTCAGACCACCCAGAATAAAGTTCACCATTTATCATACTTTTTACGAAATCACCATTTATTATAAACTTTATTTAACAAACCTGTTCATTAATCATTCTGAAATTATTCCATCTAATTAACCTAAAAAATAATTATTAGAAAAAAAAAAAATCAAAACTTATTTCTGGCATCACTCAAGAATCTCTTTTATTCAACTAATTAATACCTTCATCTTAGTCTTTTAGAACTGCTAATTAATCAGTCTACCTGGAGGTGGGAGGTGTGCTCTCTCTCTCTCTCTATGTCACATTTCTTTTTTGTTTTAAAAAAAGCTGAGATACAGCGAAAACTAAGACAATAATCTTGTAGCAATAAAGGATACATCAACACCGAGAAAAAGCAGTCTAGGCGGTAGCTTAATGAACTGACTTTTCCTGTTAAGACTGAAAGAAGAAATTCTGAATTCCCCAAAAATATCACCTATATTTTCAAAGTTGAACTTCATTTTGATTAGTTAAACTAAACACACACATAAATTTTTTCTGTCTTCACCCCATCCATATTAAATATTTAAATGACAAACGTATTGTTTTCTACATTTAAATGTAAATCATTTTCACAACAATGAGCTAACATTGCCTGATAATGAGGTAAAAATCTTGAAACATAGAAATTTCCATGTCACAATGTAAATTATATTAATTTTAAATAAAAACAAATTTAAGTATAATTACATTATGTTCTACAATATATGTTGTACTGAGCATTTTTTAAAAAAGTAAATAGAGAACTCGGAATTCTAAAACTGTTGGTTCTCTTTACCTGTGTGTATATATATATATATAGATATAGGATTAATATAGAGAATTATTGTACAGAAGATTTTACACAAAAAGATTTTACACGAGGTTCATGTAAAATCTTCTGTACAATAAAGATGGAAGCTGATGATGGTTTGCCTGAAATAGGCCTAACTTCCGATTTACCATGAAATAAAGTGCCTGCCTAAATTTTTCTTACATATATATATATATATATATATATATATATATATATATATATATATAAATGACATCAATTTCAAATAAAAGTGCCCACTATAATGTTTGAAGTAATATTTTTCTTTCAATCTTTGTTTCATAATTGATCAATATGAAATCTTTTTTTAGTTCTGCAAAAAGGATTTAGAAAGTGTTAATTATATTTGAAAAAATGTTTGAGTTTATACCTGATTCAATCTGCCATATTTTGAAGCTACAGTCAAGGGATCCACTGAGCATGTACAAACATTTGGAATTATTGGCAAACAGACATTGTCCTGGAAATAAAAAGGAAATGTAGAAATTTCAACTGAAAGTCAATAGACCACAAATTTAAAAAGGATTCTAATTCAAATATTGAAAGAGAATATAGAGTTGAATTCCAATGCTTTTACCCCAAATGAATTCAACTTTTTCCAGACAGATCAACTCTATCTTGACAGATAAACACAGTATTGCATTCACTTGCAATAGAAATGAGGAAAATAAACGAGTCAGGCGTTCCTACATCGTAAAACCTGAGCATATATTTTACCAGAATATATATGGTAGGAAAGGGTTAATTTGTGTCATTAGTTTACAAAGAGAATGTAGATTAACTTAAATTGTTAAAATTTTAGAACTAATTCAGCTTGGAAATTTTTAACTCAAGAAGTGAAAAAGCATCATTTGTAGAAAAAGTGTTTTGTGTTGTCACTAAATTTTCTGGATTAGTATCTCCATCCCAAAAATTGGTCAAAATAGAAAAATAATGATTTTGATCATTTTAGAAATGGAGGTCAATCCTGTTCATAATACAAACACAATATAAAATCAATCAATCACTACAATATCAGGTCCTCCAGGCTTGGGGGTTGGGCGCAAGGCTAACAACCCTGCCCCTTTAAAAGTATTTGTTACAGAAACAGCAACAAAATTGTTGCTGCTCTATGCACTATTAGGTGTGATGGATAAATGATGACTACAATATCAAATCAATCACTGAGTTTTCTTAACCATCATTGATTTGCATGTTTTCCTTTTGGCTTTACAAAGACATTTGCACAAAGAGAGACAATAAATATTTATCAGAAAAAAATCCTACCATTATGGATTTTTCTCCTCCTCTAAATTTCTTAATATGTTCTGATGATACATTTTTTTTTTTTACTTTGAATACACATGAAAAATTTTTAGAGTTATAAAAATTAGTGTGTAGGATACAATATGGCATTTAATATAAACATTTATTGTCTCCCTTTATTTGAATGCCAATCAACACAAAATTTCCAATTTTTTTTTGGTAACTAATTTTTGTCATTCACTGGTTCCAATGTAAATAGGCACCTCGAGGTAGTGTAATGTTTAGCAAGCTTGTCTCACTAGAATCATTACAATTGAGTAGTGAGTCAATCCTCACTGGGTGCCCCATACTTTCGGCCTTGTGCCACATCTAAGCTGTGCTTAGAAAATTACCAATGAAAATTAATCATGCGAAATACAATAAGTAATGATGGTTATTTTGAGGCTAGAATCAATATTAGACAAAAAAAATTGTTCGAAACAAAGTTAAGTGAATCTGAATAGTGCAGAAAAGTTCTGTCTTGACCAACTTCTTCAGAAATTTGATGTTTGATCATTGAAATAGTAATCTGAGACCTTTCCATCACTCCTTTATCTGAAAATATGATCAACTAGAGTAAATCTTTTTTTTTTTTTTTCAAAACAATAAAGAAAAATAGAGTAAAATTTTGCAAGTTTTGATGTAAAATGTTTTTTTCATGAGTTCTTTAATCTGGTTTTCAGGAGGGAAAGATTTCTCCACCAAACTGTTTTGCAACAATGAAGAAAAGGTAATATTGGTCAGGTAAATATGCCAGGTGAGGTAGCAGTCCAACTGACTTCCAAAATTTTTCCTGGGTTATTTTTGTTTTATGCAGCTTTGCACTGTCATAAAGAAGAACATTTGTCCTTTTGGACACAAGATATTTTTGCAACCAAAATTTTATGAACACGTTACAGCTGCTGGATGTATAAATGTGCATTTATTGTTTCACTGCATTTTAAGAACTCTAAATGAATAACAGTCCAACATTCCAACCACAAACACCATTACTTTTCTTCCATGGAGATCAGCTTTTGGGGTCACTTGTGGAGATTTATCCTTGTCAATCGATTGCCTTTTGTGTTCAACATTGTCATGTGTTAGTGTTTACTCCAATTTTATTCTGAACTGCCACACATAATTAGCAGTTCAAATGATACATTTAGCATTACAATTGGTTACCGAAAATAGAAAATACTTGACTCAACCTAATACGTTTGAAAATATTTGAATCACTTTATCAGATGTAAATTTCAATTAATAGTTTGCTTTATTGATAAACTTACTTTCATTATTTAAAAAAAAAACTTATAATTAGATAAGAAAATTAATTGAAACAATGTTTTTTTCTTTACTGCAACATTAAAATTTAATATAAACAAAAAATAAACAATATAAACAACATTAAAATTTAATATAAACGAAAATTATTATCAAAATCGAGGGTCAATCATATTTACCAATTTTTTGAGATTCTGCAGCAGTTAAGAGCTTCAGGCTGGTAACGCCACCAGAATGACCTCCGAATATATGAAGCTCTTCAAAAGTCTTTAGATCCCATGACCTTATAGTTGTATCACGGCTAGAGAATAAAAATGAAACTATTAAAAGTAATTAAACATTTTTATAAATTGTATTCTCATTTGACAAAATCAATTTAATATCTGCAGATTGTGGCGTTAAAAATATTAGATTTTCTAAATACTTTTTAATGAATACTAAATATTTATCCAATTTTATAACAAGTGAAAATAAATACAGCAATTAAAAGACAATCATCAAAATAAGAATGACAAGCATTGTTTTGATTTGCTTATAAGTTTCTTGAACTTTTTGCCTTTGAAATTTATTGCATTCCAGAATTAGAAGAGGAGGTTAAGTTTTAACACCAGCAACACCCACATCACATTGGCTCAGTCAGTGATCAAAAACTCATTTAACAAGAAACTTACATCACAATAAAGAGCTTAATAGAGATTGATATTGTAGAATCAAATGAGCCTCCAAAGATTTTTTTTTTTTAATCATTTCACCCCGAGCAAGGCGGAAACGCCACTGATGTGCAGGGGGTTACATAAATGTAAAAAGATTAATTAGAAAAGAGTGAGGAGTACAAACTAGTTAGAAAGGAACAATAGAAAGCAGGTGCGATGACAGATTCATAGGTGGAGAGAAAGGGAAGGTTATACAGGGGTGGGGAGAGAGCTAGAGTCCAGTGGTTAGTAGATGAGTATTGACTTTGCATTTAAATTTCTGGAGATTGTAGCCGCCAGGAAAGCAAGAATACGGGAGCAAGTTCCACAGGCGGGAAGTGCGAGAGATGAAGCTGCAAGAGTAGAATTGTCGTCTGCATTTGGCTAACCTGACTGTGAATGGGTGAGACCCAGTTGCCAGTCTGGTTGCACGAGTAAACACCTGTTGAGGAGGCACCAGTGACTTAAGCTCATCCGAGCAGAAGCCATGAAAGTATTTATAGAACAGACAAAGGGAGGCCACATTTCGACGATGGGGAAGTGGCTGCAGTCGAGTCGCCAGATCAGTACCTATCACATTACAGACTCTCCTTTGGAGCTTGTCAAGAACACTGAGGAGAACGGCAGGGGCACCTGACCATAAATGGCAGCAGTACTCCATGCACGGACGGATGGTTGACTTGTATATATGCAGGATGGATTCAGGTGGAAAAAACATTCTGGATCGACATAGTGACCCAACCTTCTTAGCAGTAGATTTTGCTATGGATTCAATATAGTGGTTCCATTTGAGGTCTGAGGACAGGGTGGTTTATAAGTGGTAAAATTCCCTTGCAAAAACGCTTGTTGAACAAGACAGGGGTAAGAATAAAAAAAGGAAGTCCTCTTGAGCAAATAAATGCTTCCATTAGTGATTCCAAGATGAACAAGAAAGGATGAAAGATAAATAAGATGAACAAAAGATGATGAAGAATGGCGAACAGACGAACAGGAAAGGCCACAAGATATGCAAAATGAAATCCTGGGTCTGAGATATTCTTAAAAATTGATCATTTTCGAAAAATCTAAAACTGACAAAAAGATTAATTTGTTTGTTGTTTTCTAATCGATTGCAAAAAGTTTTCCCCAAATTGTAAAACCAGTTCACATACCTGGCTGTAACAAGAATCTTATCATTTGAATCCACGTATGTCACCAAATCATTGTGGCCTTCTAAATCATAGACAATAAAATGACTGCGGTTCCAGGATTTTTTAACTTGTTTACGCTTGGAGGAATCTTTTTTGGCTTGATCTTTCTTTGATAAATCTGTCAAAAGCAGAAATAAATCATTCAGATCATCAGAACAAAATCCAGATTTTTCATCAGTCAAAATAAACAAAAAGATGAACAACAAAAAAAAAAAAAATTACTTTTATAAGAAATAGAAAATTCCAGGAATTAAATAAATTCAAAAATAGACAAAATTATTTTTTTTAATTAGAATATTTTAGAAAATGAAACAAAAAATTAATGTGCAGTTAAATAAATAAATAATAAAATCAGATATTTAACTCTTTGCAATACAATGAATATAACACTATTTTAACAGTGACTGTTTATTTATAAACTAGCAGTATAGCCTGGCATTGCTCGGGTGTAATGAAAGCTTTAAAACTAATTCATGGTCCTGGAGCTCAGACTCTTTGGACGTTGGCACGAAAGACTTTTAAAAAGCAATAGTTGTTTCCAGTTAAAGCGAAACCGTAGACTGAAAGAAAAATGAATGGATGTAAGTCAAATTTTGATTTCCTGGTATCGATATCAAATAAGTTTTTTTCATCATAAACTGAATTTTGAAGGCTAAATAAGTCCTCTGAGTAAATGGTATCATGGATGAGACTAAGAACTACAATTATACCTACTTAGAGCTAAACCCGAAGCAAAAACTAAAATAAAAGGGCTGTAAACAATACACACATACAGGCAGATAAACAGACACACACACACAAACATCTTGCCTTTTATCTAATCTAATCTAGACTTATTTATAAATGGAACTTTGTGCGTGTGTGTGTGTGTGTACCCGTTACCTATAGACTCCAAAACAGCTGAGTAAATTTTCTTGAAAATTTACACAGTTGTACTATAAGCGTCTGCGAGTGTTCTTAGCTAGGTTTTGTGTCGAGGTACCCCCGATTAATATCGAAAATCGACAATTGAAAAAATCCGGTTTTAGAAGGAGTGGTCCAATTTTAATCAAATTTGATACACTCATAGACAAAGACATAAGAAATGATATTAAGAAGTTTCAAGGTTGCAGTTACAAAACCTAGCTAAGAACACTCACAGATGCTTATAGTACAACTGTGTAAATTTTCAAGAAAATCTGTTCAGCCGTTTCAAAGTCTATAGGTAACGGACATACACACACACAGACACACACACAGACACACACAGACACACACACAGACACACACACACACAGACACACAAAGTTCCATTTATAAATAAATTTAGATTTAGATTTATATATGTATTGTTAAAAAATGTATTTATTCATAAAGAAAGAGTGCACAGTACGAGAGAAAATGTAAAGTGAAAGTGTAAAAAGCTTCCTTGATGTGACAAAATGAAAGTTATTGACATATTAAGGAAAAGAAAAATAAACCAATGCTTAGGCGGTGTGTCCCTGATGAGACATTGAAGTTTCAATGTCAAAACAATCGTACCTTTGTAGCGGATATATATAGAATAATTGTGTACATGTTCTGAAATATAATTTATAATAAATATTCACAGCTCTATATATTATATATCGAGCATTGTTTTAAATTAATGTTTTGGACGTTGTAAGAATTCTTTCTTCGTTCTGTATTCACTCGGATATATACATATATATATAGGAGAGAATGGCAGACACGTAAAGACAGAGAAGGTAATCCAAAAAATTTTATCCAGTTAATGTAAATTTATAATTAGATAGAAATTAAGAGCTTGATGGATATTATCCAGAGCATTATAAAATATGGAGAGGAAAACTCAACACATAGTTAGAAGGTAATAAATCAAGATATATTTTGACAATGTAAATTTACTTACAGTGTCTATTTCGGACCATTGAACAGTCTGAAAAAGACAATGTAAGTGAATTTACATGGTTGAAATATATCCTGATTTATAACCGTCTAACTCTGTTGATTTTTCTTCTCAATATTTATATATATATATGAGCTCTCTAGAGAAGAAAATTTTAGAAACAGTTTCCACTTCTGCAATATATATGTGACTCTTCAGAAATGAATTGAGGTCTTTCGGAGATAGGAGTGTATACACTGCTTATATACCTTCTCTGATTCCATGCGCCTATGGCTTAGGGGGTAGCGACTCCGACTGACACCAAATTGGTCGAGTTTCGATCCCAGCCAGAAGCAAGTGGATGTGTCTAGCCACACTGATGAACTGTGATACAGTGCAATAGGCTTGTATATGGGTGACTAATATATATATATATATATAAGAAACTTTGTATCATAATTTTTTTATATTATTATTTAGATGTGTATATTTATATTTAAATTATAATCCTACATTTGTAACATGAAGTAAATTAATTTGTGTGGATGTGTTTTGATTTGTTTATCTCCTTATATTTATGCTTATTTTAAATACCATTTTTTTATAACAATCCCCATAAACCATATGGACTGCTCCACCATTATAATAATCGAATATGTCACAAAATTTATATTCTGTAAGAGTCAGTCTCAATTCAGTACCTGAAGCTTATATTGTGCATAAAAAGAAATATATATATATATATATATATATATATATATAATAAAGCTATCATAATCTTTTATCTGGTAAACAAATTGTAATGAAATGAAAAATTGTTTCCTTTCTTTAAGAAAAGTTTATTTGCTTTGATGAAGAAAAAGAAAAAAAGAATTTACCTTCAAGGATTGGATCTGGGTCTATTTCTTGATCTCTGAAAAAAAAAAATTCTCAGTTTGAGGCTGCGTTTTTTCAAAACAATTTTGCAGTAGATAAGAATAATTTGAGCATGTTAAAAAAACCTCTTTTCAATTTACACAGAGTAACAAACTACAACTGCTCTTTGTCAAGGTTGACAATAGGTACGACAACCTTTAACTGTTACATCTGGCTGAGCAAGTAAGGTGGTTGTTTTGCCTAAGAAGTCTCTGTCACTCACTTCTTTTTTGTAGTGGAAATGGTGGCTATGACTGTAGCAAAACAACTGATAGCATCAAACGTGATACCCAGTCAGGCTATGCAGGGTTTAGTGACATAAAATCAAATGAAAATTATTCTCCTTTGTTCTGATGTACATACATCTGAAATCTGATGGTGTCTTGCTGTATAAAAGAGAATTACGATTTGGTAGAAATGTAACACTGTAAGTGTTCCTTATGTACACACATTAAACAGATATCAACAGACACTAGATGCAAACCCAGGAATTTTGGAAAATATCTCTGTGTGTATATATTCTTTTTCTTCCCAGAAAAATCAATGTTTTTCTGTGTTGCAGGAAGGGCTGAGGGAGAGAAGAAGAAGGAAATAAGTGCCAGTGTGGCCAAGAGAGAGAGAGAGAGAGAAGCAAAAGAAAAGGCATTTACAAGGTGACATTGTTGATATGATAACAATTTTATAAAAAATACACAGATGGCCGTGAGGGGAGAGAATTCTGTTTCTTCCTTGTTTGTTGTTGTTATTCTCTTACTTTCTCTCTCAGAGAAGGAGAGTGGAGGATCAATCAAAGGCAAAAAAATTATCGGTAAATTTTTGAAAGAGGCCACGCACGTAGGGATGTAATTGTAACTGACGCTGACAGGTGAATGTATGGAGTCAACAGAATCGTATCAGCATGGAAAGAATTGTGTGTGGTTGATCTAAGCCAGATAATCGAAGCAGACGTTAAATTTTAATGGAGAGACATTTCGATCACTTACCACACCTACACCATATTAAAATGGTTTCAACAAAAAAACAACAGATTTGAAGATCAAGTCAGAGAGACCACAGATCGTTAGCAGAGATACATCAGACAGACGAAAGAATATGTGAAGTGAAGACTTAGAAAAATCCTCTTTCTCTCTCTTCTACATGCTAGTAACACGAAACACCTCTTATAGGCAGGGAAGCAGAAAGATTGTATTACTTCTAGCAACAGCAACATAGTAGCCGCAGTAGTTTGTGGACACTGAAAAAGTTGGATTGTATTTTATTTTTAGTTTTTATTTTTTCATTTTATTTTTATTATTCTCTCTCTTTTGGTGCACAGATTGATTGATTGGTTTGTTTCACAGCAAATCAACCCTTTATGGGTCATTTAATGCCGAAACATTAGTTGTTGTAGGATAATGGGTGGAAATTAAATGTTACTTATGATTTAGAGGAACTTTTTTGATTATATCTTGTTATATAGTTTTGTCTCTCTTAGGAATCTGAGAATATTTTTAGGATCAACCTTGTTGAAAATATCTCTAAGATTATTTTCTTGATAGTGTTTTAGTCAGATCTGTTCAAGGTCTATGCAGTTTGTTAGTATATGGTGTACTGCGTAGAGTTCTTGGCATGGTATGCAGATTGGTACTTCTTCTCCTTTCAGTAAGTATGAGTGGGTGATATAGGTGCGTTCTATTCGGAGTCTGGCCATTACAACTTCTCTTCTTCTTGACATCCTTTTATTGGTTTCTTTTTTTCCGATAATTCGTGTCACTTGGTGTAGTTTATTGTCGATACAGGAGTTCCATGACTCCTGCCAATTTTTGAGGGTATATGTATTTATTTTTGGTTTTAAATCCGTATAAGGGATTTTTCCTGTTGTGAGGTTTAGTTGTAATGACTCTTTTGCTGCTTTATCGGCTTTTTCATTCATGTGGATACCGATATGGCCGAGGATCCAACAGAAGATTATGTCTTTATTCTTTGTTAGATTGTTTATCCTATTTAGTAGTTTTGTAGTCAGGGGATATGTCGTTTTTTTTTTCTTTCAGTGATATAAGCACTGATAAAGAGTCTGTGAGTATGAGATATTTTTGGTGTTCATGGGAAAACAAAAAAACAAAAAAAACAAAAACAAAGTGAGAAGAAGACTGGAAAAGAGAAAACCGGAAACCGCATCCTAAACAGGAAACAAGGGATGAGCCTCTTCACCAGTTCAATATATGTGGGTGGAGTGTGAACCGGGCGATAGTTTAGTCTATTTACGTGGAACGGAAGAGAACAGCTGGAGACTCAGATATGACTAACTTATGGCCAGTTAGCACACACAACGTAATTTTGAGACCAGGACCAGTGTCGTAGAAAAAGAAGCATTTCACTTATGATGAAAGCAAATCAAGATTGACAGTGTAAGTGTAAAAAGTCTTTCAGTTGTAGATACAAGAATTGTAGTTGTAAATATAGTGGTAAGTGATTTTTTCTTTTTTTTACTACAACCTTGTCTATTAACTATCGTGGCATACCAGTAACAAGGCAATGTGACTAAGTACAAAGAGATGCCTTTTCAACTGATATTACTGATTAGTGAACACAGTCTCATCTAAAATTGTGTTTGCCACTTCCATTGTTTTGGTTAATAACAGTTATACCCACTTATAATACAAAACTTCCTAATTGCATGGTTATAATTTATTTTAATCAATTTATTTGTTGACTTGGCAACTCCTTAATTACAGAAATGTATTCAGTGAGGTTCACATTAAGTAGCTGATTTTTGTTTGCTTTTTTTTTTACAAGGAAATCTTCTTAATAATATTTACTGTTCATATTAATAATGATTTTATTCTCATACTAGCAGTATAGCCCGGCGTTGCTCGGGTGTAATGAAAGCTTTAAAACTAATCCATCATCCTGGAGCTCAGACTCTTTGGACATTAGCACAAAAGACTAAAAAGCAATAGTTGTTTCTAGTTAAAGTGAAACTGTAGACTGAAAGAAAAATGAATGGATGTAAGTCAAATTTTGATTTCCTGGTATTGATATCAAATAAGATTTTTCGTCGTAAACTGAATTTTGAAGGTGAAATAAGTCCTCTGAGTAAATGGTATCATGGCTGAGACTAAGAACTACAATTATACCTACTTAGAGCCAAACCCGAAGCAAAAACTAAAATAAAAGGGCTGAAAAAAATACACACATACAGGCAGATAAACACACACACACACACACACACACACACACACACACAAACATCTTGCCATTTATATATATATTATCGATTTTTCTGCACTATTGTAAGAACTGCAACCTTGAAACTTCTGAATATCATTTCTTATGTCTTTGTCTATGAGTGTATCAAATTTGACTAAAATCGGACCACTCCTTCTATAACCCAATTTTTTCGATTAACGATTTTGATATTTATCAGGGGTACCTCGACACAAAACCTAGCTAAGAATACTCGCAGACGCTTATAGTACAACTGTGTAAATTTTCAAGAAAATCGGTTCAGCCGTTTCAGAGTCTATAGGTAACGGACCCATATACACACACACACAGACAAAATTCCACTTATAAATAAGTTTAGATTTGGCTTTGACTAGCAGATCTGGCATTAAACAGAAATGGAAGATCCTATATTCACAAAGGTTCTACAAACATTGAACAATAAAACTGACATTTACGCAGCTTAATACATCTTCTCAAAAAGATCAAACACACTTGATAGATTCTTGATAGAACCTAGTTGTATTATGATCTCGTTGGATTTTTCCTCCATTTTTCTTTTTTGTGTGCAAACATTTGTCTCTATTATTGGCAGCTTACAGCTAATTTATTGGTGAAGAAACAAATTGTCTATGCCACATTTAGAATGAGGTGCAGGCTAGACAAACTTGACAATTTTTCTAAAAAAAGACCTTGATTTTGGCAGACAACCAGGAAATTTTTCTGATTTTAATTTTGCCAAGAATCTTGCCTGCACCATAAATCCGCTTGCTGAAAATGTCTCAGACTTGCTCAAAGAATAGCATTTGACATTGGCAAAGTTTGGAAGAAACATTAAAGGTTGACAAATTTCTATTCATTTAAAATGAAGTTAGATTTTATAAAGGCTTCTGTCAGAAAATTAGTTTTCAAAATATAGTGTTTTATTTTGGCATTATTTGCAAAAGGTTTGGTTTGGTTTGGTTTAAGTTTAATGACCCAGCAACCATTTTGGTTATTTAAATATTGGGATCACATATTTTTTTTAATATGGTTCAATTTCAATAAAGTTTTGTTGGTAACATTTTTCATTCAATAAAGTTTTGTTGGTAAATACTTTCATAGCATTTTAACCGCAGTTTGGGGGTTAACTATTTACCCATAGCTGGGATCCTAACAGGTGCTACCACTCTGGGTCAGGGTGGACCTGGGAACAACAGCAATTAAGAGGTGGTTCCATGCTCCTCACAACCTCCCAATCAGAGGCCTTGCTGCTGGATGCAGTTTAAGGTCATACCCATGACCACTGCAAAAAGTTCATTCTCTTCACAGACATTACAGGACATTGTGCCATTAACACTTTTATCACTGGCAAATGTCAGCCTAAAATAGTACAATAGGGATTTTTCATAAAAATGTACAAGTAGCATAGCGGTTTTTGGCACAGAGAGAGAAATCAGTATATCAAGATCCAATTCTGGTAGTGTTCATTGCATTAACTTTTGCACAAATAACCTTGACAAAGTATGAATATATCTCTTCTTCCTCAACTATGGATTAAATAGCAAGAGAGACTGGCATTTTTAACTGGTTGTAAATCAGTCCAGAAAAAGAACAACACTAAATTCAAAACCAGTTGGGCATGGTAACAGTAACTCAACCTTGTAAAAAAAAATACTGGCTACAGAAACTATAACAGCCATGCCTAGCATGGTGAGGCTGTGGTCCCCATACTCTACAGAGCAATTTAACAAATGTCTTAAATAATATTACTGAAAATCAGGTATTAATTATGCTGTACATGAAGGACAAAATAAAGACAATGTGAGTTTCAAAAAAGGGAACATTATGTAAGTAATAATGTTTGCTGTTAACTCATAATGTCTTTTGTAGTTGTGACTAGATTTCTCTATAAAACAGAGCCTAAATAACATTACCATAAAGCGGGTATTAGTTACAGCAGGGCATAGAGGAGAAAATGAAGACAAGTTGCGAATTTTAAGAAAAAGGAATCAAGAATGTTAATTTTCTTTGATATCAAATGTGCTATTAAAATTGACATTTAATATAAGTTGAAATATAAATATTTGTTAGCCTTAATTAATAATTCTGAAAGCTTTTTAAAAATTAGCAAATTTTTTTAATGAGGGCCGTGTTTATTATGAAGAGAACATTTTTTTTTTTGTTTTAATCATATCACCCCGAGCGAGGCGGTAACGCCACTGATGCACAGGGGGCTACGTAAGAGTGAAAAGATTGGAAAAGAGAAAGCCGGAAACCACATCCTAAACAGGGAACAAGGGATGAGCCTCTTAACCTGTTCAATAGACATGGGTGGAGTGTGAACCGGGCAATAGTTTAGTCTATCTACTCCAATTGAAAAAAAAAAAAGAAAAGAGTGAAAAGATTGGAAAAGAGAAAGCCGGAAACCACATCCTAATCAGGTAACAAGGGATGAGCCTCTTCACCTGTTCAATAGATGTGGGTGGAGTGTGAACCGGGCGATAGTTTAGTCTATCTACTCCAATCAACATTTAACACAGACAAACATTACAAATCGGTTATAAAACAAATGTGGAGAATTTTTAACTGCACTCAACCAACTCAAAGACAAAATGGAATTGTACTTAAAAACGTGGAATTTCATCAAAACCATAGAATGACAAAAATAAATAAGTAAAATAATAATTAAATGAAAACAAGCGACAATCAAAAATCCATGATTTTATCCAACAATTTAAACATTTTGCTTTGTTTTGAGAAAGTAGGGATCAAAGAAGCTTTGTAGATAATGTCAATTTAAAAAGACAACATTTCAGTCTTATAATTTTTACAAGCAAATATATTTTATTAAAATCATGGATCACGTTATCAAACAAGTATGGTTAACAATATCAGTCAAACTCAAACAATTTATTTGAAATAAAGTAAAAATAGTAATTCCTAGTCAATAAATTTTGTATTAATTTTTTATAATGTAAAATTGTTCGAAATTACATATTATGTGTTATCACTGGTTATTGTTATAAAAATGACTATTCTTAAGTGATCGCAATAAATGGCATCCTTAGTAGATGTAAATGACACAGTGAATAATCTAAATACATTTAAAAACCAAAAATCATTCTGACAGCCACAATTGTTTTCAATTCTAAAAACTGAAACAATTTAAAGGTGGAAATGACTTACTTTGAAGGAGATTTTTGTGCGACATTGCTGCCTTTTTGTTTTTGGCCAGGAATCTGTTTGGGGGAAATGATTTCATTGTAAGATGGTGGTAAGTCAACTTGCTTCGATTTTATGTTCCCAGATGTATTAGGCTTTGATGTGCGGACAAAGGCCTTCTCAGTTTTAACTTCTTCTTCTTCCTTTGCCAACGCTTCTCGAGCTTGTCGTGCTTCAATATTGGCTTGCTTCTCAGCTTCTTCAATAAGTAATTTCCGTAATTGTTCTCGAATGGCATCTTTTTTCAGCACCTGGTACAAAAGAAAAGACTTTTCTTTATTAAATTCACTTAATGGAAGACATTTTTTTAAAAATTCACCTTTGGCATTTGATACTTGGCTTTGTGGTTATGCAGAAGAGTCCTTTGTAAAACATACCCCAATTTGTTTGCCATAATGCACAAGAAGTAACATTCAATTCATGACTAACACACTAACCTGCTCCCATTCTATCAAGCACTCTTCCCATCTGCCTAACCCTCATCCTCGCTATCCTTACTCATCTGTCAACTTCCTCCTGACATTCCCTATGTCTAACCACTCCTTCTCTTTACCTTCCCCTATGTAGCCCCATGCGCAATAGTGGCAGTGGAATGCCTTGCTTGGGGTGAGATGATTAAACAAAAACAAAAAAAAAAAATGACTAGAAACGGAATGGACATAAACACTGTTTCCTTTTTTTTTGTTTAACTCTTGGATGTGCATTGTGGTTAAACGGATATCGGCTCAGAATGAGAAATCGAGGAGCCAAGTTTGAATTCCAGTTGAATACATTGCATTCACTTACATGCAAATACCCTTGAGAAAGTTATTAATCCATCTCTTCTCCTTCCAGCTATGGGTTAAATAGCAAAACAGATTGGGTTCTGTAGCCTTGGCTGGCAACCAATCTACCACAGAAAGAAAGAGCAACCTACTTTGGGAAAATCTTGGCCCAGTCAATTATGTCACTTTTGAGACATGATCGCCCAAAGCGTGTATCCCATATGGCACCTAAATGACTAAGTAGTAATTTAGCATTGATATTAATGGGACTTTTTTCTCCACACAGGGATTCCTCAGGTAGCCAACTACTTAATTTCACACAATCATGAGGCATTTCATACACACAAGAGCACAATGATTAAATACATACACGGCTGTGCTAGGAAACCGCAAGACTCCTTGGCTCTGCAGATCTATTGTAATGAAAAAAAATTAACAAAATAATTATTATATTTTTTTAAATAGACATCTATCGACTGACTACTCTCTCTCTCTCTCTCTCTCTCTTTATATAAATATTGTAAAAATTATTTTTCTGTATTTCAACTGAATGGTAATTATTTTTAATATTTTATTGAAAAATATTTTCTCGGTTGAAATTTTTTCAATTTTAAGTTTTTGTTGCTATTATTAAAGCAAAAATTTTATATTTAAATTATATAAACACTTAATCCAGAGGGTTTTAGGATTTATTCAAAAAATTCCTTATTTGGAATATGGGCGTTATTTTGGCCTTAAGTACTAACATGAATATGTCCTTGGAAATGAATGCACTAATTTCAATATCTGGCGCCATGCAGAAAAAATTATCGTCTGCAAAATTTTTCGTTTGCGTAAGCTTGTCAAATTAAACTCAGAATAATCTGAGTGCCACAAACTAACGGACATATTCAGATTTTCTCTGGTTTCTTTGAATATTCCAAATGAAATCATAATTTTCTAAAAAGCGAAATTTATTCGCAACTTAATTTTATTAATTTGAATAGATGGCAGAATTATTGTAAGTGGATATCAACTTGGAACGACAAATCGAGGTGCCGTGTTCGAATTCCAGTTAAATTCCTTGTATTCACTTACGCACAAATACCCTTAAAAAAGGTATTAATCCGTCTCTTCCTTCCAGTTATGGGTTAAATAACAGGACAGATCAGGTTCTATAGCCTTGGCTGGCAACCAGTCTACCGCAGAAAGCAATGGCAACCTACTACGGGATAATCTTTTACCCAGTCAGTCATGTCTTTTTCAAGATATGATCACCCAAAGCGTGTATCACGTATGGCACTGAACTGACTGACTGAATATAATAGTTGAAAACATGATTCAGGCTCCTACTGGGCACAAAGTGGGGGTCAGTTTTATATTGCTATGAAGTAATAAACTGATCCCCCACTAATTACTACTTAATAACATAATACATCTCTTCAACCTCTAGCTATGAGTCAAATAACGTGACAGATTGGGTTCTATAGCCTTGGCTGGCAACCAGTCTACGGCAGAAAGAAATGGCAACCTACTGCGGGATAATCTTCTGCCCAGTCAGTCATGTCTCGAAAGAGACATGATCACCCAAAGTGTGTATCATGTATGGCACTTAATTGACTGACTGACAAATGCCCTCTATATTAATATTTATACATATCAACTGTGTTAATATGTAATTTATTTCAAGTTAAAAATATTGTTTTCATAACTTGAATGTAAATGGCTTTTTAGACTTTCAGCCTATAATATAAAGTCACATAAATATTTAAATAATAGGGTGAATATAACCCATTTGTTTACATTTGCATATTCAATTTACGAATATATATTATTTTAGAAAAAACATCAGTAAAATTTTTTCTCTGTGTAAAATCTTTAATATAATATAGCTCAAAATTAAATATTGAGCTTTTAATAATACTGTCTTTTGATAAGTAAAAGACAATGTAATGTTTCCGTTTTTAGTAATTAACAGAAAAATTATTATCAGCTGTAATACAACCAGTTAAAGGGAAATAACTTACACCATTTCAGTAAGTCTTTCTTAACTAATTATAAGATTTAATTTTTCATAAACATTTGTGAAAATCTGTTACAACATTTATCGTACTAGCATAAAGGACCTTTTATGCAGACAATCTATTGTATATTATTGTTCTTTTAAGATTAATAAAATTTGTTTTTTTGATTGGACTCTCGGAATTTATAATTCTTATTTCAATAATGGTAACAGAAAATTCCTAAAACCACAGAGAAGTTATTTTTTATAATTAATTCTTTACTCTGCTTAAAAGATTAATAAATCTTTTTTATTCTGCATAAAAGAATATAATTTATTTTTTTATTTTATGTTTTTTTTTTCAATATATGTATATAATCTTTGATAGAAGCCTTGCCCCCCCACACACACACCGGAAGAGGCCCAAATCATTTGTAATTAAAAAAAAAAATGACGTTGTAAGAGAAATAGATTAAAGATATCTGTTTCAACATACTTAAAAAGTAGCTAAAACTTATGAAAATTTCTAATGATAATAGCTTCAAAATGCCAATTCCGTGATGTTTTTTAGTGATCACAGAATATATGCATTCCGAGAGTATGTTATTTTGTTTAAAGTACCATTTATTGTGAAATCAGTATGTTCAGGGGGTAGTGAGAGTTGCATTCTGCGGGTAGAGCCCCCCATGCCAGGCAAGGGACATTCTGGGCGGAGTGCTAAGCACAGCACTGAATACATAGATATCTTTATTCTTCCCTTTCCAAGCTACTTCTACACATGTAAATATAATTTTCTTTTTCATTTTTTTTAGCAAGTTTTGTTGTTTTTTTATTTAGATATATGCATGGAATTCCTCCAAATGTTGAAATTATTTCTTCGGAATCTTATCCACACCAAGTCTTTGACACCTCGACATGGTGTAATAGTTAGCAAGCTTTTCTCTCTAGAATCATTACAATTGAGTAGTGAATTTGATCCTCACTGGGTGCTCCATACTTTCTGCCTTGTGCCACATCTAAGCTGTGCTTAGAAATATCACCATCCACACCAAGTTCTAACTCCGTACACTACAGTACAAACTGGTTACCACCAACAACCTCATCCAATACAATCCTGTTGTACCTTTTTGCTACACTTGAATGTAGAAAGATCATTTTTTTTTCTTTCCAAACCACTTTTTTGTTTATAATTGACAAGTTTTTTTTTTTAATCGTATCACCCCGAGCAAGGCGGTAACGCCACTGATGTGCAGGGGGCTACGTAATAGTGAGAAGATTGGAAAAAAGAAAGCCGGAAACCACATCCTAAACAGGGAACAAGGGATGAGCCTCTTAATCTGTTCAATAGACATGGATGGAGTGTGAACCGGGCGATAGATAGATCTATCTACTCCAGTTGAAAAAAAAATAAAAATAAAAAAAACAAAGTGAGAAGATTGGAAAAGAGAAAGCCGGAAACCACATCCTAAACCAGGAACAAGGGATGAGCTTCTTAATCTGTTCAATAGACATGGGTGGAGTGTGAACCGGGCGATAGATAGATCTATCTACTCCAAATGAAAAAATAAAAATAAAAACAAAGTGAGAAGATTGGAAAAGAGAAAGCCGGAAACCACATCCTAAACAGGGAACAAGGGAGTATTTTTTAAACATTGTTTCGAGCAAATCGCTTTGCAGTCTGCTATCCCCCAAGGACAGAGTAAGTGTTTGCTTTCCATAAAACACCTTTTATTTTTATTTTTTTATTTTTTCATATGAGTTTCTTAAGCAAGACTGATTGACTATTTTTCTTGGTATTTAAAAACAAGAACATTAAATTTTGCATGAAGAGTAACGACAAAAATATCTAGAATGTCCTCATCAATTGGCCGAGAATATCTTAAAAGACAAGATCATGTCAAAAACACAATGGGACAAAAAAAGAAACTGTTTCAGTTCTTTAGCTGATTATTATTATTATTATTATTATTATCATTGTAGCAGTGACTTGCCTCGGCGACCCAAGCGGGCCAGAGTCGGGTGTATGTTTTGTAAGGGAGTGTGGCAACGACGAATTGGCAAGCGTTAGTTAGATGGAGAATCGGACAGCACTTCATGGTAAACAGAATTGGTGTCGCTTGTAGCCATTTATATTTACTGTGCCGAGCGCTCATTGGCTGAGTGGTAGCCAGGTCGAGTGCATAAAACGTAGTATGCTCATTTTAAGGGTGCGTTGTCGTTATTCGAGCCATCATTGAACATGACACGTGAGAACAGCGTTTCAGAGATTAATACGACTTGTGAATTTGGTTTGCTTGTTTGGAATACATTCCTGTGGTTGCTTCCTAACAACACATCATTTTTTTTTTCTTTTTGCAACAATCATTAACCCAATAGTTCATTAACTCATTCAATCCTGAGACCTGTCGCAAGAGGGCCAGGTGTCTCTAGTAGATGATGATCTCCCCCCACCCAACAACACGGCAAAGCCAAAAATAACAAGAACAAAGAGATTATTCCAAATTTAGGAATGGCAATAATCAAAGTTACAAGTAATAAATGACACAAAAAAGTTTTCGTATATTCAATACCCTAGTGCTGTGAGATAAGGATTATGGTTTGAGCAAACATGTGGTTGGAGGCAGTCTGTATTGAGTTAGCTGGAATAGCAAGGGCTAAAGATGATGATGGCTAGCTAGTGGTTGTTGCTGCTGATACTGCTGCTGATGACTGTGCTGGTTCTGACTGCTTCTGCTGCTGGATGACAATCATCCTCTTCACCTGGGGTTGGGTATGCTGCTCTTCATCCTCTCCTCTTTTAATTTCTGCATGCTGATTTTATGATGAGGGAAGGTTACATCATTGATGGATTTAAGGCTACTTCCAGTTGTGAAGTAATTTTAAACTAGAAAATCTAAATCTAAACTTATAAATAGAAACTTTGTCTGTGTGTCCCCATTACCTGTAGACTCTAAAACGGCTGAACCGATTTTCTTGAAGATTTACAGTTGTACTATAAGCATCTGCGAGTGTTCTTAGCTAGGTTTTGTGTCGAGGTACCCCCGATAAATATCGAAAATCGATAATCAAAAAAAAATCAAGTTATAGAAGGAGTGGTCTGATTTTAATCAAATTTGATACACTCATAGACAAAGACATAAGAAACGATATTCAAAAGTTTCAAGGTTGCAGTTTTTACAATAGTGCAGAAAATCGATAAGATATACATATAAAAGGCAAGATGTTTGTGTGTGTGTCTGTTTATCTGCCTGTATGTCTGTATTTTTTTCAGCCCTTTTATTTTAGTTTTTTGCTTCGGGTTTGGCTCTAAGTAGGTATAATTGTAGTTCTTAGTCTCAGCCATGATACCATTTACTCAGAGGGCTTTTTTAGCCTTCAAAATTCAGTTTACGACAAAAAAAAACTCATTTGATATCAATACCAGGAAATCAAAATTTAACTTACATCCATTCATTTTTCTTTCAATCTACGGTTTCGCTTTAACTGGAAACAACTATTGCTTTTTAGTCTTTTGTGCCAACATCCAAAGAGTCTGAGCTCCAGGACCATGGATTAGTTTTAAAGCTTTCATTACACCCGAGTAATGCCGGGATATACTGCTAGTATAATATATAATATAACTAGACATTGCACAACCAAGAGCAGAAAGGAAATAGTATTTGCTTTGAGTGACCATCAAAAAATATCACTGAAAGAACTTACACATTTATTAACCTTGATCTTAAAGTTTTAGGTCACACAGAATAATAACAGATTAGCAAAAGGCTATGATAGGCCTGACTTGTACACTTTGGTGAAATTTCATTTTTGAAAAAAAAAAAATATGCATACTTCTTTCAACCATGCACTGAAAAACAAATTATACAAGTCAGTAATCTTTTTATCGAAAAATGTTGAGAAAATTAGATTTGTTATTTTTTTATCTATGAGATGGAAGTTGGAGTTAAACAGAAGAAAGAAACTATGAAATTAGGTCCCTCCACTCAATTGCTAACCCCCCACCCAAAAAAAACAGCATATCATGATTTTAAAAGGGGCTCAACAAACTTCATAAAAACAAAGTTTTATCATAAAAAT
Source organism: Ascarosepion bandense (assembly GCA_037127315.1). Classification (NCBI taxonomy): domain Eukaryota; kingdom Metazoa; phylum Mollusca; class Cephalopoda; order Sepiida; family Sepiidae; genus Ascarosepion; species Ascarosepion bandense. The sequence goes on along the minus strand of JBBBDQ010029769.1, from coordinate 19,273,566 downwards.
GTTTATAATAAATGAAGAAAGATCAAATTTTGTTGTTATTATATTTTTTTAATTTTTAAATCCTTTCTAACATGTTCGAAATTTTAATCAAAATTTCATTTTTTGTTTTCCCTCAGTGATTCATGCTATGTTTACGTAAGGTGACTATTAAGAAAATGAAGTTGGTCGAATAAAATGATTTTGGAGTGAGTGAACTTTCCCTCGCTTTTGACCGCTAGTCAAGTGATTTCATTTACAAATCTCAAACTCTGTATATATATCTATATATATATATATATCTGATGTATGTTGTGGTGCAGTGGATATCAACTCGAAATTCCAGTTGGATATCTTGCATTCACTTACGCACAAATACCCTTAGGAAATGTATTAATCTGTCTCTTCCCTCCAATTATGGGTTAAATATCAGGACAGATTGGGTTCTATAGCCTTGGCTGGCAACTGATTTACAGCAGAAAGTAAAGGCAACCTACTACAGGATAATCTTCTGCCCAGTCAGTCATGTCTCTTTCGAGACATGATCACCCAAAGCGTGTATCATGTATGGCACTTAACTGACTGATATATATATATATATATATATAGACAACTTCAATCTCTTTCTCTTTTTTCCTTTTTCTCTTTGTTAAACCCAAAGGACTGGCCATAAAGACTGTAAAGGACCATACCTTGACATCTACTGTTAAATCTGTCTATAAAATTTTCAACATGTCCATTAATCATCTCTCTCCTCTACCTCTTCCCCTTCAAATTCCGACTTCCAACTCTGATTTCCTATTTTCCACCTCACTTACCTCTCATAATTTGCCAATATAAGATAAAGAATCTTCCAGCTTCTTTTCACACTACCTGATGAGACATTGTCTTTTCAATGTTGAAATAAAATGTACACTTTGTAGTAGATAATAATTTCTACATGTTCTAAACTATAATTCATAATAAATATTCATAGCTCTATTTTATATTGAGCACTGTTTTAAATTAATGTTTTGAATGTTGTTATTTTTTTCTTCATTCCTTATTCACTTGGAGATATATATATATATATATATATAGTGATGATCATCCACGTATACTGTCTTAATATGTATAGGAAAGAATATTAATAAAAAGTTTTGAATTTAAAGACGTACTTTTTTTAAACAGTATTTGTTTATTTTTATAGTGTTTTATATTTCAGACCGCCCTCGGTCCTTCATCAGAAACAAGTGATTTTTAAATTAGAATTGGAAACGTATTTTTACGATGGCGTCCTAATACTTTTTTGTTTACATCACGTGGTGTCGATAAACCAATCAGCATGCGGCACGTCCGTTTGTTTATTTTCGGTAAACCAATCAACACGCGGCACGTCCGTGGAGAGAGTCTGTTTGTTTTAGACAAAAAATCTCTTGGAATATCTATTTTTTTGTTTATATCGCGTGGTGTCGATAAACCAATCAGCATGCGGCACGTCCGTTTGTTTATTTTCGGTCAACCAATCAACACGCGACACCTCCGTGGAGAAAGTCTGTTTGTTTTAGATAAAAAATTCCTTGGAATATCTGAAAGAACATTCTTTTTACCTATTGAAATATTTGTAGAGATTCAACACACCTAAGTCCCTGTTTAACCCTAGCTTGTGTGTGTTTAATTTTAAAATCCAGTATTTTTCTTTCTTTCTGCGTGTGTATGTAGAACTAAAATTGGAGTCTATTAGTAAACATTTGCAATTTTCTAAAGTGTGATCGGGTTGATTAAAATGTGCTGCAATTGGGGAGTATACATTTTTTTGTCGTATATTTAGTTTGTGATTATTGAAGCGAAATCTAAAGCTATTACCGGATTCGCCGATATATCCACTGTTGGGGCAAATTGAGCAGAAGAGATAGTAGATGATGTCTTTGCTATCACAAGTAAGGTTTGGTGGGTGTAATTTTATTTTTGTGTTGGGTACAGAGAATGTTTTGTCTGTTATTAGATGTTTACAGATTAAACAACGGGGCTTTCCACATTTTAAATTCCCTGATAGGTTTGTATTATTTAAATATTTGTTAGAAGTGAGGATAGTTGATAGGTTGGGTGTTTGTTTCTTTGCATTTATGGGTGGCCTATCGAAAATGTCTTTGATGTTTTTGTTTGATTGGAGGTTCCTGTAATCATTTTTTAAATTTTTGATGTGTGTGTGGGAATATTGATTATGGTTAAAAACCATGGGAATTCGGTTATTGTCTTTTCGTTTTTTGTATGTGAGAAGTGTGCTGCGGTCTATGTGGATGGTTTTATGTAGTGCTTCCTTTATTATTTTTATTGGGTATTTGCATTTTAGAAACTGTTTTGTTAGGTTGTTAATGTTGTTTAGAAAATCTGGATGGTCTGAGCAAATATTTTCTAATCAACTGTTTAAAAAAGTACGTCTTTAAATTCAAAACTTTTTATTAATATTCTTTCCTATATATATATATATATATATATATATATATATGAATTATTATAGTGGGTATCTTATTTATTCTTTTTCTAGTTGTAGTAGGATTCCATTCTGATGAAGGGTAAATGTATACCGTTGCAGGTTAACGGAATTTGGCCTTGTGGAAGATAGCCCACTATAATTCATAAAATGATTATAAAATCAAGAAAGGCAATTTTGACTATAAAATAACATTTATATATATACACATTTCAATTCATGTTTTACAAATAAAGTAATACTTGAAATAAAAGTCCAACGGAGGTTAGAATGTTCATGGAAAATATAATGCTGGAAAAGATAAAAGGCTTAGGAGTGTGGAAGCGTCTTGTAGGTAAGGGGATGTTCATTTTGAAATTGCCATTTCTAAGGTCAGTAAGTCAGTAAGTACTTTTGAGGAATGTCTTTGAAGAGGTCAATAAGTACTTTTGAGACAGGGGAAGGAAAGAGGTCAGCATAGTAGCCGCTCGACTTAAGTCAAGGGAGAAACTAATCAGCTCATCCGTCTCCTCCAGTCTGTCTAACAATGCTTTGTCTCCGCTTTTTATATCTGCCTTTTGGATCAAACAGCTTGTTTTGGATTTTCATACTTGAATTTGATTCTAGGCTTCCCATTGACTGGTAAATAAAATTCGTGAAAGCTCGCGAAATGGTAATTTGATATTTGATTAATTTTTATTTTTCAACCGGAACATTTGCGCGAATCCACCTGCGTGGAGATGATTTTTATTCATTCGCTTTCTGGTCGTCATAGAGCCAACATCTAGTTCATCGCTTTTGCTTGGTTGGTATCACCACAATATATATCATATACTAAATGTAGCAATTACCATGTGACAGATTTAGTATATCTTTTATTTATAATACATGATATGAAATGGAGTCTAGAAAATTTTGAGAAAAGTAAGTTTACAGTTAATTCTCAAAATTTAAATGATTATTTGATAATTATCCTGAATTTATAATTTTAACACCTGAACAAAGAAGAAAGTTTGAGGTAAATGCACAAGAAAAAATTACCTTCCCAGGTTAAGTAGAATGGCAGTGGTAGACAATCTTTTCTATAAAATCAATCGATAATTTGGTAGTTTAGTGAACTAATTGCAAAAATATGTCAATATAGATGTGCAAGAATCAGTTGTGGTGTAAATCGTGACCATGAATGTAGCTGATTAACTGAAAACAAAGGATTTAGCAGTTAATGCTTAAAGAGACACAAACAAAGCTGGCTGGACATGGTTTGAAAATCACAATAAACAAAAAATCCTTATTTTATCTGATGGGCATATATTTGAATATTGATGGTGTCCTGCAAAAGAAAAGTGTGAACTTGTGAGAAGTTTCACCTGCAGTTAAAGTGAATCAGGTTTGACAGTGAAACTGTAAAATACCTTGTGGTTCTAATACTTAACCCAACATTCCAGCTTATATCTTATTTTCAGCCTATCTCATATCTGGTGTTCCACTTTACGCAGTAGGATGAAACTGGATACAGTCTACAACCCACTGAGGTGAAGAAGCCAGTAAATTTTATCAACCCAAACAATATTTGTCTATATTTCTCAGATGGGCTATTGTAACTATTTACACTTAAATTTGTCCTCTTCATTATTGACAACATGGTAGTGAACAAAATAAAGGTTCCGTTCAAAATTCCAACGCATATTACCCGAAGAAAGCCAGAGCATACAATGGCCAAACGATCGTAAATAAGACAATAAAGATGAGGAAAACAGTTTGAACAATGTAAATAGTATAAATTAAATATCAACCGAAACATTGTTAACTACAACTGAAAGAACCTGAGAAAGTCATAAGTAAATAAATATTGGTAAATGTTTGTTTTAATTCCCTTCGCTTTTCCCCTTCAAATTTATCCAAAATAGCATTATCTCTGTGCAAATGTACATGCTGAACTCAAATCAATTGTTAGTGAAGAAACGTAACTTTTTTTTATCTAAATGTCCATAAAAAAAACGAACTATATCTCTCACTTTTTCTCTCCCGTAACTCTCACGAAGTCATGTAATTAACTGCAGAATGACATACTACGCATGTAAACAAATTTTCGCAGAATTTTGGGCGATTTTTCTTCATTTACTGATACTTCCGGCAATGAAAGCAATGCGCTATTGTATTTCTACGCTTATTACTTTCATTAGCGGAAGAACATCGCCGGAAGTATCAGTAAAGGAAGAAAATCGACCAAAATTCCAAACAAAGTTGCTGCCTACGTAGGACATCATTCTGTAGTTAATTACATGAATTCGTGAGAGTTACGGAGGAAAAAAAGTGCAAGATATAGTTCGTTTTTTTTTATGGACTTTCAAACCAAAAAAGTAAATTTCTTCAATAACTAATTGTTGATTTGAGTTCAGCATAGAAATAATGCTATTTTGGATAAATTTGAAGGGGGGGGGGAAAAGCGAAGGGAAACGAACATTTACCTAAATATTTTCTGAGTTAATGTTAAAAATAAGTTTGTTTTTTTCTAAATAGTAGCTTTCTTGTTTTGTTTTGTTTTTCTATGCTTTAATGTTTTGTTTTGAAATAATATCTTTACTTTAAGTCTACAGTCTTTTTTTTTTTTTTTTTTTTCGTTTTTTTTGGCGGGGTGGGTTACACACAGAGTGTCACAGATATCATCTTTTAATACGTCTCGGTTGAGAACATAAAGAGTTTTAGAATCTAAATTTTAGATTCTAAAATTTAAATTAAAAAAACAAACAAAACGAATCCTGGAATTCGTTTATCTACATTACATTCCCTCCGGATTTTATCGGTGAGAAATAAGTTCCACTCGAACAGCTTCTTCTCACGAACCAATGCTCTGTGGAAACGGCTCCCAGGAGGATGCTTCCCCGATCACTGCACTGCAATCTTCTTAACCTGTTTCAAAGTTCAAGTCTAGGGTTAACCCGAACCCTTATTTTCCCCTCCTATCTGTACAGACTGCCTTCTAGCCCTAGCCCTAAACTCTATATATACAATTTATTGAGTGGCCCACGAGCCTTGAAAACGTACACAGTGAACGTTACTGTAAAAAAAAATCATGCGATTCGTGTTTTTTTTGTTTGTTTGTTTGTTTCCAAACGTTTTCTTTTTCTTTGTGCACAAAAGTGACTAAAATTAAAAATAATTATTAGAAAATAGAAATGAACTGTTAACTTCTTACAAGACAAAAAAATAAAGAAAACAAACAAAAATGGGTGATCAGAAGAATTGTGCTGTAACAATTTTCTAAGTGGGGAGGGCCTAATTACTTCAAAAATAATACATTACTTGAAATACTGTTTTGTTTTTTTTAATTCTTTTTGGTGAGGGTCGTTTTGTTTTTGTTTTTTTCGTTTTGTTTTGATTTTTTTCTGGGTTTTGAACACATGTTTACTGGGCAATACGTGAACTTTACTCTCTCAGTGCTGCATCAAACATCCACGTGGCATGTTACTTTGAGAATCACAATAAGCATATAAAATTCTAACTTCTGGTCTCGAATATTGATCCCTGAAGCCAGTTCTTCTAGTTTCTTATAATTATGATCAAAAATTTATGCAAATTATTAAAAAAAAACAACAACAACTAAAGGTTCCTTCAATCAAAATTAGTAAAAAGACCCGAGAAATAATAAAAAAAATAACGCTTCGACCTGAAGAGAAAGACGTTTAACAAACCAGAAATAAATTACCTTAATAACTTCCTCTTCTAAAAGATCTCTGTCGAGTCTTTCGAGATACTCAATTTGTCGTAATTTCTTTCGCAATTTTCTGATTTCGATTTCCTGTGGTGTCTTTGTCGAGGTAGACATGTTGGCATCGCACATCAACACTGTTTATCTCCCTTGGTTGTCAAATGTAAGGGAGACAACTGTAAAGAACAACGTTTTTACTTTTGAAAATACGTGACTAAATTTTCATTTCGAAATATCATTAATTGTAACACAATCTAACAACCAGGGCCGGATTATTCTTCTGCAGCTTAGGGGCCATCAAGATTTTATAAAGCTTTTTCTAAATGCTATAACTTCTTCATAGTTTCATAAACTTAGATGATGACAAAGTAAATTTATTTTTATTTATTTATTTTTTAATCGTTTCACCCCAAGCAAGACAGGAGGAGAGTGAAGAGAAAGACGAACCAGTTACAGGGGGTATCAGAGAAAGGGCAAGAGAAGGATGGGAACACAGGTATGATTACAGTTGTGAAGATAGAGAGAAAGGAAAAGATATACAGCGTGATGTAGAAAGAACTGGAGTCAAGTGGATAAGAGATGGGTATTGACATTGCATTTAAATTCATGGAGGTTGTAGCCTTCAGGAAAGCAAGTATATGGAAGGGAGCTCTCTACAGGCGGGAAGTGCGAGAAAAGAAGCTGATGGAGTAGAATTGTCGGCTGTATTTGTTTGATCTAACTGTAAATGAGTGGGATCTTTTTGCCAGTCTGGTTGCACGAGTAAATTCTTGTGGTGGGGGGCACCAGTGACTTAAGTTCGTGGGAGCAGAAGCTATGAAAATATTTGTAGAATAGACAGGAAGCAAAGCAAGGAAAAGAATGTTTTAGTGTATGTCACTATGTTTCAAGTAGATAACACTTTATTGACTGTAATATTCGTAAACTTCAATTTTTAAAAATTTACCTCTTTTTTAATATGTTAAATTTATTATTACTTTGAGTCGTATAAAGTCCCTCAGAGGATGAAACGCATTGGCTAAGTTTTCTTTTTTGTTTTTATTTTTCTGTAGAATCACTTCTACACGCACGTACGTACCTACATACATATCGCCATGCACACACGCTCATACACATATACCCACACACTCTTAAGTGAGGACTGCACGTGAAACTTTCTTTGTTTTTTTCCCGCGTTTTATTAAGAAATATATAAACTGATTTCCACACGTGCTTTACCAGTTGGAGGCTGCTTTTCGGAGCATATAGTCCGAATGCCGTTCGTTCCTTCCAACTCACATACTGCGCTAACTGCATTCAGCAATTAGCTACATATAAAATGTTTCTCTCTATCTTATAAGTACATTTCAATACATGTATAATTGTATTCACTAGTACAAACATATTATTTCCTTTTCAGGAACTCTTCTAGCATGAATATTGAGACAATTTCTTTAATATCTAAGAAAGAACTTTCTTCACGACATCTTGCATTCATGAATTAATCAATCTTGTAACCTTATTTAATACAATGTTGTTATTTTCGTTACATTTTGCTTTGAGTTATTTTATTTATAAATGTAGTGGTTTTGACAACCAGCCTACTTTTCACTGTTAAAATTACTACCCCGACGGTCAGTCTACTACATATTGGTACCCGAATTGTCCAGTCCACTACAGTTCTTTTACAATTATACTCGATCTAAAATTTTAACACATAAATTAAGGTAAACATTTAATCAAAATTGTTCTTTTCTCTTCTTTCTTTGTCTTCATTGCCTTTAGTCAAGGTTGTAGCAGCCACAGATCTATTTCCTTTAGCGAATCAGTGCCCCCGACGGGAGATTCGGTCACTCACTGACCAATCAACGGGCGGAGCGCATTGATTCCTCTCTAGAACTATTTTTCCTAGTCGATTTTGGTAGAACGGACGAAAAGAGAGCCATGAGCCAGCGGGAGTAACGGACGCCTCTCTCACATCGCTGCCACTGATTCCCCTTGGAATACTTTCGCTGAAGACGCTGCTGCTAGCTTCACCATGGACACTTACATACTATCAATCTTGTACGTTTACTATATAATAAACCATCCTTTGTTGTTGTTCTAAAAGGAAGTTTCGTCATTCATTTGTGTGCCTAAAAAATATAGTGTTGGGGAAATTAAGCATTTCCCATAACCCTATAAGGTCACTGATTCCCTCCACCCCCACGCACGCACAAGTCTTTTCAGTGATTTATGTGCTTTACCAGGGTTGCTATATTGTTGGATCAGCCTATAAGGCTATCTACCACTTTCTTATGTAAATAATTTTCTTGGAATAGTCCAGCACTTTTAACAGACCAATCACGGTGTGTTAATCAGTTTCTTAGTATTTCATTGGATAATATATACTTTTGGCGCAAAAGTTCAATATGCCTCTCTGAGCTACCTTTTAGGCTCTAAAAAAGTATATAAGGAACAGATTTCGATTCAGAAATTAGTGAATGCTAAACTGCTAACAGAATCCACGCTAGTCATTTCCATGAACATTTTCAACTAACAACTGACTTTTCACGCTCACCAAACTTCAAAATCTCATCAAAGAAATACAAGGCTTCTTATTCAATCACTTCAAACACCAACAAGTAAAAGAACAATTTCAACGAGAATTCAACACAACTTCACTAAATAAATAAATTACTTACATCAACATTCATCACTTAAATTCTCGATTTCACAACACTTTCACACATTTAATTCTTACTTGTTGACTTGCAACTCTTAACCAATATAAGCTAGATTTTAAATATTTCACTACTAAAACGAATCACTTCACACGAATTCAGAAAAGTGAAAATTAAAATAACTTTCTTCAAAAGTTAAAAGGAAAAAAAAATATGTACATTAAATTAAAACAATCCAAGGTACGTAACTCACTTGTTCGTACAATTAATAATTATAATATTCTTTCATTTAACATTTTGTGTTAACACTCAATTTATTTACGTACAGATCAAACTAACTTTCACTGAACATTGTTGGAGAGACTTTTGCTGAACAGACTTTCCAACTCATTGAATAATCTTTTCGACACACTTGGTCGACATTCTCTTTGTACATACACCAACCATATTTTGTTAGTATTCTCAGCTGTATATAAAATTAAAATATTTATTTTAAATCTTTTGCTCGTATTCAACTTTATTAAGAATTGTTTTAGGATTTTTGGATCGTATCACGCAGCCATCACTCTTTTAAAGCCTTCTGAAAACACTTCACATTTTCAACCCATAAATCCCCAACACTATATTTTTTCTTTTGAATTCAGATTTGTTCTTCTTCTAAACTTCAATTCAATATAAACATAGATAACTCAAGAAGAGATGCATATTTGTGCGAAAGTGAATGTAACAAACGCGACAGGAATTCAAACTTGGCTCTCCGATTTCTCAATTCTAGCCGCAAACCATTACTCCACCAGCACATCTCCAGGATTTATCTTAGCAAAGTACTAAAAGATAGTTATTAGAAAAAAAATGTTTTTATTGCAGAGGCAAGAATGCTTTAAATATGAAACTTTAACAATGTATGTATTTTTTTTTTTAATAATTTGAATTTCAGTGATTGAACTTTTGTCTGGACATTTTTATTTTTAATCAGTTCACCCTGAACAAGGCAATAATGTCACTAAGACACAAGAGGGCCACTGAAAGTGAAAGAGAAAGACTTTGGAATTGTGCAGTACCCCTCACAAATACTACTTGCTTAGTATAAGACAATTTACAAATCGCAATCTAGCGACAATTTACTTATCGCTTGATTTTTTCACTAATCAAATTTCGTGCATTTTTTTGTAGAAAGAGGCCCCAACTAGTTTTCTTTATTTTCCTACAAACTTGCAATTTGATTGGTTAATCTTCTCCACAAAATTGTTATACCACGGCACGATTTTTCTCTGAGGCGAGTAATCTGTTTTGGCAGAATTTAAACCTCAGATCTCGTCTTCTCAACCTGTTGCCCCGAAAGCATGAGCACTTGTCTGACCCAGTCGAGGCTCTGTAGAAGGGTAGACAATAAAGTTTTGCCCGGATACCCCACATTAATGTCGTTAGCTCGGAAGCACATACCAGATCATTTCCGCCATGTCACAGACAACAACGGCCAGCCAAATGGTTCGCCACGCGGTGCGAACTCGAATCCCGCTAAGTTGAAATCTGCAGACATTACAATACATTCATTCATACACACACAATATTCCTCAACAAACTTTCCTTCACATAGAATATTTTCTTACGAACTCTTAAATCATTCTAGACATTCACTCAATCTAATAATTCAATTTAAATCTGGAACACTTAACAAGAAGTAATCTCCTGAAAACAATTTCCTTTCAATCGAAACTTTACTGTCTAAGCGAGATAACTCCTTGTTTTACTTTGTACAATTTGTTTTTCCCTTGATTCGAACTTTGCATTTCACTAATAATGTCACCTTATATTACCAACCACTGATTTTTTTCTTCAGTATTTTGTGTATATTTGTTGAATACAATTTTAAGTTGTTGTTAATATGTCGTTTGTTTCGTCGATTGTTTTCAATAATAATATTACAAAGTGAAATGTGTGCAGAGTTAAGTTTACCAGTTTCCGCTACATTTGATCGGCAATCTTAATTTCAACTTTATTTCCTGTTATTAAACAAGATATAACAGTCGAATATAAAATGCTTGGTTTGGATTTCTTATTGTTTCAAAAGGAAATTCATATGTACATGTTAACTACAAAATGTTATTTTAATTGATGTAGTGCTTCTATTTTTTCCTTCAAAAAATAATATTTTATATGACTCATTTAAAAGCTATGCTGTTGTTATTGTTGTTTTTGTTGTTGAATGTTTGGAATCCCGACACTCAGATAGCAACAAAACCCTGGGTAGCTAGCACCCAACAGTCGTAACCAACGACGTTTGAAGAACATTTCTTTAACGCTGCTTAAAAAAAACAAAATCAAAACATACATTAAAAAATAAAAACAAAACACCACATTGCCGAGTCATTTCAATTCTGAGCGACAATGACTGCGACCGACCCTATAGAATCCACATTGACGGTGAACCTTTCAATATACAACCCAACGAACCTGGATCTCCCAACTAAATGCGATTTTTAACGCTAAAGGATCATATCAAAAAAATTCACGAGATGCATATGCAGTAGAGAAATTCTTTCCAGATATTGCAATTGAGGTTGTTGACTTACTAGAACAAATGCTCGATAAAAAAAGACATCAATAATAGTGAGGAAAATATCAATAAAACCTTAATGATTCATTGATATTATTTCCACTAAACAAAAAGAAAAAAAAAAAGGGAGAAAGAAGAAAATAAAATTTCGTAAAAATGGTAACGTCAAATGCTTTCATTTAATTTGCGGCCTTTTTCAATACGCTATGCGATTTGTTAGGAAGGTTTTAAGGGAAGAGGAAGGAAGAAGAAAGAAAGGGAGAAAAAAGGGAAGAGGAAGGAAGAAGAAAGAAAGGGAGAAAAAAGGGAAGAGGAAGGAAGAAGAAAGAAAGGGAGAAAAATTTCAAGAAGTAATTAAAGAAAAATAATAAAAATTAAAAAAAGATACTTTGGTCTTTCATCTTGTAAAGGGGCTAAGAGTCCCTCAAACAAATAACAAAAAGAAAAATGCACTACAAATAAAGTAAAATAAACTTTTGTTTATTTTCGTAAAAAAAAAAAAGAAAAGAATTATTTTTTTGTACAAAAATGAAATTGTCCGTCAAGCTGTAAAAAAAGAGGAGAAAAAAAAGGAACTGGGAATGTGAGACGGAAGGAATGACGATGTGTTGCGAGTGAGATAAGAGAAAGAGAGGGTGAAAGAATGTCCACTGATACGTGATACTGCCTTGTGTGTGAATTGCTGAATTCTCTGTGTGTGTGCTGCGAGCTGTCCGTGTGCCCTTTTGGTGTCAGCGGGTTGCTTCTCCCTCTGGTCTGTTGAGAGTTTCTACCTTCCTTTTATCTGAATGGTGAGGCGCCGGGGAGATTAAGAAATGTGTTTCTTATGTCGAGCCCTGATTGGTTAAAAAAAACCATATTTTTGACCACGTGGTGTGCTTTCCACTACGTCAGAGCTTTTGGGTGCGCCGTCCTTGTTTTTGACCCCGCAGGGTATGGTAAGGGGTGAATTCCCGCGCAATTGTTTTTTTGAGATCCACGTGGTGTGAATTTTTATTGTGTGTGTGGAAAATAAAATAAGAAACAGCACAATACCCCCCCCCCCCAGATTGGAAAATATATGAAAGATACATATGTTTTTCAATGTGATATATTCTTTAAAATGTTTCGGCCAGTGGACTTTTCTGCCGGTTTTTGTTGTAGGTGTGATGTCAGTATTTTGTTTTTCATCTTCCTCATTTTCTGTATGAATTTGTTTTTGTGGAGGTATTGTATGAGGTTGTTCCTCGATGTAAGCTGGTTTAATGCGATCAATAGCGATATTATCTTTCTTTTCTTTCCTCATGATAGTAAAATATTTTTCATGCCTGTCCAGAACTTGATATGGTCCTGAATAATTTGGACAGAGTGGTTTTTTAACCGCGTCATTTCTGATAAATATATATTTGCAGGTGTGAAGATCGTTTAGGATGTAAGTTTGTTTTTCTGCTTTCCTGGTGGGTGCAAAGTTTTATGTGTTAATTCTGTTACAAAGGTTGTTGTAGGTGAAATGTCTGTCTTGTGATTAAAATACTGTCCAAATAGGGTTAATGCTGATCCGAAAACTACCTCTGCAGGTGTGCTTTGCAAATCTTCTTTCACCGTGTTTCTTATCGCTAAAAGGATTAGTGGTAAATTGTCTGTCCAGTCCGCATTATTTAAATTCATAGCTAGAGAAGCTTTTAACTGTCTGTGGAATCTTTCAATCATTTCATTTGCACAAGGGTGGTAGGCAGTTGTTTTGATGTGATTCATTCCTAACAATTGGTTAAATTCAGCAAAAAGTGTTGATTGGAACTGTGCACCTCTGTCTGTTGTGATTACTGAAGGTACTCCAAAAATTACTATCCAGTCCTGCAGTATAACTCTGGCTATTGTTGCGGCTGAAGTGTCTTTGACTGCTATGGCTGTAGGCCATCTGCTAAATCTGTCAACTATAGTAAGAATATGTGTATGTCCTTTGGAGGTGGGTAAAGATTCTACTAAGTCGACATGAATGTTGGTGAATCTAGCATCAGGTGCGCTAAAAGTGCCAAGTGGTGATTTCGTGTGTCTGTGGGTTTTGTTCTTTTGGCAAGGTATACAAGTTTTAATCCAATTGCGAATGTCTGTGTTCATATTGGGCCAAACAAAGCGTTCTGCTATTAATTTTACAGTGGCTCTTTTTCCTGGATGAGATAAAATGTGAAAATTTTGAAAAACTTGTCTGATGCTCGGTGGTATATATGGACGCGGATGTGTTTGTGATACATCACAATAAAATTTTGTTGTACCAAATGGTATGGGCATTTCTTTTAGTTGTAAGGATGTTTTTTGTTGTACAACTGGAAGTGTTTCATCTGTTTTCTGCTCTTGTGCGATTAATTCCATACTTAAAGAACTGGAATTTAAAGAGGCTATTGTAAATCGAGATAATGCGTCTGCTATAATGTTCTCTTGTCCATTAATATATCGGATGTCTGTGGAGAACTGGGCGATATAATCGAGATGTTTGATTTCTCGTGGACCATATTTATCTACCTGTGTATGTAGTGCATATGTTAATGGTTTGTGATCTGTATAAATGCAAAAATTCCTTCCTTCCAGCAAGTGTTTAAAATGTTTAATTGCAAGGTAAATTGCTAGAAGCTCCCTTGAAAATGTGCTGTAGTTCGTCTGTGTCTTGCTTAGCTTAGCAGAAAAAAATGATGTAGGAGTCATTGTGTTGTTAGCAAGTTGGTGTATGACTGTTCCTACAGCTATTTCAGATGCATCTGTTGTAAGCGTGAGTTTTGTGTCCTCACTGTCCGTTACGTAGTTTAGTTTTGTAAAGTTGGCCAAAGCAGTTTTAGCTTGTTTGAAGGCTTCTAAGGTAGGCCCTTCTAACTTTAACTGTTGGTTCTTTGTTTTGTTTTTTTAACAAATCTGTTAACGGTGAAAGTAATATAGACCAGTTAGGTAAAAAACGTCTGTAGCAGTTAATTACGCCTATGAATCTGCGTATTTGTCTGATGTTGGCTGTGGGAAATTTGAAATTGCACTTACTTTCTCGGGTAGTGGAGATATTCCGTCCTTGTCGATTAAGTGTCCGAGGAAATTAACGTTTGGTTGGCTGAAAATGCATTTCTCTGTATTTATTTTCAGACCGTAATGTGATAATCTTTCAAAAGTTTGCTCTAAGTGTGAATTAATTTTTATTGTGTGTGTGTTTGTGTGGAAAATAAAATAAGAAACAGCACAGTCTTAATAATAAAATCAACCTGTTGGTGATTAAATTTCATTTCCATTAAGTTTATGGCATTTTTCATTAAGCTACGCTGTTTATAAGAAAGGATTAAAAAAAGGAAAAAACATTAAAAAAACAAAACAATAACAATTTGATAAAAATAATAAACAATCAATTTTCACGAAGTTTGTGGCCATTTTCATTACGCTATGCTGCCCCCCACCGAAAGTAATGGAAGTGCCTATAACACACTACACACCGGAACACACACACACACATACATATACAAAATAAAGTAGAATAAATTGCAAGAACTATACGCACGCATGCTTTCCTGACGGCTGCAGTCTCCAGAAATTTAAATGCAATGTCAATACCCATCTCTTAACCACTTGACTCCAGTTCTTTCTACATCACCCTGTATATCTTTTCTTTTCTCTCTACCTTTGCAACTGTCATCACACCTGTATTCTCGTCCTTCTCTTGCTCCCTTTTCTGACGCCCCCTGTAATTGGTTTGTCTTTCTCTTTACTCTCCATCTAATCTTTCTCTCTTATGTAGCCCCCTGCGCATCAGTGGCGTTACCGCCTTGCTCGGGGTGAAATGATTAAAAAAAATCTGTTGGCGATTAAACTTCATTTCCATTAAGTTTATGGCATTTTTCATTAAGCTACGCTGTTTATTAGAAAGGATTAAAAAAAGAAAAAATGGAAAAAAAAAGAAAACTTAAAAAAACAAAATGATAATTCGATAAAAATAATAAACAATCAATTTTCATTAAGTTTGTGGCCTTTTTCATTACGCTATACTGTTTGTTAGAAAGTATTTAAAAAATTAGTAAAAAAAACGAAATAATAATTCAATAGAAAAAATAAACACATAATTTGGTGTTTCACCTTTAATGCCATCAACGATAGAACTTTGTTTTCATTAAGTATGTGGCCATTTTCATTACGCTATGCTGGTTCCCCCCACCCCCCGCAAAGTAGTGGAAGTGCCAATAACACACTACACACCGGAACACACACACACACACACACACACACACACACACACACACACACAATAAAGTAGAATAAATTGCAAGAACTACTCGCACATAAACACGCACACATGACACAGTCACGGACACGCACACATCACCAGATAAAGCAGATAGATAAAACAGTAATAAAATAGATCCTCTTCAACCCTGGCAAATGTCAAACTAACGGTCAGATCACACTTAGATAAACCACACATTAAAGCAGACTGATATCATCAGACTAGAAAAAGGTCCCAACTGTAATTCACACGTATACCACAAACACACACACACATACACACATGCTCTAACACACACACACACACACACACACACACACACACACACACACACACACACACAAGCACCCAGTAAAATTAATGACGACAGCAGCCAGCCAGGAATGACCATTCCTTGAACGGCACAGACTCACTCGGACAGGCACAGGCTCCTCTGCTATTCTGAAGATGAGATTTTGATCTCAAAATATTAATGTATAATAAATAGGTAATATCTAAAAACTTCTTTACCTTTCTTTATTTTACTACACGCATTGTGACAGCCTTTAAGACCTAACCATAAAGACAATTACCGGACCTATATTGGCATGTCCGCGGGCCCTTTCAAACAGAGGCTTTATAATCACAAGTACTCGTTTTCGAACCCTAAACAAAGATTCCAGACGGCACTATCACGTAGGTTCTGGGAAATGAAGGAGGAAGGGGAGGACCCTATAATCAGCTGGAAATTAATAGACTCAGCTTGTACTCCTAAAAATTTTCGTGATAGGTGTCGTCTATGTTTATTGGAGAAGATTCTGATTTTGAAGTATCCTCATCAGGACTTACTTTTAAACCTTAGAATTTAAAATTTAACCTTTAATTTTAACCTTTAAATTTTAAATTTTTCTATAATTTTTTAAATTTTAAAAATTTAAATTTTTTTAATTTTTAATTTTTTAATTTTTTAATTTTTAATTTTTAATTTTTCTTTTTATTATTTTTTATGTATATGTGTATGTTTGTGTGTGGATGTGCATATTTGTATATATATGTATATATATATGTATATATGTATTTATGTATGTGGGCTATATATAATTTTGGAAAAAAATTTTTTTAGCTATTTAAATGCTCCTTTTCATAATATTCATTAATTTTTTATATTTTTATATGTATGTGTGTGAGTGCATATGGAATATGTATATATATGTGTGTGTGTGTGTGTGTGTGTGTATGTATATGTGTGCATGTATGTGTACACATGTATATTGTGTGTATATGAATTTTTTGTATATAGGTGTGTACACACATATATATATGTATGTATGCGCATGTATATGTATATAAGTGTGTATGAAATTGAATGTATGTGTGTGTATGTGTATGTATATATGTATTCTTAATCGTAGAATTGTGTGTGTATATGTATGTATGTATGTATATATGTATATATGTATGTATGTATGTATGTGTGTACTTCTATAGGTATATATAATTGTAAATGAATTTTTGTTTTTTTGTTTTTTACCTAGTGTTGTCTTTATTTAGTTTAATTCAAATGACCTAATTTTTTTAAAAATAATTTTATTTTAAATCCTATATCTTTTAATTCCCTTTTATAAATAATTATGCCTTTTTAAGTGAAGGCCTTTTTCTAATACTTCAACGTTTTTGGGAAATTAGGTTTTTGAATTTGTCCAGCGTCTGTAATATGTAAAAAAAATGTTTTCTTTCTTTTCTTTTCTTTTTCCCTCCCTTCCTTCTTTTATCTCTCTTACCACCTTTTTTCCGTGTTGCTTAAACTTACGTCGATTTAACACGGCTGTCTGTTAATTTTTAGTTACATTCTCTTTCTTTTTTTTGCGAACCCAGACGATGTCAATTTTTTCTTTTCTTGTTTATTTGATTTGATTTGATTTGATTTTATCTTTTTCTTTTTCTTTTCCTTTATTTTTCCTTTTTATTTTTATTTTTATTTTTATTTTTATTTTATTTTATTTTTTAATTTCTTTGTAATCTATTTAAAAAGGAAAAGTAGACTAATTTTTCTCCAGTTTCTGAAAGGATTTTTCTGTTGCTGAGGTGATGTGTTATCCCCCGTGGGGATCTTCATATCGAAATGGCCATTCAACATCTTTGAATTAATCCTTTTTTAATATATATATATATATATATATATATATATATATATATATATATATATATATATATATATATAAGGGAAAGTGCGAGAAACCGTGAACGTTTTGTTTAAAGTGTAAATTTATTTTGGGTATTATTATAATTATTAGTTGCCTTTTGTATGATATATTTGGCGTCTATAATGGTATTTGTGTCGCTACACGTGTTTCGAGTTTAAAGTTGACTCTCTTCAGGCGAATAAACTTGTAACTTCACATGTCGAGATCCGTTTGTTTTTCTGATGGCCAAGATATTGTGTATAAATAAATAAGTCAAGTGGTAGGAAGGTCAGTCAGCATGAGTACTTGTTTTTTTGGGTTTTTTTTTTTTGTGTGTGTGTGTGTGTGTGTGTGTGTGTGTGTGTGTGTTTTGTTCACACTCGAACGTTAACTTTTTTCTGTATTCATGTAAATGTTGAGACATATAATTTCATTCGAGCGACACACAGCACAGAGGTCACAAAATGCAACAAAAAGGACGTGGGGTGTGAAACATAATAATAGAAGGAAAACATTTCAAGTTCGAAAACACATCAACATTCAAAATAAAAACAGATCTGAGCTTCAACTTTAAGAACGTAATTTATGCTCTAAATTGCAATGAATGCGCAAAGATATACGTATGGGCGACACAAGGCCTGAATAAAAGAGTAACCCTGCACAGAAGTAACATTAAACTAGCCGATAACAGGAAATTATGTCTCCCAATTTTTACATGAATACAATGGAGGTAAATTCAGAGTAATGCCTATCTACCAAAATGCAGATTATGACACTCATGATGCAGGAAGAAATATTTATTAAAAAAATACAAGCCTTCCCTCAACAAAACATGAAAAACCTAAGACATACACAGAGACGAAATTCAAACGCCAAAAAACAAAACACACATACACACGCTAAATTCAAAATGTTAAAAGAACTAGATGACCTGTAGAGCAGAGTTGAATCAATATCGCTGAAAACAATTTTGAAAAATACAGACGAAATCAAATTTTTCAAGTCAGTAAAAAAGACTTTTACGGTCAAGGAAGGCGATAGAAGAAATTTAACGAGCGAGTGTGAAGAAAAATATGTACAAGCACGCACGCATATGAACTTTCTGACGTACTTACCACTTGACTTATCTATTTATACACGATGCATTGGCCATCAGAAAAGCAAGCGGATCTCGATATGTGAAGTCACAAGTTTATTCGCCTGAAGAGTCAACTTCAGACTCGAAACACGTGTTATGGACACCTAATATATCATACAAAAAGCAAGTAATAATTATAACAATAGCAACAATAACTCTACACTTGAAACAAAATGTTCACGGCTTCTCGCATTTTTTCTTCTGAACCAATTTCCTTCGTTGGAAACAACCCTTGTTTTTGTTTTTAATATATATATAGTGGCGAGTGTGGAACTTTGAAATTGGCGTGGGCATTTAGGGGCCGAGGTTTTTCTGAGAGGGAGGGACTCCAACAGCGTATTTATTGACCAATTCTTTTACTCAGCCATAAATCACTGTACTGTCTATGTATCCACATATCAAGTTGGGAATATTATTTTTATTTAACGTCTTCCTTCTGATATCAAAATATGACTATTAAGTCTCTTTCCCTCCTTAACAACATGTTTGTTTCTATCTATCTGGTTGTTTTATTTTGTTTGTTTTTCTTTCAAACTTGTTTCTATATGGGTCCTTAAAAAGCGAAATGAAAAAAAAAATCTAAATTAGGGATATACGCTGACGACACCACGGTTTACTCTCGCATCAATCAACAATCTGCCGAGGCTGACAAAGCAAACCTCGCTACCGAGCTTGAAAAAGACCTCCAATCCGTGGCGGACTGGGGTAAGAAATGGCTTGTGAATTTTAATGCTTCCAAAACGAAGCTGTTATCTATAACCACCACAGACATTCGCTCCCCATTAGCACGGATCAGGCTAGTATCCCTGGAAGCAAAACACTGCGCCTCATCGGGTTAACTCTCACAACAGACCTCAAGTGGAATGACTATATAGAATCCATTGCTAAATCTGCTGCTAAAAAAGTCGGTTCTCTGTGTAGGGCCAGGAAATTTTTCCGTCTGAAACAATCCTGCACATATAAATCTAGCATCAGCCCGTGCATTGAATATTGCTGCCATATCTGGTCGGGTGTTCCTTCTATCCACCTAGAGGTCCTTGACAAAATCCAACGGAGAATTTGTAATGTGATCGATCCCGACTTGGCAGCTCGAATACAGTCACTTTCTCACCGGCTCAATATGGCTTCCCTGTGTCTCTTCTATAAATACTTTCACGGTTTCTGATCCGATGAAGTTAGCTCACAGGTGTCCCTTATATATAAATTTACTCGAGCCACAAGATTAGCAACTAGGTCCCACCCTTTTACTGCGAAACCAATAAATTGTAAACGCAAATTCTACTCCAACAGTTTCTTTTCTCGCACTTCCCGCCTGTGGAATTCCCTTCCATTTACTTGCTTCCCCGACAGCTACAATCTCCAAGAATTTAAATGTAAAGTCAATAATCATCTCCTATCTCACTAACTTGCAACTTCTCTCTCATGCTCCCTTCTCTGTCCACTCCACTCTCATTAGTATTCTCCTCCTTCTCTTACCCACTTCCTAACACCCCTTATAACCTGTCACTCTTTCTCATAACTTTCCTCCTATGTAACCCCCTGCAAAACAGTGGCAGTAAAATGCCTTGCTTGGGGCAATATGATTATGAAAAAAGAACTCATACCCCCTTTACGATTTCTCCATGTCTTTATTCTGCCACGTATGCACTCAAACTCAAGTAGGTTACTCGATGTTTTATCCTGCTTCGCTTGCTTTCAATATGTCCTGGGAGTTTTCAGTTTTCCAAGCCTTCTTTTTTTATAATGCGTTCCAGTAATTTTATCAATTTCTTTTTAATTTGATTACCGTATTAATAAGTGATAGGTGACTTTGTTCCTCGGTTCTTTACTGGTACAAGCCCACCTCAATAGATAACAATCATAAAGAACAACCCAGAAGCGGAAGAAGCTACATTCCATTCTCAAATTAGATTGTTCATCTCGGCTTCTCACCTTCAAATCACCTTCAAAATAGGAGTTGAAAAGTGCGTGATTCGACCAGAAAAGATTTTTTTTTTAATTTTTTTGTTCAATTAAGAGAAGTGTATCGAAGCGAGAACCCTCCGTCCTCACTCGAATAATGTTGGCGAATGGTCGAGGAAAATATGTAAGTTATTCTTAGTATAAAATATGTTCTACGTTTAGACATTGATAGTAAAACAGTACTAGTTGTACTACATCTAGTAAGGCTTACTACTGAACAGGATTAACCCATTTCGTTATCAGTACTCCTCATCGTAAACGCTAACGAAATAGCAATCAATTTGTGGCGAGGTAAAAATTCTTGCCTTGTAGTAGATAAAGTGTTGAATTCGTAACGTTTTCACATTTGATACTACCAAAATGGCTTTAAGTATTAATATTTACTATTATTTACCAATGTAAACATTTCTATTGAATTGAAACCAGCTGGGACATATTACCGTCAAAGTAGAGAGAAATCTCAATTTCTTAATTAACTAAAAAATGTTAACAAACAAAACAAACAAAGAACATTGGTGGTTTCAAAAAATTAACTCTAGAAATGAGAATATGCAAAATGAGGCTTGAGAAAATCTTTTAATAGCCATTAATGTAAAAAAAAAAAAGGCCGAAGATAACGACAGAACAATGAGACGGTTATCGTCTGTCATTTCACTGCAAACAATTGAAAATTGGGAAAATGGATTTCACATGTAACGACAGAAAATCTGAAACTGTGTTGTTTTGAGGTCTGCTCATCACTCATTGTAACAATAACATACCTAGATGATTTTATTTGTAATAAAAATATAACAATTTGTGTTATCAAGATCGAATAGAGTGTATTGTATTGTTCATAATTTACCTGATTTCACTGTTCTACGTGGTTTAGCCTCTGAATTATAAGAACCCAGATTAAAACTTTTATGCTATGTACAATGGTGACATACTACTTGTTCGCTCGAACCGATTTTTAAAATTGTGTAACACCCCAGCGGACGGTCCGAACAGTTTCTCCGGCAGCCGTTCTTCACGCTGTGATGTTGCCGAGAGCTTGTTGAAAAAGTCGGAGCCTCAAGCTAGGGGTACAAGATTAAACTATAAGGAACGAACGTCCACAACTTGGTTGAGTTAAAACGATGCTTTATTTCGTTTAGAGTTAGCCTTTTCGGTTAGGGCAGGCGATGTGACACACAGCTCTAACTCTAATTAATGAAGATCAAAAGCCGAACCGACCGACTCAAGACGAACGGAGTTTCTACTTCAAGCACACGTCCGGCTGACTAACTAAACTCCACTCAGTCAACTTAACTAACTTAACTGATCGACTCGGAAAAATCACTTGTATTTATTTAAATTAATCCGGAAATCCGGAAATGCTTAGACCACCGGGTGATAAGCATTGGCGACTGTAAGTCCGAAGTTTCAAGGTACTTAAATTTTGCTTCCTTTGATGTGTAAACGGGATGTCTGCACTAAGCCCCCAAGTATTTTCCAGGGTTTTTTTTTATCTCTATTTTCTTAATATGTGGTCCAGATACAATAAAGACAGTTTTTGATCTGGTCACTAAAAAATCTATTTCCTCAATTTTATCTTTTATCACATCAAATCACTTAGTCAAATATTTACCGGAAGGCTGGTAGGATTTAACAGTAATCTGATACCCTTTTCTCTTCCACAAATTTACTTATAAAAGAAAAAGCGTTTATTTATTTATTTTTTTCTCTTCTTTTTCACTTTTGTTAAACGAAACATGTTTTTAACCTATTTTTCAATTCTTAACCATTTTCTATTTTAATCTTTTATAATAAAATACATATTTTACAAATCCACCTTAATATACGCCTAGTTATCGTATCACAATTGTAAAAGTTTAGTCAACTGTTTGTTGGCTTATCCGAAAATAATCTTACATATTAATAACCGATATATAATGTCTAAAAATAGAATTAATACCAATGCTGTAAATTTTGCGGGGACGAAAAAGGATTTTCTGTGACGGACATAATTTATTCTGAGAAAAAAAACCTTCTTCAAATTAAAAATGTGGCAAATGTTCTAGTCATTAATTTGATAGGAGGCAACTGATCTTGCAAATATCTAATTTTTCAGTGGCATAAAAATTGGCTGGTTATATTAATTCCTCGAAAATCAAACTCGTGACATTGCGTCATAACAGATCAAACCATGAACTACCACAAGATACGATGAATGAATGTTCCCTCGGTGAGACTCCGTGCTTTGAGTGACTAGTGGGCCTGAAGCATATACCCGTCCTGTGTAAATGGCTGGTTTCCTGTACCACTCTAGTAAGTACCTGATTCCATGCTACCGTTTATCTTTTAAAGAGTCATATCAGGCCTAAAATGGAGTCAGTCAGTCAGTTAAGTGCCATACGTGAAACATGCTTGGGCGATCATGTCTCGAAAAAGACATGACTGACTGGGCAGAAGATTATCCCGCAGTAGGTTGCCATTGCTTTCTGCGGTAGACTGGTTGCCAGCCAAGGCTATAGAACCCAATCTGTCCTGTTATTTGACTCATAGCTAGACAGAGAAGAGATGTCTTATATTAGTATGTAGTAATTAGTGGGGGATCAATTTATTACTTCATAACAATATAAAACTGATCATCCACTTTATGCCCAGTAGAAGCCTTAATCGTGTTTTCAACTATTATATTCAGTCAGTCAGTTAAGTGCCATACGTGATACATGCTTGAGCGATCATGTCTCGAAAGAGACATGACTGACTGGGCAGAAGATTATCCCGCAGTAGGTTGCCATTGCTTTCTGCGGTAGACTGGTTGCCAGCCAAGGCTGTATTACCCAATCTGTCCTGTTATTTCACCGATAACTGGAAGGAAGAGACGGATTAATACCTTTCCCAAGGGTATTTGAGTGTAAGTGAATGCAATGAATTCAACTGGAATTTGAACTCGGCTCCCCGATTTCTCGTTCCGAGCCGATACGACTGCCATATTTTGGCATGAACTGTCAGTCGTCACTTTCCAGTTTCGATAGAGTACGAAAGTGTCTCTAAGTATTTATGGATAATGAATTATTTTCCACCTTCCGACCTCATCTACGCACAGGATGTGATAGGCCACTCGCTACTCTATTGTAACTTCTACTGAAAGTTCTCAGTGTTATAGACCAGTGATATGTTTCGTATACATGGCGTCAAGGATGATGAACGGCTTGAAATATAAAGATGGACAACGTGTATATAAAAATACATCCACTTAAATTATTCTCTTATCAGGTGACGAGTCCTTAAAGTAGAGCTATGATCGATGTTGACAGTACACACGCATCGAGGGACCAGAGACCGCGCTAGTCCGCGGTTTCCCTCTGTCTTTTTCGGTCTTGGTTCAACCCCCCACCCCCACCTCCTCGACCGACTGCCTACTAATAATAGTGTCTGTCTCTTATATCAGCGAATACGTTATATCCTGACACATTATTCCAAAGCCCACATTATCTGACCTTGTCTACACTGGTTTCAAAACAACCAAATATTTTCCTGACATGGAGAATTTGGCCCGTATTCTTAATTTTGACAACAATCAAATATTTATCAAAACAATGTATATTTTTCTTTTGCTAGCAGTTTTCATATTTTTACTGTTTCATAAAAATATACTTCTTCAGGAAATTATACACCAGCTCATAAAACCTACAACATTAGACGAACAGCATTCCTTGATTCCACTCATTCTAACCTTCGCGGCTAGGATCCGCCATGCCGCTCACATTGTAGCAAATCACCCCCGCCCCACTTCCTCCGTATTTCACTGGCGATAAGTAAGTCCCATTCGAACAGCTTCTTCCTGCGAACCACTGTTTTGTGAAACCGACGCCCATTAATTCGTAACTTGTTCAAGTCTAGGGTTAGCCGTCATTTTTCCATCTTTATCCACATAAATGTCCTCTTATTTTCTAACCCTAACCCCTGCGAGTGAACTGGGGGCCTTGTACAGAGTGAATCTCAGTCAGTCACTTAACTGATACACATATGGGCGATTATGTCTCGAAAGAGATATCATTGACTAAGCGGAGGATTTTCTCACAGTAAGTTGCCATTACTTTCTGCGTTAGACTGGTTGCCAACCAAGGCTATAGAACCCATTCTCTCCTGCTATCTAGCTCATAACTGAGGGAGAAGAGACTGATTAATCTGACCAGCCAGTTGTTTCTTCTACTGAACTGTTACAGCTAAATTAGGGTGGGCGGATCAGCTAACAAGCTCTGGCCATTTAGAAATTGGAGGTGCACCCATATACCGTAGTAACATCAGTTCCAGATGTTCCCAACTAATTGGCGCATACTCTTAGGCAGCTCAAGTTCCATACTTATAAAATTTATTTACCCAGTCTATTATTGGATACTACTGTGAAAAACTGAATATTTATAAGCAGAGGTTTTTTTAAAATTAAACTGAGGGTTAGAAGAAAGTGTGCGTGTGTGTGTGTGCGCGTGTGTGTCATATATAAATAAATACATGCATGTGTTAACGTGTAAACGCCTATTAATGACAATGTGTTTCACCTTTGTGTGCTCAGTTGGTGTCTTCAGGTCAGACATCTAATCTAGTACACAAAAGGGAAACGAGTTGTCATTAAAAACTTTTCCACAGATTCTATTTCCTATTAACACACACATCTATGTCCGTATAAAATTTTTTGTAGGAATTTGTTTTTCTCTTTTTCTAATTCTTCAGAACCATTTTTATTCTATGTGAGATATTTCTTTAAGATTATTTGAAAATGTCAATAAATTCAAGGCAAAATAGAAAGAAAAAGATTTGGTTCCCTATTCTTTGCTATTCAGACAAACCCGCTCATCACTGCTGTTATTCTCGTAGCATTTCGACAGTATATTCTTTGGCCTCCTTCACGTATCTTTGTACAGAGTAATTTTTTTCAGAATTTCACGCTAAAACCTGTTTTTAACCCACAAGAATACATTATTCTTTTTCCATTCTACACGTTGGAGACATAACTCATATCAATTGATCCTTGCCAGTCTTGTACCCAGTTTGTGTCACTTGTCTATTTCTTCAACTCAGTTCGTGTGTCTTACTTTTTTGTACGACCAATTTCTATGACTAAAAGTCATAGAAATTGAAAATTGAAAAGAAATGAAAAAATGAAAAGAAATGAAAAAATGAAAAGAAATGAAAATTGAAAAGAAATGAAAATATTTTAGTGGATGGGAGGCTTTACTTCCCATCCACTAAAATATTCATTTCTTTTCTAACACAAAATATTAAGTTTTACTTTCTCACAGTTTTCTCATTTTTCTGACGACGACTGTTGTATCTCCGTAAATAAATCTCCACTCAACTCGTCATATATAATAACTGACAAAGTGAAATAATTTCCGGCTCGTTTAACACGGGCTCAATTTTCAAATATCTTTTCAGCCAATGAAAATTATTCAAAATAAAAGTAACTCATGGTTTGATGGAGGCCGCTTTTTTTTTTCAAGGATATTCATTCGTACACTGATTTTATACGACTTTTAGTTCTGCTAACAAAATCGGCCTATTTTGAACGTATCTGGTTTCAGAAACCGTCTAGTCGACATTTTCATGCTGGCGAATATATGTATCGTACAGTTTAAGTGTTAAAAATACTGAGACAAGTGACTAAAAGTTTAAAATTGTAGAATCGTAATAAAACTAACCTATTTATTTAACAATGAAAATTACAAGTTGATGCATCTTGTAGTTAAAGCAAGTATAAAAATAAACAGTATAATGAACCTCCACCCCGAGATAACTCGTCGTAAAAATAAACAGTATAATGAACCTCCACCCCGAGATAACTCGTCGTAAAAATAAACAGTATAATGAACCTCCACCCCGAGATAACTCGTCGTAAAAATAAACAGTATAATGAACCTCCACCCCGAGATAACTCGTCGTAAAAATAAACAGTATAATGAACCTCCACCCCGAGATAACTCGTCGTAAAAATAAAAGAAACAATAAATCTCGACTCATATGGCGAAGAAAACGGCGACAGCGAGTCGCATTAAAACTACGACGTAAAATGCGGCGAAAAAGAAAATTACAGACCCAAAACAAGTCCGCCGCAGGAGTCGCTATGGGAGTGTATGCAAATCTTTGGCGTCCTCTCTGTGTTGTCGGCCAATGGAAAAAAAATTGATCGGCTGATAAAAGCAGTCGTTCTCGAAGCGAAGAGGAGGTTTAACTGGTTAGGTGGATAGCAGTTGGCGAGATTGGACCGGCGAATTAAATTGTCAGCATTTTTCTTTTTCTGGTCCGAAATTCGAGCAATTTGCGAGAGAATATTTCCTACAAGCTATTTCGGCATTATGATGGACAAGACTTTTGACGTGAAGTTGATACCAGAGTTTGATGGTTCGGTAACCGGACCGGCAGTTACTGAATGGATTGAGAAGGCAGAACTTGTTTGTGACCTGTGTGGAATAAAAAAGGTTGAACGTGTTCTTCCTCTGAGGTTGACGGGCGGAGCATTTGCTGTTTATCAACAACTAAACTCTGAGCAAAAGTCAGATGTCGAGCAAATAAAACAAGCCCTGCGGATTGCCTTTGCACCAGATCGTTTCTTGGCTTACGAGCAGTTCGTGGAACGCTGACTGCGCCCAGACGAATCCATCGACGTGTTTTTAGCCGATTTGAAGAATCTAGCGGGTCTCTTTGGCGGAATATCCAAGCAAGGACTCGCATGTGCGTTCATAGCAGGATTACCAGCGCACGTCAAATAACTACTGCGAGAGCCTTCCAGAATGGAAGACATGAAGACAAACCAACTATTGGACCGAGCTCGGGCCATAATGAAAGATCAAATCACAACTGAGGAAATGGTTGCAGCTACCATTTCACCAGGCGGAGCTGGTAAATATCCACATGATAAACGTCGGGAGGGTATGCGATGCTACAGATACTCTGGGTGGAATCACTTTTCAGGGACTGCCCAGTTCGACGAGATGCCTGTAAGTCACGCAGGTTACGCACAACACTGCGTTGCTTCAGATGTCAAGAAATAGGCCACATTACTTCATTCTGTCCGGGAAAAGAGGAAGGGGACAAGACGTCAGCGCCGGTCTCTTCCCCAAGCGAGTTATGAATGAGGCGCTACCGGTATTTAATATTTACGTGAACGGAATTAAGAGAGTAGCACTAGTGGACTCTGGCTGTTCACAGACACTCGTGAGTAAATCAATCTGTCAATCCTGGCAGATGACGGAGGTGGACGTACTCCCTGTAAACGGAAATACTCTTAAATGTTGCGGAGTTGGACGTGTTAAGCTTGGTGTAGCCAATGCAACCCCCCTCAAAATCGAAGTCTTTGTAGTGGATAGAGAACTATTGGGCTTTGATTTATTACTTGGGTTCGACGCCATTAAAAAGTTAGGCGGATTCCAAATAACAGTGTGGCGACGTACGATTTCCCAATCATGGGACTGTCTGTTGCGCCACTATTAAAATAGAAGAACCTGATTTCTGTGCTGAATTCGACCCAAACCGAAAGATATGGGTCGCATCATGGAAGTGGTCTGATGGTCGATCACCTGAGAGTTTGCGAAATCGGATACCCGAGTACCCTATACCGACGGCAATTAAGGAGGAATACGACCGGGAGCTGCAGACCTTGCTTGACAACGGTTGGTTGCAGCCTTTTCCTGAAAAAGAACTTGGTCCTCCAAAAGGACTAATTCCGTTGATGGTGGTTGTGCAGAAAAACAAAAATAAAGTGCGGCCAGTATTAGACTATCGAGAGCTGAACGAGTGTCTCGACGCACACAGAGCCAATGCTGACGTATGTGCACAGAAACTGAGGGAGTGGCGTAAAAAAGGACCGGATGTCGCTATCCTTGACCTACGGCAGGCCTATCTGCAAGTTCATATCCATAAGTCACTTTGGCCCTTTCAAACTGTAATCTTCAAGGGGCGAAGATATTGCTTGACCCGAATGGGTTTTGGGTTGAATGTTGCACCAGCCATAATGAAGGCCATTGTGGACGCCGCGTTGTCGAAAGAAGAGTCAGTTCAGCGGGCAACCTCATCATATCTTGATATTTATGTTGACGAAAGAATGATTTCAGCAGCTCGCGTGAAGGAGCACTTGGCTGCGTTTGGTTTGACCTGCAAGGATCCGGAACGGTTACGGGACGGCGCACGTGTGCTGGGTTTGCGTGTCGAACAAGATAACGACACGCTTAAGTGGAAGCGTGAAAATGAGATTCTATCAGTGCATGAAGTCCTGACGCGACGTAACGTTTTCTCGTGGTGCGGAAAACTGGTGGGTCACGTTCCCGTGTGTGGATGGCTTCGTGTTTCTACATCATTTGTTAAACGCAGGGCCGTATCGATCACATCTGGTTGGGACGACAAAGTGACAGAAGCTCCCCTTAAGAACATGATTGAGGACATAGCGGAAAGAATTCGCCAGAATGACCCTGCACACGGTAAATGGTGCACAAGCGGACACACTTATCAGGTATGGGTCGATGCAAGTTCTCTCGCCACAGGGGTTTCGCTGGAAGTTGACGGAAGCGTTGTAGAAGACGCATGCTGGCTGCGACCTGAGAAGGACGTCCAACATATCAATTTGTCAGAATTGGATGCTATTCTGAAGGGTGTCAATTTAGCCCTGCAGTGGGGCGCAACGAAGCTACACCTCTTTACGGACTCCGCATGTGTGCACCGGTGGGTATCAAACATGCTCACTGGCAAAGCCAGAATACGAACTAAGGCGGCAAGTGAGATGCTGATCTGGAGGCGTTTGAGTACTCTGGAAATACTGATTCAAGAGTATAACTTATTGATCACGATAAGTTTAGTATCGTCAAGTGAGAATCGAGCGGATAAACTTACCAGAGTACCGCAACGATGGTATGATGTGATTAAGAAGGAAATTGAACCAACACATCTGGTATGCACTTCTATAGTGAATGGAACCTCCTCTGATCAGATACGTGTCATTCATTGCTGGAGTGGGCATCCTGTATTTCGTGAGACTAGTTTACCCTACGAAATCCAAAGCAGCCGTCAAGGCAGTAGTCAGAAAATGTAAAGAATGCCAGTCAATTGACCCAGCCCCGAGTTGTTGGCCACGTGGCAACCTATGTGTAACTGGAACCTGGACCCGCTTGGGAATGGATATTACGCATTACGGTGGACAACACTACCTTACATTAATTGATTGCGGCCCCAGTCGATTTGCGATATGGCGACGCTTGCCTCAACAAGACTCGAGAAGCGTCATCCGACAGTTGGAAAGTCTTCTTTTTTATTCTTTTTTTTTTTTTTTTTTTGAACGAGGCCCACCATCAGAAATACTAACCGACAATGACACTGCATTTCGAAGTAAGTCCTTTAAAGATTTTTTGGATGAATGGGGAGTCCAACTTCGTTTTCGCTGCGCTTATGTTCCTGCAGGAAACGGTATATTGGAAGGATCTCATCGGAGCATAAAGAGAATTGCAGCAAGAAAGCAATGTTCGATAATGGAGGCCGTATACTGGCATAATATACCGCCGAAGAATGATGTATCATCGACTAATGCGCCTGCCAATATGATTCACCGTTACCAACTGAAAGTGAAGGGAATTACTACTACATTACCACCTGATCGCTGTAAGGATCATAGTATATACAATATTGGGAACAGAGTATGGGTGAAAACTCCCCATGGCCAGTGCACCTCCAGATATCAAGTTGGTCGCGTAACGGACATTGTAAGTCCGCAAACAATAATAGTTGACGGGATGCCATGGCACGTAAAAGATCTTCGTCTTTTCGTTGGTTCTAATGCATCGTCGAGCGAATTCGATGATGATTCATCGTCTGACAGCGATCGAATAATCGAAATCTGCGAATCCAATGCTTCTACAGACCCTGAGATTCCAGAAACTCGAGATACCTCAGAAGACTCTCCGACACGAGTAGAGGAAATCGTCCCATTACGACGAAGCACCAGGATAAAAAGACCTGCTCCAAGTTGTTCGTTTTGTGATAATGAGATCATGGGGGGGGGGGGGGGTATGGCGAAGAAAACGGCGACTTACCTCGTCAAACCAAGCGACAGCGCGTCGCGTTAATACTACGACGTAAAATGCGGCGAAAAAGAAAATTACATACCCAAAACAAGTCCGCCGCAGGAGTCGCTATGGGAGTATATGCAAATCTTTGGCGTCCTCTCTGTGTTGTCGGCCAATGGAAAAAAAATTGATCGGCCGATAAAAGCAGTCGTTCTCGAAGCGAAGAGGCGGTTTAACTGGTTAGGTGGATAGCAGTTGGCGAGATTGGACCGGCGAGTTGAATTGTCAGCATTTTTCTTTTTCTGGTCCAAAATTCGAGCAATTTGCGAGAGAATATTTCCTACAACTCAACACCTCGTATTTAAAGAGGATATTTTAAAAAAATATAAATAAACCTCCCCCAGACACCACATAGTCGCAATAAAAGAAACAATAAATTTTCACTGAACATCTCATATCAAAGGTAATATAAAAATTACAGTAAAATGGATCTCCCTGAAATACGTCTGAATAAAAATAAAAGAAGCAATATATTTCTACTCAACAACTCGTCTCAAAAGTGGGTATAAAAAAGAACAATAGAATGAATCTCCCCCTGAGACATCTTAGAAAAATAAAACAAACAATAAATCATCGTTTGACACATCGTATTAAATGTGTATAATAAAAGAAACAGTAAAATTCAACTACCGAATCCCGTTCATATTTACAGTGGATATAAAAAGAAATACTTCTGAATAAAAGTAAGAGAAAGAATAAATCTGCACTCAACAACTCGTATCGAAAGTGAATATGTAAAAAAAAACAAAAAACAGTAAAATGAATCTGTAGTGATACATACCGAGCAAAAGCGAGGGACCGGATGTTTGCTCTATAACGACCAGAAAGCAAATGACCAAAACTCGTCTGTGCGCAGGTGGATCCGCACAGTTGTTCCGTTCGAAAAATAAAAAAATTAATCAAATATTAAATTTCCATTTTGCGAGCCTACGCGAATTTTATTTATCAGCCAATGGAAAGCCCAGAATCAAATACAAGTGTGAAATCCCAACTGAGCTGATATGATCCAAAAAGAAGATATAAAAAGCGGATACAGAAAGCATCGCCAGGCAGACCGACTCGAGGAGAAGGGAGTAATTAGCATCTCCCTTGACCGAAGTCAAGCGGCTTACTATGCTCGCCCCCTTACCTCTTTCCTTCTTCCCTGCCTCAAAAACTATTTACTGACCCAAGGAGCGAATACATCAAAGACATTCCTTAGTTACACGCTCCCCAATTCCTAAGCATTAATTCTCTTTCAGCATTTTATTGCCATGAACATTTTAACTTCCGTTGGACCTATAGTACATGTATTACTTCAATTGTAAAAACATTAATTGATATGTGTTATATATCAAATGTTATCTTTCAATTCAATTTGCTTTTCTTGGTTTATAACCTTTCTTAATGACTTAAAGTGGGCTATCTACAACAAGGCCAAATTCCGTTAACCTGCAACAGTACACAGCTACCCTTCACTAGAACGGACTCTCCACTACTAACAGAAAAGAATAGATAAGCAACCCACTATACGGGTATAAAAAGAAATGTTATAACAAATCTCTCAGAGACACTTCGTAGTAAAAATAAAAGCAACAATAAATCTGCGTTCGACACCTCCTATTAAAACTAAATATAAAAAGAAACAGCAAAATTAATCCCACAAAGGGGCCCCTTAGTAAATATTTTTAAAAAAATCTCCACTGGACATCTCATATCAAAAGTTAATAAACTCTGATATAAGAGACCCTGATATAAGAGAAATTATGATATAAGAGAGATTTTCTCTGGTCCCAAATTAGAGTCTGTGGTAATGTAATCAGTGCAACCCTGATGTAAAAGAGCTATAAATTTATCTTATATTCGGATTTCTCTTATATCAGGGTTTGGTCTATTTTTATACACATTACCATATATCAGGGTTATATAAAATATACCGAACCCTGATATAAGAGAAACCCTGATATAAGATTGATTTTATCCAGTCCCGACAAATCTCTTATATCCGGGTTACACTGTATAAAAAGAAACAGTAAAATGAACCTCCTCGAGGCACTTCTTAGTAAATAATAATAAAAGCAATAAATCTCCACTCAACACCTCGTATTAAAATTGTATGAAATAAGAAACAATATATTGATTTATCCTACAGACTTCGCAGTAAGCATAAAAGAAACAATAAATCACCACTCAAAACGTCGCATTTAAAGTGGATATAAAATGTCAAACGACTCTCACCGAAACAAGAAACGAAACAATAAATCTCGACTCAACATCTCATTTTTAAAGCGGGTATAAAACGAAACGATATCATGGATCTAGGCGAAATCTCTCTGAGTAAAAATAAAAGAAGCAAGAAATCTCCACTCAACACGTATTAAAAGTGGATAGAAAAAGAAACAGTATATTAAATCTCTCCGAGGCACCACTGAGTAAAACTTTCAGAAGCAAGAAATCTCCGCTTAACACCTCATATTTAGAGTGGAAATAAAAAGAAACAGTTTATTTAATCTCCACGAAACACCACTTAGAAAATAAATCTCCACTCAACTCCTCGTATCAAAAGTGAATATATAAAAAAGAAACAGTAAAATAAATCTCCCCTAAAAATGATTCTTAGAAAAAATAAAAGAAATAGATCTCCCCTCAACACCTCGTATCAAATCTATGCATAAAAAGAAGAAAAAAAGTCTCCCCACGACACCACTTGCAAAAAATAAAGGAAACAAGAGATCTCCCCTCAACACCTCGTATCAAAAGTGAATATATAAAAAAGAAACAGTAAAATAAATCTCCCCTAAAAATGATTCTTAGAAAAAATAAAAGAAATAGATCTCCCCTCAACACCTCGTATCAAATCTATGCAGAAAAAGAAGAAAAAAAACAGTCTCCCCACGACACCACTTGCAAAAAATAAAGGAAACAAGAGATCTCCCCTCAACACCTCCTATCAAAAGTGTATATAAAAAGAAACAATAAAATCAATGTCCTCAAGACACTTCTTACAAAAAATAAAAGAAACAATAAATCTACCCTCAACATTTTGTATAAAAAGTGGATATAAAAAGAAACAGTAAAATGAAATTCGCCGAGATACCTGTCAGTAAAATTAAAAAAAACAATAAATCTACATTCAATATCTCATATAAAAAGAAACGTTTAAATGAATCCCACCGAGTCACCTTTTAGTAAAAAAAGAAACAATAAATATCCTCTCAACGCCCCATATTTACAACAGATATAAAAAGAAACAAGATATTGAATCTCGCCAAGATAAATTTCAGTTATAAATGATGAAGAACAAGAAATCTCCACTCAACATTTCGTATTTAATGCGGATATAAAAGGAACAATAGAATGAATCTCCCAGAGGCACATCTGATTAAAAACAAACAAAAAAAAAACATCAAGTCTGTACTCAACAACTCGTATCAAAAGTGGATATAAAAAGAAACAGTGAAATGAATCTCCTCGGGACACCTCTTCATACAAAAATTAAAAAGAAACAAAAAATCTACACTCGTAGAAAAATGAAGTCGTCTAAAAATGAATATCTAAAAAAACAGTAGAATGAATCTCTATGACACTTTTATTTAAGTGTCAAAAAGTTGACTGACGAAATTAATTAAATGATAATTAATTAAATGAAAATTAATTAAATGAAAATTAATTAAATCATGATAATAATTATTTTATTAAACCATTATAAAAACAAGTTCATTCTGGGTATCCAACATTTTTAAGAATCAGGTGTAGTAAATCGAAGTCATTAAGTATAAAGATATCCAGACCCGAGCGGAAAAGGTTGACCTTTAAACTGTCATTAAAACAGAACACTCTGAAGGTGGAACGACCTGTCAAAAATTACTTTAATTTCAAAATATAAACATATTTTGAGCGTGGCAAATATGTTGGGTCGCTTCACCAGGGATTGAGTGCAAGTATGGCACAAGGTAATAAATCATTGATCAAACAACCACAGGGCCTGCTTCTTGTTAGCCCACCCCGATGACTGCGACTAATGAGCTGATTATCTAAACCAATCAGATGCAACCCAGAGGGGTTGTTACGACGATAGCCATTGGCCGGTAATCCTTATTGGCTGACCAATCAGGAGCTAATTATTCAGGATTCGGGCCCATAAATAAAGAACACCAGAGCAAAAAAATCGAGTCGGCTCATTCTTCGCTGCCCAGAACCGAATCCGTTGCCACTGCATTCTCCATCATTGACACTGCCTAATTGCAGTTAAGATTTCTTCGAGCTAAGGAAACTTTTTTTCCGTCAGTCAGCTACATTCGCCCCTCACTTCACGGTGTTTGTTTTACCTTGATAAAAATTATTGTATACCTGTGTAAATAAACCATCTATATATAGTACCATATCTCACCGAGATAATGAATTTCCGCGAGACATTTTAAGTAAAAATAAAAATCTTGTATTCAAATCGGATATAAAAAAACCATGAAATGAATCACCACGAGACAACTGTCCGTAAAAAATAAAAGAAACAATAAATATATACTCAAAACATCAGATTTAAAGTGAATATAAAAAGAAACAGTAAAATGAAGCTTCCTACATACTTGTTAGTAAAAATAAAAAGAAACAATAAATCTCCACTCAACATTGCGTATTTAAAGCGAGTCTAAAAAAAAAACGGTATAATTGATCTCGTTGAGACATCCCATACAAAATTAAAAAGAAACAATAAATTTCCACTCAACACCATGAATTAAAAAAGCAATAAAATGAATCTCCTCAAGACACCTGTTATAAAATAAAAATTAACAATAAATCTCCACTTAAGACCTCGTACTTAAAGCAGATATAAAAAGTAGAAATAAAATGAATCTCCCCGAGATTACTCTTCGTAAAAATTAAAGAAAAAATAAATCTTTTCTCAACACCTCGTGTTACATTTGGATAAAAAAAAGAAACAATATAATAAATAACCGCGTGACACCTTTAGTTTTATGGCATATCAACACCTCAGCGGGTCATATATTGTCAACTAAATTTTTATTTATTTATTGCTGGTAATACCTTTTTCTTTCAACAATTTATTGACGTTTTTTGTATAATTTTTGTGTCTAGTAATACTTTTTCTTTTCGAGTATCAAGATCCATTAGGTTTTTTTTTTTTTTAAAGGGCAGGGTCCCCAAGTCCTACCCTTGTTATTTAACCCATAACTGGAGGGAAGGGAAAGATTAGTACCTTTCTCAAGGGTACCAATGCTTAAGTGAATACAGGGTATTCAACTGGAATTCAAACTCGGCTCACCGATTTCTCTTTCCGAGCCGATATCCACTGCACCACAACGCACATCCGTCACTAAGCGCTTACAGCACCTGGTATACCCAAGCGGTCACCCATCTAAGTACTGACCAGGCTCAACGTTGCTTAACTTCAGTGATCGAGCTAGAACCGGTGTATTCAACGTGATATGGCCGTAAGTCCCACACCTTTAGTAAAAATAAAGAAACAATAAATTTCCACTCAAAGCTTTGAACTAAAAGTGAACATAAAATGTAAGAAAAAAATGAATTTCTCCGAGATACCTTTTAGTAAAAATAAAAGAAACAATTAATCTTCATTCGACACCTCGTATTAAATGTAGATGAAAAAAACAAAACAAAAAAAAAGAAACAGTCAAATGTATCTCCTCGTGTCAACTTTTAGTAAAATAAAAGAAACAATAATCGTATTAAAAAAAAGTGGCTATAAAAAGAAACAGTAAAATAAATCTGCCGAGACACATCTTAGTAAAAAATAAAAGAAAAAATAACTCTCCAGTCAATACCTCATATTTACAGCGGATGTAAAAAGAAACAGTATATTGAATGTCTCCGAGATACCCATGAGTAAAAATAAAAGAAACAATAAATCTCCACTCAAAACCTTGTATTAAAATTAGAAACAATAGAAACAATAAAACGAATCTCCTCAACCCTAACCCTAACCCTAACCCTAAACCCTAACCCTAACCCTAACCCTAAACCCTAACCCTAACCCTAAACCCTAACCCTAACCCTAACCCTAACCCTAAACCCTAACCCTAACCCTAAACCCTAACCCTACCCTAACCCTAACCCTAACCCTAACCCTAACCCTAACCCTAACCCTAACCCTGCTGCGGAGTTTTTCGTAAATTATTATTTTGCTTTTATCAGAAGGATTTGAATTAGAAAAGATTTCGTGTGAAATAAACTCTGCGAACAAAATTCATTTTGCACGGTTTAAGATTTTTCTGAATACAGTCACTGATGCAAAATGTATTATAAATCAACAATTTACAGATACACCACAGTTTACTCTCGCCTCAACCAAAAACCTGGTGTAGGCGACAAAGCTAACCTTGCAGCCGAGCTTGAAAAGGACCCCCCAATCCGTAGTGGACTGGGGTAAGAAATGGCTCGTTTTATTTATTCTTTTTTACAAGAATTGTGGCTCAAGGCCGAAAGATGGGAGGGGGAACAAAACTCGGGTTGGTCTACAGTACTCTATCCTATACCTAGCTAATCAGAATCACGACCCATACATGCGTTACAATGGTTCTCATTCACCATAAAAATTTGTCCATCAACACTCATACTTATCATGCACCAAAATGCCGCAAAAACATACCGGGGACCTACAAAAACACCCCAAATGCACGTAAAAATTGTGGTATGTACAATAAATTACAAAAATAACTTTAAAACTATTGCATGAAATGACATGATGGGAGGGGGTAAAGAAGAAACAAAAATCCCCAAAACAAAAACAAGTAAGAAATGGCTCGTAAGCTTTAATGCTTCTAAAACAAAGCTACTATCAATTAACCATCATAGACAATCGC
Organism: Ascarosepion bandense; assembly: GCA_037127315.1. Lineage (NCBI taxonomy): Eukaryota > Metazoa > Mollusca > Cephalopoda > Sepiida > Sepiidae > Ascarosepion > Ascarosepion bandense. The sequence goes on along the minus strand of JBBBDQ010029769.1, from coordinate 19,235,843 downwards.
ACCTACCTCCCATTAGCATGGACCAGGCTTGCCTCCCAGAGAGTAAAACACTACGCCTCCTTGGTCTCACACTTACAGCGGACTTCAAATGGAATGACTATCTCGAATCCATTGCTAAATCCGCTGCTATGAAAGTCGGTTCTCTGTGCAGGGCCTGGAAGTTTTTTCGTCTGAATCTATCCTGCACATTTATAAATCTACCATCCACCCGTGCATTGAATACTGCTGCCATATCTAGTCGGATGCTCCTGCTATTCTCCTCGGGCTTCTCGACAAGGTACAGCGGAGGGTCTGTAATGTGATCGATACCAACTTGGCAGACCGCCTGCAGTCTCTCTCTCACCGGCGCGACGTGGCTTCCCTGTGTCTCTTCTATAAATATTTTCACGGCTTCTGCTCCAATGAACTTAGATGACTGCTGCCCCCTAGATACGAATTTGCACGAGAAACTAGATTAGCAACTAGATCCCACCCTTTTATAGTGAAACCTATAAAATGCAACCGCAACTTCTACTCCAACAGTTTCTTTTCTCGCACTTCCCAACTGTGGAATTCTCTTCCACGCGTTTGCTTCCCCGACGGCTACAATCTCCAGGAGTTTAAATGTAAGGTCAATAGACACCTCCTAACACACTAACTCGCTCCCATTCTTTCAAACACTCTTCCCATCTGCCCAACATTCATCCTCGGTATCCTTACCCATCTATCACCTTCCTTCTGATATTTCCTCCACCTAACCACTCCTCCTCTTTACCTTCCCCTATGTAGCCCCATGCGTAATAGTGTCAATGGAATGCCTTGCTTGGGGTGAAATGATTAAAAAAAAATGTGACGTTGCCTACCGTCGAAGCCTTCGTGGCCTGTTGTCTCTTGTGTCAGGATCGATCCTGGTCTGAGACTAAACTATCGCCCGGTTCACACTCCACCCACGTCTATTGAATAGGTGAAGAGGCTCATCCCTTGTTTCCTGTTTAGGATGTGGTTTCCGGTTTTTCTCTTTTCCAATCTTTTCACTCTTACGTAGACCCCTGCGCATCAGTGGCGTTTTTGCCTTGCTTGGGGTGATATGATTTAAAAAAAAAAAAAAAAAAAAAAAAGAACAAGCCGTCAGCTCACACTCGTCGGCCGTTGATGGCGTTGACACAGCAGCTGGACCTTGGGTTGACCTCTTCAACTATAACCCCTCTTACCCACGTTGTGATTTTGATCTTAAGAAAGTTACGCCGAATTTTCACTGGAGTATCTTCGCCAGTCAAGGCGGATTCGTGCGCACAATTGTGGAAATAAAAACGGCACCAATTTTAGAAATAAAATGAACGATGCCTGCATAAATGTTTTGGAGTAGTTTTCGCACTGAAGGTCATAATCATGCTAGGTCAGTTGCTAATCGACTTAACGTACCCAAAATGTTAGGAACTTGGTCGTCTTCCACTGAAAACTTACTTCTTGGTATTCGGCTAACTGCCGACTAATATCAACTGCCTAGTAGTTTTACTGAACTCCAATAGAAGTCTAAAGAACTCCCTAAGAACTATTATTAATATAGGAGGGAGAGTCCATTATCTGAGGAATAGGTGTGTTTCCCCATAACAATAAACTGTAGATAGTCTTTATATGCAAAAGGAAACAAGAAAAAAATAATTACGAATCATCTTCTTCCCAAACCCTTTTTCTATTAATTTGGCGACGGAAAGAAAGTTTCGACCAGTTCCTCTAAGTCGGGCAAGACTTGATAACTGGGTAATTGGTAAATTCAAACTCTACTGTTAGTTCCTTGCTAAAATGTTTGTCAGCGTTTTTCTTATTATTATTATCATGAGTTTGGTATAAGGTTTTCGTCGGGATTCTTCCCCTCGCAGATAACTTTGGTCATTATTATTTCAAACTTTGGTTAACAGTTTCAAAACTTTGTCTGCAAAATAACTTCTCCTTCGGCAGAAGTTCTAAGGTTGGCGCAAACGGCGTGGCAACTCAAACTGATTTCGTTTCACTCCTTACCGGGACCTCACGGAAACTGCCGAAGAACTGTCTTTGGTACGGCGGGTTGCTGACAACGGCGGTAATTCGAACTGACTTCGTCTCCGTGCGATGCTGGAACTGTCTGACTTTAACTCTGTTCGATCGGCAGCAGGCTTTTCTACGGTTGTCGCCCAACGGCGTGGCGACTACTACGTCTCTCTACATCTCCGGGCCGCGACTTTCTGGAACTCTCTTTGGCCCCTCGGGACTCTCGTATTTATGACTGTCCCTTTTTACTGGGGTGGTAAGGACACATTAGGGTTGTTGTGCAAATATGCTAATCATCAACCAGTCTTTGTTTCACGCATCCAATCATGGACTGCTCTCCCTCCTCCCACATTTGGGCAGAGTTATTGCATGACGACACCTTTTCTTTTTCGTCTTCTAATTTTTTCTCATCCAATCATAGACTGTCTTTATTCTCCGCCTGACGACAACTTCTCTATCGTCTTCTATTTTTCTCATCCATTCAGGGACTTTTCCCCTTCCTCTGTCTAGGTAGAGTTATTACATGACGCCAACTTCCTCTCAGGGAAATTCTAATTTAGTCATTCTCCTGTAATCAATAATTGTCCTTTTTTTCCGTCAACAAATCAACTTAACCTTTGCTCTTAGCTAAATTCCAAATCCGGGGAAATACGAATAAAAATTCCTTTCTTTTCACTTTGTTTATAGTTTGCAATAAAGCGAGCCTGAACCTTTGATCTCTTTACCACGCAGGTGTGTTTCGGATTGCATTTCGCTGGGAACAAGGAAAATAACATTTTCTTTTTCAATTGTTTTATGATTCTTTCACTTGATTACTAATTATATCGATATATATCTCGCCCGAGATTTTAGGAAAATAAAAAAATAAATTTTTCTCTAATTGTTCCTTTCTGCCACAGACAGCAGTCGTATTTCAACATGGGGGTTCTGACAATTAATTACGAATTATCTCGGCCATATTTCGCTCACGATTTAGGAAAATAAAAATAAATAAATAAAAATTCTTTTTTCAATTGTTCCTTTCTGCCAAGGACAGCGTCGTATTTCAACACGGTGTGAATTTTAGAAGTATACAAAATTCTTTTCCCGCTTTTTATCTAGGCATTGTTTTAGTAATGTCTCCTGTATTATTATAAAGGTGGGGTTGACATCTGACCTGCTGTCTCGCTGGATAACAACAATCATATGATCATTTTATTTCTATTTTTAGTCAATTAGCAATCTTGGGAAAGCGAATTTCATCGTCTTTTTTCCCTCCGTTCATATCGGAATAAAATAAATGTTTCTTAGTTAAATCTTTTTCATCAGTAATAATTAATAATAAAAAAAATAATATAATTAGTTATTTCTTCCGTCCGTGCCATGTTAAATATTTTATACAGATATATAATAGAAATGTGTGTGTAAAGAACGAATGTGCAGAATTTTTATGTACAAATTTAGAATAAAAGTTTCATTAATAACAATGGTGAAATGTTCACACTTCATGTATCAAGTCAAGCATGAAATTAATGTTTTAAAGTGTTTTAAATAATTGTTTAAAAAGGTGTTATGCAGAAATATTAAAAAAAAGAGTTCTCTACCTTTAAGCATTATTGCAGATTGAAATTTTGTTTCTTTTTAATTATATTCGCTGAATTTGACTTCCGATGAATTTGACGATTTCTTGCTTTGTACTAAAATCGATGGAGTCATCTGGTATGTTTTTTTTATTCTCAGTAAAGTGGAATTTTAATTGGTAGATTTTGAAATTAACTTCAATTTGTTTAATGCGGTTTGTTTGCTGAATGGGAGGTTTTAATATTTTCATATTAGTTATTGTTGAACTGGTTTTTGACGTATGTTTCAGTTTGCAGAGAATTTTCCTCTTGTGTCGGAATTTCAGTTCTTTTAGAGTTTGTTGCTGGTTCGATCTCGCTGGTCTTTCCTCATTGGCGAATTCTAGGCGCGCTTTTGTTTATATACTGAGTTATTCTATGGTGACTATAGAAAGCTGACAAGGAGAATTCGATCCTTAAGTTAGTTGTGGGTGCGTTGGCCGGGAGGAATGTTCATTTTGAACTTTCCGCAAAATATAAATGCGCTCGGCAGATTTGGAGTTTTTTGAATTAATGTGATACTTTGAATATGAGTTCAACGGACGTTAAAATGTTCATGGCAATAAAATGCTGAAAGAGAATTAATGCTTAGGAATTTGGGAGCGTGTACGTAAGGAATGTCTTTGATGTGTTCGCTCCTTAGGTCAGTAAGTAGTTTTGAGACAGGGAAGAAGGTAAAGAGGTAAGGGAGGCGAACATAGTAAGGCACTTGACGTCGGTCAAGGGGGCTACTAATTATGCTCGTCTCTCTCGGTCGGTCTGTCTTCGATGCTTTCTGTATCCGCTTTTTATATCTTCTTTTTGGATCACAGCAGATCATTTGGGATTTCACACTTGTATTTGGTTCTGGGCTTCCCATTGGCTAATAAATAAAATTCACGTAGGCTCGCAAACTGGAAATTTAAAATTTAATTAATTTTTAGTTTTCAACCGGAACATCTGCGCGGAGCCGGCAGCGCAGCGACGACTTTTGACTTTTGGTCATTTGCTTTTTGGTCTTGAAAGCGCAAACATCTGGTCCATCGCTTTTGCTCGGTATCACCACAATTCACGTGCTGTAACAGAAGGATTTTTGGTGGGGAATTTCAAATTCCTGAAACGCTAAATTCCTAGAATAGTGTGATCTCGAACTGACCAAACAGCGATTGCCACTAAGGTTTATTACGCTCCGTATTCATCTGGAAACAAGTTTTGATGTACGATAACCGCTTGATACTCACTGTAGAAGTGATTCTTCCATTGCGTTTTCTTTTTGGACGTCGGGGAATAGTGTTGAAGTAGGGAGATGGTTAATATTTTTAAATTAGTCTTGTGTGAAACATAACCAAACTTCCTACAAATTACAGGTTTTATTCAGAATTATAAGAAACGAACATTATTACATGGATTTTGTGGGAAAATAAAAGTATACCTTTTGTGTGTTTAAATAAAAATTTATCACGAGAAAAGAATATCATGAATTGGTAGAAGTTAATGTTCAATGAGAAGCAGTATTAAGTTAAGGGTATCAAGATTTCGTAGTAGTTCTTACAAGAATGAGTTTATGTGTATGTAGGCAGGAACGTATGTGTGTATGTATGTGTGAGCGTTATAATAGTGTAGGAATGTTTTTGTAGTAACCGCTCAGTCTTAAAGGATTCCGTTCGGTTATCAAGTATAAGAAAAGGCAGACGGATGAAGCGTGAGGAAGGAGGTAAGAGAGAAAGATAGAGGTAATAATAATAACGATCGCTCGACGTTTGTCAAGAGTACGTGTTAATTAAGCTCGTCCTCTCTCTCTCTCTCTCTCTCTCTCTCTCTCTCTCTCTCTCTCTCTCTCTCTCTCTCTCTGACGACAGTCGAGCTTACTCCGTCTTTTATTTCGTTTGTGGGCCTCGAAAAGTCATTTGGGAATTCACTCCTGGATGTGATTCTGGCCTTTCCATTAGACAACGAACAAACTTTGCGTCGGCTCGCGAAAAGGGTTTGTAGGAATGAACCAAAATGACCTCAGGTCAGATACTACTGCCATGCAGAGAATACATTGTTTCTTTTACCCTCTCTGTCTCTAAATAACTCCCAAGAACTAAGATACCCAAATCTATTCCCTTTTCTTTCTCTGCTACTATTTCTCTTTCCCCTACTATCTCTATCTCCCTGACCCATGCTTGACCTAAAGGATTGGCCAGTCCCTCTCTGGTTTCTAAGCAGGCAACATGTGTTCTGTTGCGAGCAGACACTTAACACGAAAGTATGTAAAAATAAGAAAATAAAATATTCCTCTCAACGCTAATATTTGTATCCACTTCTTTGTCAATTATACCCACAAATATACGAAAATATTACAGGTTCATAGAACAATTTTTGTTTCTGATAATTGAAGATTATTTGAATTTTGTTTTTAGATGTTTTCTAGTTTTCTTGGCCAAAAAACATTTTGCATCAAGGTGTGAAATTTAACGAGTTTTGTTTTGGATTCGCTTTTGCGTGTGTTTTTGTAAATTTTGTAAAGGTTTTGTAAATTCGAGTAAATTTGTTTATTTCTAACAAAATCAATGAGTCAGTGCTTAGCATTTGAATTTTTAAAACCTAGAACTTGTCTTTTTCACTGCAATGCTTCTAAAACAAATTGCTTCACTCATATTTCGAATTCAGGATGAGCTGTAACACCTCTTCGTAAAAATTAATGAAACGATATATCTCCACTCAACACCTCGTATTTCAAGCGATTATAAAAAACAAAAAAAAGTATATTGAATTTCTCCGAGACACCTCTTAGTAAAAAATAAAAATAAAAGAAACAATGAAATAATCCTCTACAAGTTAAAAAAAAAAAAAAAGTGGATATAAAATAAATCCTCCCCCAACAACTTAACAACTCGATGAGATAAAATGTTTAATTAAAAAAAAAAATCAAGAAACACACAATCTCCCCAGAAGGCACTTTGGTTTTTCACCTGCATAAAAAAAATGATACAACAGATGGGAGTAGTTGTCACATTTTTAGTAGTACATTTTTGATTCATTAATTTTCTCTGTTTTACATATTTTTATCGATATTTTACATAAATTATCTCATCCAATATTTAAAATGATTTATTCAAGTTTTGTTTTACTGATGTTTTGATTTTATCATTTTTTACCTTCATTTTTAAGTTAACTCATTCACAGGAAGCTTGTCAAAATATCTGTTTGTTTTTATTTTTAATATACGATGTGTCGACTAATTTCCAACACTAACAGATGCTTTTGTGTTTGTAATAGTAATTACTGTCCGGGATTTTAGCACCTTTTTCCCATTTAGTGTTACGAAAGACCTCCACACACCCACCTCCAAAAAACAAAAAAGAAAGATGTCTTCTTCTCCTTTGTTTCCAGATTACAAACTTTTTTTAGATGGAAAATAGGTCAGTTTAAAACACTGGGTGGCAACACCAAAAGTAAGATTAAAAAAAAAAGGAATACAGTTTTTCGAATGCAGATCGACACGTTTCGTGTACAAAAGGTTAAAAAGAATTTACTTTAACAGGTTTTAAGTTTTATACGAACATTGAGATCCCGAAGAACGTAGTGCATATGGTAGGGCGAGCGTTTCAATCTAGGGTTGCTATGACAACGAACTTAGTTCGTAAGAGGTCAGTTGGTAGCAATGGAAAGGAATGCAAATTAGTATCGCATACCTCAGATATGAGTTTAGTCGTGGATTAGATACTGAAGAAGAGAAAGACGGACAACTCAAGGTTTGGGTCTGAATTTCTTACCATTTGTTTTTGTTGATTGAATCTTGAAACATTCGAATCAAGTCAAGAAAAAATCAATTTTAGAAACGATTTTTTTATTAACTGAAGAGGGAATTTTTAAAGTTTTAGAATCCGGGCTCTGTTTTTCTATAGAAAGTGAAAGAAAGACGTTTTCTAAATTTATTTTTAGGTAAATGATGTAGTTCGAATTCCAGTGGAATTTGTTGCATTCACTAATGCGCAAATACCCTTGGGAAAGTTATTAATTCATCTATTCCTTATAGTTATGGGTTAAATACCAGGGCAGATTGGGTTCTATAGTCTTGGCTGGCAACTAGTCTACTGCAGAAAGCAATGACAACCTACTGCAGGATAATCTTCTGTCCAGTTAGTCATGTCTTCTTCGAGACAGGATCGTCCAAGCGTGTATCACGTATGGCACTTAACTGACTGATGTAGGTAGAAAATTCCGCTACTCCCGACAATTTCACCCAGTCAAGGATTTCATCGTTTTATTTTTAATAAAATTTTATAATAGACGAGGCATTTTTGCAACACGCTGACGCATGTTGAAATCCTCACCGTATTGTTGAAGTTATCGCTAACATTTTTGTTGTCTAGATTTACAAACTCTATGTTTCGTTCAATTTCGCAAGCCACTCGATGAAATTTGAATAAGCTGATTAAATTGCAAAAAATACTTTGACGGAAACTCTACTTCACGGTTTAATAATTTCTTGAATTTAATCTAATTTTATGTAGGATAAATAAGCAATATTTTTAAAAAATCTTCTTTTTTTTTCCTTTCATCTTGTTAACAACGAAGAATAAATTATTAAGATTTCTTACTCTTGAGTATGCAACATACAACAGCCATGCGCAGATATTTCTTTCGAGAACAATTTTCCAACTTTTTGAAGAGTTCGGTCTTGTGATTTGTTTATTCCCACAAATGCAGAGCGAACTGGAAATTGGATTCTTGTATAAAAGCATGAAAAATACGCAAAAACAATATTGCATTTTTATTAAGGTACCTGTACTCGTTTTCAATAACTAACTTTTAGGTTGAATTTTCAAAAATAAAAAAGCTTCCTTGAAATTTTTATTTTTTTCTTTATAATTATATCAATCCAAGCAAGATATTTTACTGCCACTGTTGTGCAGGGGATTACATAGGAGGAAAGTTATGAGAAACAGTGACAGGTTATAGGGGGTGTCAGAAAGTGGGTAAGAGAAGGATGAGAATACTGATGACAGTGGAGTGGGTGGAGAAAGGAGCATGAGAGAGAGAGAGGATGCAGGTTAGCGAGATAGGAGATGACTATTGACTTTACATTTAAATTCTTGGAGATTGTAGTTATCGGGGAAGCAAGTAAACGAAGGGAATTCCACAGGTGGAAACTGCGAGAAAAGAAGCTGTTGGAGTAGAATTTGCGTTTACATTTTCTTGGTTTCGCAGTAAAAGGGTGGAACCTAGTTGCTAATCTTGTGGCTCGAGTAAATTCATATAGAGGGGGCACAAGTGAGCTAAGTTCATCGAAGCAGAAACCATGAAAGTATTTGTAGAAGAGACACAGGGAGCCACATTTTGCTGGTGTGAAAGTGACTATCTGAGCTGCCAAGTCAGAATCGATCACATTACAGATTCTCCGTTGGATTTTGTCAAAGACCCCTAGGTGGATAACAGAAGCACTCGACCAGATAGTGCAGCAGTATTCAATGCACGGGCGGATTGTAGATTTATATATGTGCAGGATTGTTTCAGACGGGAAAAACTTCCTGACCCTACATAGAGAACCGACTTTCTTAGCAGCAGATTTAGCTATGGATTCTATATAGTCATTCCACTTGTGGTCTGTTGTGAGAGTTAACCCGAGGAGGCGCAGTGTTTTGCTTTTAGGGAAACTAGTCTGATCCATGCTAATGGGGAGGTAGGAGCGATTGTCTGTCATGGTTAATAGATAGCAGCTTCGTTTTGGTAGTATTAAAATTCACGAGTCATTTCTTACTCCAGTCCGCCACGGATTGAAGGCCTTTTTCAAACTTGGCAACGAGGTTTGCTTTGTCAGCCTCGGCAGATTTTTGATCGAAGCGAGAGTAAGCCGTAGTGTCGTCAGCGTATATGCCTATTTGGAATCTTATTACATAGGACCTAAAATAGAGATTTTCGTTTTAATTGAAAGCGAAATGATTAAATTTACTATTACCAGTAAGCAAAATACTCTGGTGTATTTCAAAGAGAAATTATATTGATTTGAATACAGCATTTTGAGATTTTAAAAATTTTTTTCGATTTTTCGGCCATTTTTGAGAGATCGACAGATTTGTAAACAAAAGTTAATTTTCGGTTTTAAAAATCTTGCAAAAATAAAATATTCACCTGCAACACATTCCTTTTGGAAAATTAGCAAATTTAATGTTAAATTAATCTGATTTACACAAGTATTAATTATTTATAGCATGGAATTTAGAATAAAACTATTTCTTAATCAGAGTTGACCTTTCTAACCTTTCCACCGTAACTGAAATATGTTGACAGCTGCGAAAAAAGATAAGTGTATGGCAATCACAAGGGACATAATTATACAATTTTTTTTTCCGGCAATGGGAAGAAACCCTGAAACACATGACCCTTTAATGTACACATAGAAAAAAAACATACAAAAAAAAATCAAACTTCAAATACACCCAAATAAATTGAAAACTATTTTTAAAATACGATGGCCAGATGAATCATTTTAAATTTTTCAATTTTTGATGAGTAAATATAGTCTTCACTATGTAACCTGCCAATCTAACGCCTACAAGTCTTGTAAATATTTTTAAAATAGTTTTGAAACTTTATAAATTATTATAATTAAAAAACAAAAATGGAAACAATTCTTTTAAAAATTCATTATTAACCGAATTTTTTTTCTTTAGACTATAATGTCTGACATTTATATTATTTTTAATGCAATTAAAAGAGTATGTAATTAAATAATGTTATAGTTTGATTGCATTTTTTATTTTACTATTCCGAGCAGATTTTTGGTAAAATCGACTACATGGTTTTAAAAAACAATACATGATTTACAATCGCCAATGATTTCTGCGTTTAACTAATAAAACCAATTTTGTTTACAGAATTTAATTTCTTGAAATTTCATGATTTTACGTGGAGGTGGGTAACAGATGTAAAAAAGAAATTATTTTTACCAATATTTTTTTTTAAATAATGTCTTAAAAATAATTTAATTAATTTGTAAATAAGTCCTGAAAGTTTCATTAAAATCCAACAATTATTTAATTTTTACAAGAACTGCTAAAGTTAAATTAATATGATTTGAAACAAATATTATTTGCTTATAGTATAAAATGTGGTATACAAGCATTTCTTAATCTTGGAGGTCTGGTTATTCTAACGTGTTGATTGATAACTAACAAACAGATATGTTGGCAAGCTAACTATGATTGACCAGAATTGACATAAGTTTATGAAAACTAAGTGAAATTTCTGTTTTTGGTTTTTAACTAACTAGAAATTTAAAAAAGTAACAATATTTTCTGCATATATTTAATAGTTTGTTAAATTTAGTTAAACAAGATTACTACCAAAAATTTAGTTAAACAAGATTTCTACACGTTTGCACAGCCGCCAATAGTCCTTGAGCCAAACGTGCGGTTAGCTAGGCGCTGCCTCATTCTCTCAGCAAACAACCGCTTGACGTCATTCTTACACTCTTACACTCATTACGAGCATAGGCAAATGGGCGCCTATTGTGGTCAGATGCATGGCTCCGAAATAACCGGAAGTCGTGGTTCCTGTGGGCAATGGCAGCCGAACAGGCAGAAGAGAACCAGGAGGGGGGGTTAATGAGGTTTGAGACTGATCGGTATGAAGGCATCAATGCCAGCTTTCACCAGGAAGAAATCTCAGAGACGCAGTCATCAACTGGAAGACAATACTTTTTCCCAAGAGACGTCACATAGGAAATCGCGATATGCGTCCCAGTCAGCTCTTTGGTAGCAGTAGGAAATCCTGTAGGTAGGAGGCTCCTGTGGGGAGTGAGAGTGGTGAGATTTATTAAGAGAAACAATAGCATGATCAGAGTTACCGAGATGGCAAAGCTGTGAGATTTGGCAGGAGTCAGGTACAGAGGTGAAGCAGAGATCTAAGAGAGAAGCGTGTCCTGAAGGGTTGCTAGGAAAGCGCGTGTGGAAATCCACCACTTGCGTAAGAAATTGAGAAATAGCAAAGTTCATACCGTGAATGACAGCTGAATCAGTGACAGAGTCTTTTAGCCACTTGGCATGATGGGAGTTAAATCTCCGAACACAAATATGTTAGTGAATGGGTGGGAGGAAGTAGCCTTATCTATATTGTCAGAGATGCTGTTTAGCATGGAGCAGTCGGGAGAGGAGGGGGAACAGTACAGAAAGAAAAGATAGCTAACCGATCTGAGAAGTGACAGACGGAAACATATATGGATGGTCAGAGGATTCGAGGGATGTCACTCTAGCTAGAGGGAGGTATTCACTAACGTAAACCCCAGCCCATGCATATGGACAGTCCTTCCTTAAGAGGGGAAGGTAGCCAGAGATCGAGAAGTCAGAGGAGGGAATTGATGAGTTGAGGTTAGTCTCACAGAGCGCTAGGATGTCAGGGGACTTTTCGTGGAGGAAAGATTCAACACTACAGAAGTTGGTACGGAAACCCCGGATGATCGTGAAGGAAATGTTAAGAAGTATAGGTGATTTAATATTGACTGGTTTAGCTTTCTTTTAGAAATGGTTGTTCATATTTTTTGTTGATAAAGAGAGACCTCGAGTAGAGGAGGCAGACGGTCATTAACTGCGACATGCGCTGGAAGGGAACTGGCGTGGGCTGCAACAAGGTGTGGCCTCGGGATTGCCCACCGAAAGTGCCTGCAGGGACACCTATCCATGCACGACATGGTACTACAAGAACCCCGATATTATGCAACTGTTGATAAGAGCGACCGTTCTTAACGCTACGCAAGAGTTAGGGCTTCTAACTACTAGTCAGAAGCAGCAACCAGGTAACTGCCAACCCGGTACCCTCACAATGAAGAGACATTGCCACCGACCACACACGTCGTAGGAAAATTACGATAACACCAATACTGCGGTCTGAGAAAAAAAAAGAAAAGGCCGAAAACCACTTCCTAAACAGGGATTTTCTAAATTAATGAGTTTTTCATCGGAAACAAAGGAAATTTATTATGATTACATTTTCCATAGTTAAATTCGAATACTTTCATCTTTCTTCTTAATAACATAAACATTTTGAGGGAAAAATTTTGCTTTTATTAAGTTTAGGCCTTTTTGTTTCATGCTATAATGTTTTTTCAGCGAATTAGTTGAGGAAAAAGCACGTCGGAAGAAAAACGAGTGGATCACCAAAGAGATTCTTTGCCTGATGAAAAAGAGACAGAAAACGATGCCAAGATATGACACGGAATACAAGAAACTAAACAAGGAAATAAGAAGCAAATGCAGACAGGTTAAAGAAAGATGGCTTAACGACAAATGCGCCGACGAAGTAGAGAGACTGACCCCAACAAATAATGTTGATATGCATATAAAAAATAAAGGAACTAGCAGGACAAAACACCTGTTCAGCAGCAGGATGTATAAAAGCAAAAATAAAAGGTACACGCATAATAGAAAAAGAAAAAATACTTCAGAGATAGGACGAGTGTATCGGAGATCTCTTCCACAAGAGAGAGCAACCAAAAATACACAAAAATAGACATGGACCAGAAATATTAAGAACAGAAGTGGAATCAGCAATAGCCAGATTGAGGAGAAACAAAGCAGCTGGACCCGACGGGGTTGTAATAGAGATGTTGATGTCCTTAAAAGGCTTTGGCGTAGACAGGCTCACAGAAATAATAAACGAAATCTACAACAGTGGCAATATACCGGAGGACCTAAACAGATCATTTTTCATAGCACTACCTAAGAAGCCACGACCAAATGAATGTGAAATCCACCAAACAATCAGTTTAATGAGCCGCATAGAAAAACGCATCATCCGGATTCTGATGAACAGTCCACAGCAGAATCAGTCCAGAGATAGGACAAGAACAGTGTGGCTTCGTTAAAGATACCAGAACAAGGAATGCGATATTCATGTTCAGAATGTTATCTGAATGAGCAATACAAATACAAAAGGAATTATATCTGTGCTGTATAAACAACGAAAACGTGTTTGACAAAGTCCGCCACAAAGACTTGACAGAAATGCTCGACAATCTTGACATTTTCGGAAAAGACGTTAGGATAATCAATAATCTATATTGGCAGCAAACCGCTTGCATACGGATAGGAAGTGAATTCAGCAGGTATACAATAGAATGGGGACGTAAGACAAGGATGTGTTTCCTAACCGGATTTATTCAACCTCTACAGTGAAAAACTTATGAGAGAAATAAAAGCCTTGCTAGGATTCGTCATAGGCGGCCACAATCTCAACAATGTAAGATACGCGGATGACACGGTGCTGATAGCAAGCAGACACGGAATAAAAAATGCAGGACCTTCTACAGAAGGTAGCAAAAGAAAGCAAGAAGAAAGGACTGAACGTAAACTTCAATTAAACTGAATGTATAGTCATCAGCAAAAAGAAGACCCCAATATGCCAACTAAAGGTCGGAGAAAAGGGTGTGACGGACGGATGAACAGACTAACGGAAGTCACAGAATTTGAGTGATAGATAGATAGATAGATAGATAGATAGATAGATAGATAGATAGATAGATAGATAGATAACACATCATTCAATAAATCTTGGGCTTAACAAATAAAACAACAACTTTTAGGCAAAATTCGACTTTATTCATCAACATAGTCTCTTTCTAGGGTAATACACTGATTCCAACGCTTCATTAACAATTCGATGCCTTTTTTGTAGAACGATTGGTCTTTGGCCTCAAAATACGCCTCAGTTTCCGATATCACTTCTTCATTGTAGCCAAATCTTTTTTTTTTTCTTTTTTTTTTCCTGGAGCATTTTTTTGAGGTTTCCAACAGCCAGTAGTTGCTGGAGGCCAGATCTGGAGAATGACGTGGATGCGGAAGCAATTCGAAGTGCAATTAATGTAGTTTTGCCATCGCTGCAATCGACTTGTGACACGGGGCATTGTCTTGGTGAAAGATTACTTTTCCTTCTTCATTTGTGGACGGTTTTTGGCGATTTCTTCTTTCAAACGCACCAATAATGTTATATAATATTCGCTAAAACTACGGAGGCCAAATCCTTCACTGCTAATGTTTGCATTTTTGGTCACTTTAGACGGCTTTCACTTGCTGCTGTCCACACAACTGACTGCCAATTTGACTCTGGAGTGATGTGATGGATCCATGTTTCATCTATTGTCACATATTTATGCAAAAACTTCTTGTTGCGTGAAAACAGTTGCAGACAACGCTCTGGATCGTTGACGCGTTGTTGTTTTTGATCGACTGTGAGCAAACGCGGCACCCACTTTGAACACAGCTTTCTCATTGACAAATGTTCATGCAAAATGGTAAATACACTACCTTCTGATATGTTCAACTTCTCTACTATCACACACAACTCCAATTTACGATCGGCAAAAACAAGTTAGTGGACTTTTTTTGTTTTTCGGGACTTTTTTGTTTTTCGATTTTGGGCGACCTGAGCGTTCAGCATCAATTGTGCCTGCAAGACCACGTTTAAAGTCAGCATACCTCCTCTTAACCGTTGTTTCCGAAAGAGCAGAGTCCGAATAACACTTATCAAGCCAATGCTTGGCTTGAACAGTATTTTTCTCATCAGAAAGCAACACTTTATCAACAGACAAAATTAAGATTTTTCCATTGTTTTGAAAATTTGCAACAGTAGCTTCACTTAAATAACTGTAATTTGTAAACTAATAATCCGATTGGGCCCAAATTTTGTCACGTGCCATTTGAAGGTTAGTGACCCGTAAAAATCACATGGATTTCTTATTAGTGGCACCATCTTTATATGTCAGGCCTGGTACTTATTGAGTGATGTGATAGATATAAACAGTCTGAGATAGATAGATAGATAGATAGATAGATAGATAGATAGATAGATAAATAAAAAATGAACAGATAGATAGATAGATAGATAGATAGATAGATAGATAGATAGATAGATAGATGTGAACAAATAGATAGATAGATAGATCGATAGTTGTGAACAAATAGATAGATAGATAGATAGATAGATAGATGTGAACAAATAGATAGATAGATAGATAGATAGATAGATAGATGTGAACAAATAGATAGATAGATAGATAGATAGATAGATAGATAGATGAACAAATAGATAGATAGATAGATAGATAGATAGATAGATAGATAGATAGATGATGAACAAATAGATAGATAGATAGATAGATAGATAGATAGATGTGAACAAATAGATAGATAGATGTGAACAAATAGATAGATAGATAGATAGATAGATAGATAGATAGATAGATGTGAACAGATAGATAGATAGATAGATAGATAGATAGATAGATAGATAGATAGATGTGAACAGATAGATAGATAGATGTGAATAGATAGATAGATAGATAGATAGATAGATAGATAGATAGATAGATAGATAGATAGATAGACTGTTGATCTTCGACTTAAATTGTTGCTAGTGGTGGTTAAACGAGCGGATTGGTTGCCGATTTTTATCATAATTCAGCGGCAGTATAGCAGATAACTTATATTCCTTAATATTTATTTACATAAAAACGCATCAATTTGGTACAATGGCCGGAAGTGCCTCTTCGTTCGTTCTCTTTTCAATCCAAAGCATCAAAGGTTGTTTTTAAGATTTGCAAGAACGACCAGCAGCATCGACCAGTTTGTTGATGCTTTCAAATGAAATCACACGTGTGGGATTATTCTACCTTGTCTGCCAGTGGACATCACTTAAATGAAACTTGGCAGATTAACAATCAACGGTATGAGTAAAAATAAAATCACTTTTTCTTTCTGATTGCGACAACACCATATTTTGTTTTGTATCTTTATACGTGTCAATATAATTTTCTCTTCTCTCGTCATTTTATTTCGTATTTTTAAATACAGTGGAACCTGTCGTATGCGACCACCCCAACGGCAATCAGAAACTAGTCGCGTATGACAGGTGGTCGCTCACTAAAGGCTCATAGTCATGACTTATTTACGCCAGAAACGTATATTTCGTTCATCAGAATGTACATATTAGAATTTTACCATGTAATCTGGTAATAAATAAATGAGAACATAAGAAACTTATTCAGCATAATTGATTTTAAAAATTATAAAAACGTATTTACAATGGTCAACAAGAGACCAAAATATTTATTCACAAAAACATTTATTAAGTGGACTTAAAAAACGTAAACAGTTTCAGTTTTTTTCTTAGAAGTGAGTTATAGCAAAAGAGAATCTGCGATAATACATGGGAAAAAACGTACAAAAAACTGATGGCGATCGTGGGTGGGGGTAGAGAGTTAGAGATAGATATACCCAGATAGAAATAGAGCAGATAGATACACAAAAAAATAAAGGAACGAAAGAAAGAGACATAATTGTGATTTTCCCAATCCCTGAATTCATCCAAGTTAGTACAGAGACTGCGATAAAATCCCTTGAATATGTCAAATGCAATACATGTTGTGCAAAACAGCCGATGTTTGACCGTGAGGTGAACTCAGGCAATGTATATTTCAACAAGAAATAACAGTTTGATACAACACTACAAAAACAAAACAGTGAGGAAGTGTTCCTAGCTTTGATCAAATCAAAATGAAATAGATTACTCATTTAGTTTCTCCTAATTTAGAAGTTCGCAGTGTACGACCAAAATGGATTTTTTTTAAAGCGGTCGCTTGATCAGTGATTTTCACTCGTTGATGTTAGTCGCTGGTGGCGTTCTGGAGGTGGTCGCTCACTAAGGGTCAATTAACATTAGGAAATACTCCGTGCATAGAAAAATGGTCGTTAACAACAGGTAGTCGCTGACGAAGATGGTCGCATATGACAGGCTCCACTGTATATATATATATATATATATATATATATATATATATATATATGAGTAAAAGATTTTGACGGGTTGAATCCGTTTGTTTTGAAGGTCTCAAGTTCATTCATTACAATTAAATGTGGATTACTCCTAATTAGAGGACGCTTTTAAGCGCCTATAAAATGGGATACTTCCTGTCTTCGATCTTGTCCTGTGGCGATACGAAATAAAAATAACTCTCTTTTCACCACTGTTTGTGCAGGAGGTTACATAAGAGAGTTAAAGTTTTAGGCAGTAGGAGAGTGAAGAGAAAGACGAACCAGCTACAGGGGGTGAAAGAGAAAGGGAAAGAGAAGGATATGAACACAGGAGTGAAGACAGTTACGAAGGTAGAGAGAAAGGAAAAGAACAAGATACACGGGGTGATGTAGAAAGAGTGAAGAGAAAGACAAACCAGCTACAGGGGGTGAAAGAGAAAGGGCAATAGAAGGATGTGAACACAGGAGTGAAGACAGTTACGAAGGTAGAGAGAAAGGAAAAGAACAAGATACACGGGGTGATGTAGAAAGAGTGAAGAGAAAGACGAACCAACTACAGGGGGTGAAAGAGAAAGGGAAAGAGAAGGATGTGAACACATGAGTGAAGACAGGTAGAGAGAAAGAAAAAGAACAAGATACACGGGGTGATGTAGAAAGGACTGGAGTTAAGTGGATAAGAGATGGGAATTGACTTTGCATTTAAATTCCTGGAGATTATAGCCATCAGGACAGCAAGGGAGTTCCACAGGTGGGAAGCGCGAGAAAAGAAACTGATAGAATAGAATTGTCGCCTGCATTTGGTTGATCTAACTGTAAAAAGGTGAAACCTTGTTGCCAGTCTGGTTGCCTGAGTAAATTCTTGTTGAGGGGGTACCAGTGACCTAAGTTCGTCAGAGCGAAAGCCATGAAAATATTTATAAAAGAAACAGAGGAAAGCTACATCCCGCCGATGAGAGAGTGGCTGGAGTCGAGCTGCCAGGTCGGGACCAATCACATTACAGATTCTCCTTTGGAGCCTGTCGAGAACACTGAAACGAACAGCAGGGGCTCCTGAATAGATATGACAACAGTATACCTTGAACGGTCGGATAGTTGATTTGTATATGTGCAAGATGGATTGAGGCGGAAAAAAAAACTTCTTGGCCCAACACAGTGACCCAACCTTCCTAGCAGTGGATTTAGCTATTGATTCAATGTAATGATTCCACTTGAGTTCGGAAGATAGGGTAAGGCCGAGGAGGCATAGTGTATTGCTCTCAGGGAGACTTGCTTGGTTCATGCTTAAGGGTGGCAGGAGAGATTTGCCTGTGATGGTTGACAGGAGTTTTGTTTTAGAAGCATCGAAATTTACGAGCCACTTTTTACTCCAGTCCACCACTGAGCTGAGGTAATTCTTAAGATCATCAGCGAGGTTACATTTGTCCGCCTTGCCAAATATCTTACTGATGCGGGAGTAAATGCTGGTGTCATCTGCATAAATGCCTACTTGGGATTTGTTCACGTCTGGGAGATCATTTATGAAGATTAGAAAGAGCGCTAGGTCTAGGATAGAGCCCTGGGGGACACCAGCATTCGTGGAGGCATGCCCATTCAAGACGACACTCATTATACGGTTAGATAGGAAAGATTAGATCAGATCAAGCAAGCGTCTAGTGATACCATAGCCCTGAAGCTTGCGCAGAAGGCCAGCGTGCCAAACTCTATCAAAAGCCTTGAAGATATCCAGGGCAACAGCATGAGCCTCGCCGGACTTATCAAAGGTCTGGTATATGTGATGGTCGTTAACATATCGGCAGGTAGACTTGGCAAAGCGGAATTCATACTGTCTGTCTTAGAACAGTTTACGGTCAGTAAGATGTTGAACTATCTCAGCATTGATAATAGCCACGAACACTTTTTAGAAAACTCATTTATAAGTCTGTCATCTGTTCATGCTTAGAATATTGCTGCTACGTACGGTCTGGTGCTCCTTCTCTACATATCTAGAGATCCTTGCTAAAATCCAAAGAAGAATCAGCAATATTATTGGTTTTGATCTGGCATCTTGTTTGGTCTATTTTATATACATTAACACAGGCTCTAATTTGGGACCAGATAAAATCTATCATATCTGGGTCTCTTATATATGTGTTATAATGATGACCGGACGAGGAAATGCCGAAGAAAATAGTAATTTAGTTTTGTTTTTTTTGTTGTTTTTTTTTTTAATTCGCTAGAAACTTAAAGCATCTGGATTTCGTCAAAAGCTGAGATAAATGAAGGTATATTCTAGAAGACCACCTAAGAAAAATAGATAAATATTTTTTACAATCATCGAAAACGAACCAGCTAAGATAATTTTTTTACGACCCTTGAATACAATGGCTGGCCGTAAAAATTCGGCCAGTTGATAAAAACTAACTTTTAATAAACTGATGACCCGATCAAGGGAAAATGAGGGAAAGAAGATGATAATTAAATTTTTGAAAACAAGGAAACCATTTGGTTTTTGCTCAAGGACTGAAATAAGTGACAATGTATTCAAAGAGCCTCCGAGAGAAAACTAGATACCTTTTTTTTGCATCAAATGAATGCGAAGCGAGAAGGTTTAGATAATGAAAAAAGTCTCAAATCATGCGATTATCTCCTTTTTTTGTCACTTGTTGGCAAAAGCGTTGGCGAGAAAAGTGGATAAAACCCAGATGTGAAAAAGGACCACGCACAAAAGCTCGATAAGAAAGAAATTTTTGAGCGATAATTAGATTTAGCCGTTTAGGCTAGACCACGCCCTCGTACAGTGATGGTGACCAAAAAAAAAAAAAGTCCAAATGGAATTTCAGGGAAGGCGGAGAAATGTTTCACGCCCTTCGGGTAGTGATTTTCACACAAGAGAGGAGATGATGTTGATCAGGTGACCAAAACAGCGGAGATAGATTTTAACAGTAGAGGTGAAGAAACACAGACCGGAGACCAGAGAGAAAGAGACGAGACCACCGCTTCGCCTGATCTGATGTGATTTTGCCGCCCTGAAGAACAACGTCCGGCTTAAGGCCTTGTTCCAGAAATCTTGTTAAAACCCGAGGAAAAAAAATGGGTCACGATAATAGGGAAGAGTTGATAGACAGTTATTACATGAAGAATATAGATCTACCTGAGCTATCAATAATTATATTAACAGCTTTGTAGCCAGGAGTTGTATATAAATACTTTTCTTTTATCCAAGTTTATCTGTTTTTCGTGTAACTTCACTCTCGGAGGACCAAACCATGTCATCGATTCCAGTAGACCATTCGAACGAGGCCATTCCTGGACTACTAATCTTCATTCAAGTTGGTATCCTTATGTTAATACACTTATTTTCTATCTCAATTACTAGTCGTTGTTCATTTATTTGTGCGGGCCCCATTTCCGGGATCCACATAGTAGTAAAGTGAAAATTTTTCGAAATTACAAAACAGTGGTGTCATTAAACCTTCTGGTAGCGAATGGGCTACCCTACATGTTGTAAAAAAAACAGCAATTTCAGATGCTTAATGATTGCCGCACGTTGAACAGCATTACAAAAAGTGATAAATGCCTCATCCCGAATATTAATTCAATTGCTGATAAACAACTGAATGCCATAAAGAATGCAGCATCCACTTTTCACAGATAAATGGACGAGACCTTTCCACATGGTGACTGTATATTTACATGCATTTACATGGTATTCTTATTTTCAGTGAGGATTCTTCAGCCCACATAAAAGACGTTGAAACTGTTATAAAAATCCCACCTGATAATAATCTAAAAATTTCTATTATAAAGTCACCCTTTACTGGGAATTCAGCCAATTTTGGAGGTTATAATATCAGCTTAGGAGGTATTAGACCTACACAAAATGATGTTAGTGCATTATAGAATTTCCCGCTTCTAAGGACTGTAAGAAAGTGATGGTGACCAAAAAAAAAAAAGTCCAAATGGAATTTCAGGGAAGGCGGAGAAATGTTCCACGCCCTTCGGGTAGTGATTTTCACACAAGAGAGGAAATGATGATGATCAGGTGACCAAAACAGCGGAGATAGATTTGACAGTAGAGGTGAAGAAACACAGACCGGAGACCAGAGAGAAAGAGACGAGACCACCGCTTCACCTGATCTGATGTGATTTTGCCGCCCTGAAGAACAACGTCCGGCTTAAGGCCTTGTTCCAGAAATCTTGTTAAAACCCGAGGAAAAGAATGGGTCACGATAATCGGGAAGAGTTGATAGATAGTTATTACATGAAGAATATAGATCTACCTGAGCTATCAATAATTATAGTTATAATATCAGCTTAGGAGGTATTAGACCTACACAAAATGATGTTAGTGCATTATAGAATTTCCCGCTTCTAAAGACTGTAAGAATTTTTGTCGTTTCTTAGGTATGGTAGATCTTTATAGAAAATTAATCCTAAACTTTTCAGACATATGCCATTAACATAAAAAACGTATATGCAGTAATACTACACTTACATTAAATGATCTGGAATTGGAATCATTTAATTATATCAATAGCAGAATCAGAATTTTCGTCTTTAGCTCACCAACGGTTTGGCTGTACTAAATATCAGTTGCTTACTAATAGTTGCTTACTAATAGCAGTAATTATGCAACTGGTGCAGCCCTACATCAAATAGAAGAAGAATCACAAATTTCAATCGGCTTCTAAAAAAAAATTGACTTAAACACAAACTAGATATTCCACTTTCGATAAGAAACATTTTGTAGGACATTCAGCTACGTTATATTTTAAACATATCGAAAGAAATCAAGTTTTATTATTAACTGATCATAAGCCTTTGTTCGGTGTATTCCGTAGTCTAAACCCTGCATAGACAAAAGTGGCAATTAGTAATTCTCACAGAATATATATATTAGATATAGACCACATAAAGGAGGGTCAAAACGCTTGTCTGAACCAGCAATTATGGTAGATTTATGGGACTTGCCATCTATAGGTGCTGCGCAAATTAAGAACCCAGAGTTAGAACAATTTCCAAACTTAAAAAAAAAATTAAAATTTTAATATTGATTATAATAGTTCCATATAGCATGATAATTCTACCGGTGTTCCCAAGCCATATATACCTACTGAATTACGAAAATCTATTTTCGATAGTATTCACACAATATCATACCCAGTAATTAAAACCTTGTGTAAACTTATCAAAACAAGATGTTTTTGCTTCATATGGGCAAGACAATAAAAGAAATATGTAATGAATGCCAGAAAATCAAAATGCAGAGACACCTTAAATTTGCTCTTCACCCTACTGAATTGCCTACTGTTTACGTTAATGTGGCTCACTTGGCTATAATGGGTCCATTCCCTGTTATTAGGGAACGTTACGAAACATACAATACTCCTTAGAGAAACATGTTAATCTGTATTGACGGCGCAACTAAATGGATCGAAGAAAAACCTTTACAAAATATAACAGCACGATATGTGGCCAATACATTCGTTCATGCGTGGACCATGCGTTGGGGGGCTTCACTTCACGTGATAACCGACCGTGGTATTCAGTTTGAGGGCAAATTGTTTTCAGAGATAGCCTCAATATTTGGCTTCTATAGATTGCGCACGAATAGTTCTTCTTATATGTGCCATGTCCTTTCAGGACGTAGGCGATCATGGCTTTCTATGTCTCCCTATACCTCATCTGTGTACCTTAGGTTGTTTAAATTGTGGCTTCCGATGACGAATCCTGGTATAGCATCTAGGATCCTCAGAATAGTCTCGCTGTACAAGTTGAATAGATCCGGTGAAAAGACACATCCTTGTCTTGCGCCCCTTTCTATCTTTGTATATCTGCTGGACGCAGGCGGTTTGCCTCAAGTAGAGATTCTTGATTACTCTGAAGTCTTTCCCAAATATGTCGAGGCTGCTGAGGATTTCCATCAATTCTTTGTGACGTATTTTGTAAACGCCTTTGCATAATCGATAAAACATAGGTACAAGTCGTTCTTCATCTTCTTTCGGAGAGCATCCTAATCATAAATATGGCATTCCTTTTCCGCGTGTCTATGACAAACCCGCACTTTTCTCGGCCTATTTCTATCTGCTTCTGCTTATCGCTCTATTGGGATTAGGATTCGGACGATCAGTTTTGTTATATGGCTCATTAAACTGATGGTTCTGTGGAGTTCACACTCGTTTGCCCCTGGCTTCTTAGGCAGTGCTATGAAGACCGATTTGCTATGGTCATCTGGTATTAGACTACTGTTATAAATTTCATTTATTATTTCAGTAATTTTTTCTATACCAAATTCTTCCAGGGCTATCAGCAGCTCTATTACTCTACCGTCTGGTCCAGCTGCTTTGTTTCTATTCAGTTTGGCTACTGCAGATTCCACCTCAGAATTTAATATATCCGGTTCGTCCTCATCTTTATGTATTATCGGTTGCTTTCTCTTGCCGTGGAAAAGATCTTTTATATATTCTTCCCATCGTTGGAGTATTTCCACTTACTCCAATATGATTGTTCCATCCTTGGATTTTTTTTTGTCCTGTCAGTTCTTTTATTTCCTTATGCATGTTTGCTTTATTATTCCTGCTCAATCTCTCTACTTCTGCACATTTGTCATTGAGCCATTCCTCTTTATCCTGCCTGCATTTTTTCCTTTGGGGCAATGTTTCTGATTTCCTTTAGGGCAATGTTGTTTGCTGATGTCAACATCACTTCCTTTAGTGAGTCGCATTTTGAGTGTCCTTTTCCAATTTGTTGTTCGTATTTGATTTTCACGCTGCTAGTATATCGAATGTGCACATAGAACAATTAAGGCAGCATTAATAGCTAGAAAGAAATCAATAATACTAATGGGTCCCCGCATCGCATTTAATTCTTTCAGTGCTTCACCCTTCTTGACAGTTACACGAACACATATAATCATTAATCAGTTGCGAGGAAATGATACTAACAGTAACATAGATAATCAGAAGTTTGAAAAAGACTTACAACATACATTACACTCCTTATATTCAACAAAGTTTATAGCTCTTTAAATAAAGCACGTCAATAAAAAAATTCTTCGTTTCACTGTTTTTTATGCTTTGTTTTCAATATTTTTTCCAGAATAATTTAATTTTTTTTTTTTTTATGTATTAAGTTTATAAATACATTCATGTTAGTTTAAAATTGCTTTTTGTATGGTAAAATATTTAATAGCATTAAAATTCGTCTGTCTGCCCTCCTGCCTCCTTAGACCACATTGTATCGTATAAAGAATATGCATTTGCCAGAAATACCCAAAACAGAAGTCCTCTTTGGGGAAGAACGAAATTTCAAAGAAAATATCTTCTGTTTACTGGGTATGTGATGCTTTCTCTTTACTAGTTACTCTAGTAACTAGTAAAGAGAAAGCATCACATAGAGCGTCTAGTGATACCACAGCCCTGCCATTGTATTCAATAGTCGTAAAAAAAAATTATCTTAGCAGGTTGTTCGTTTTCGATTATTGTAAAAAATATTTATCTATTTTTCTTAGGTGGTCTTCTAGAATATACCTTCATTTATCTCAGCTTTTGACGAAATCCAGATGCTTTAAGTTTCTAGCGAATTAAAAAAAAAAACAACAAAAAAAAACAAACTAAATTACTATTTTCTTCGGCATTTCCTCGTCCGGTCATCATTATAACACAGATATAAGAGACCCAGATATAAGATAGATTTTATCTGGTCCCAAATTAGAGCCTGTGTTAATGTATATAAAATAGACCAAACAAGATGCCAGATCAAAACCAATAATATATAATAATTCTTCTTTGGATTTTAGCAAGGATCTCTAGATATGTAGAGAAGGAGCACCAGACCGTACGTGGCAGCAATATTCTAAGCATGAACAGATGACAGACTTATAAATGAGTTTTCTAAAACGTGTTCGTGGCTATTATCAATGCTGAGATAGTTCAACATCTTACTGCCCGTAAACTGTTCAAAGACAGACAGTATGAATTCCGCTTTGCCAAGTCTACCTGCCGATATGTTAACGACCATCACGTATACCAGACCTTTGATAAATCCGGCGAGGCTCATGCTGTTGCCCTGGATATCTTCAAGGCTTTTGATAGAGTTTGGCACGCTGGCCTTCTGCGCAAGCTTCAGGGCTATGGTATCACTAGACGCTTGCTTGATCTAATCTTTCCTATCTAACCGTATAATGAGTGTCCTCTTGAATGGGCATGCCTCCACGAATGCTGGTGTCCCCCAGGGCTCTATCCTAGACCTAGCGCTCTTTCTAATCTTCATAAATGATCTCCCAGACGTGAACAAATCCCAAGTAGGCATTTATGCAGATGACACCAGCATTTACTCCCGCATCAGTAAGATATTTGCCAAGGAAGACAAATGTAACCTCGCTGATGATCTTAAGAATTACCTCCGCTCAGTGGTGGGCTGGGATAAAAAGTGGCTCGTAAATTTCGATGCTTCTAAAACGAATTGACTTTTTTTTTTACAGGACTACTACTTTTAACTTAATATTTTAATATTTGTTCTTTCTTCCGCCCCTCTTTTATATATATATATATATATATATATATATATATATATATATACAGGAAGTTAGCTACCTGGTAGGATAAAGAAAAAAAAACTACAAAGAGCGAGGAACTCTTAATGAGTAAACGGCCAGCTAACTAGAGTTAGTGTTTCAATAAATCACCGTGGAGAAGGCAACAGGATACCACTCCACTATCCTGCGTAAAATCATGGCTATACAACGAATACATATTAAATATAACGGCGTATAGGGGATTGGTCCCAAAGAGAGCAATTCCTCGCCCGGTAAGGACCGACACGAGAAACAGGTGTCACCTGACCGTGATCCGGCGACTGTTTTTTCCAAAATATGTCCCTCGCCCTGGAAGGAACGACATGAGCAACAGGTGTCTTTGGACCGTTACCCTGCGACTGTGCGCAACAAAGAAAGGATCACCTTGGGGACATGGGACGTCAGGACGTTAAACAGCTGCGGACAACTACAGAATGTCAAGCAGGAAATGAACAGACTAAAAGTTAATATTCTGGGAATATGCGAAACCAGATGGCCAAATGATGACGACTTCAACAGCGACAACCAGAGGATAATATACGCCGGAGGCAAAAATAATGAAAAAGGAGTCGGCTTAATACTGGACAAAGAAATGAAGAAATGTGTTTTGGGATACTGCCAGTTCTCCGAAAGAGTTCTCCTGGTCAAACTGAAAGGGAGATCGTTCAACATAGCAATTGTAGTCATATATGCACCAACAACACAAAGCACCGAGGAAGAAATAGAATCTTTTTACTCCACTCTAGAGAAGGCCAAGTCTCAATGTAAAAGCCAAGAAATCAGGATCATCATAGGAGATTTGAATGTCAAAGTAGGGAAGGAGAGGGGAGGTATGACAACTGGAAACTTTGGTTTAGGAATCCGCTTGCATATGGACAGGTAATGAATTGAGTAGATATACAAAGATAGAAAGGGGCGTAAGACAGGGATGTGTCTTTTCACCGGATCTGTTAAACTTGTGCAGTGAGAATATTTTGAGGACCCTGAAAGTCATGCCTGGATTCGTAATCGGAGGCCACAGTTGAAACAACCTAAGGTACGCAGATGATACAGTGCAGATAGCAGACACAGAAAGGAAACTACAAGACCTCCTACAGAAGGTAGCAGAAGAAAATAACAAGAAAGGACTAGAAATAAACTGCACGAAAACTGAATGCATGGTCATCAGTAAAAATAGCAGCCCAATATGCCAAATACAGGTCGGGGGTACCAGAACCAAGCAGGTACAAAGATTTAAATACCTGGGATGCGTTATAACAGAAGACGGAAAGTGCGACACAGAAATCCGAAGGCGAATTGGCATAGCGAAGGAAGCATTCCAGAAGTTGAGTAAGGTATTAAGAAACAGGACAATTTCGCTAGAAACTAGGAAGAGAGTACTGGATTGCTACGTGCTGTCCGACCTTCAATATGGCAGTGAATGCTGGACAATATCATCAAAGATGAAAGAAAAACTTGAAGCAACTGAAATGTGGTTCTACAGAAGGATGCTGCGAATATCATGGATCGATCATGTGAACAATGATGAGGTCTTGGAAATGATGGAAACAAAAAGGAAATTAATACTGAGCATCAGGAAGAGAAGCTGAAGTTCCTGGGACACGCAAATAGGAAGAAGGGCTTGGAGAACCTGATACTAACAAGCCAGATAGAGGGGAAAAAGAGACAGGGGAAAGTAACGGATAGCATATTTGAAGGAACTAATCAGGTGGATGATGGAACAAGGATTGCATGGTGAAACATGAGAAAGCGTGATAAGAACCACCAGGGATAGGGAAACGTAGAAAGCCATGATCGCCGACGCCCTGAAGGGACAGGGCACATAGAAGAAGAAGAATATGTTCCTGATAAGCTTAAGACACGTAAAAGTGTATGACTAAGAGTCGACAGAGTTCACAAGCCTCTGGAACCTCTTATCATTTTTTCCTTTCAAGTGTTATGTAGAATTGTCAAAAATGGTTTATCAAAACGAACAATGAGATATATTTAACGTTATCAACAGATAGATCAAAACCACGCGTTGAAGCTAAACGTAATAATAAACGTACAAACCAACCTTCCGACCGTGTATGGAATACTGTTGTCATATCTGGTCAGGCGCCCCTGCTGTTCATCTCAGTGTTCTCGACAGGCTCCAAAGGAGAATCTGTAATGTGATTGGTCCTGACCTGGCAGATCGACTCCAGCCACTCTCTCATCGTCGGAATGTGGCTTCCTCTGTCTCTTCAATAAATATTTTCATGGCTTCTGCTCTGACGGACTTGGATTACTTGTGCCCCCTCCACAAAAATTTACTTTGGCAACCAGACTGACAACAAGGCTTCACACTTTTACAGTTAGATCAACCAAATGCAGTCGACAATTCTAATCCATCAGCTTATTTTCTCGCGCTTCCCACCTGTGGAACTCCCTTCCATATACTTGCTTTCCTGATGGCTATAACCTCCAGGAATTTAAATGCAGAGTCAATTCCCATCTCTTATCCACTTAACTCCAGTATTTTCTACATTACCCCGTGTATCTTGTTCTTTTCCGTTCTCTCTACCTTCGCAACTGTCTTCACTCCTGTGTTCACATCCTTCTCTTGCCCTTTCTCTTTCACCCCCTGTAGCTGGTTCGTATTTGTCTTCACTCTCCTCCTGCCTAATACTTCAACTCTCTTATGTAACTCCAGCCCTCTCTACATCACCCCGTGTATATTGTTCTCTTCCTTTCTCTCTACCTACACAACTGTCTTCATGCCTGTGTTCACATCCTTCTTTTGTCCTTTCTCTTTCTCCCCCTGTATCTGGTTTGTCTTTGTTTTCATTCTCCTCCTGCCTAATACTTCAACTCTCTTATGTAACCCCCTGCACATCAGTGGCATTAACGCCTTGCTTGGGGTGAAATGATTAAAAACAAAAAAAATGTCCAGGCACTGATGACAATCTGAAACAATGGAATTGCAAACATCACAAAACAACCCTAACCCTAACCCTAACCCTTGTTCAATGGCTGCTCTTAATACAGCAACAGTTGCATGTTTGTTAGTTTGCGATTCACAGAAATAAATTCAACCACAATTTCGATTTTAAAAATACCACACTAATAAAAAGAGTAAACAATTTATTCAGAAGAAAAGTTCTCAAGAGTGCCACCATCCCGTACTACCAAAACATCAATTTGCTCCCCGGATTTTTCCCAATCTCAACTTTACTTATGGAAATTATACTAAAACAGACTAACATACATAATAAAGAGTTCAGGGAGAACGGTTGAATTCCCTTCATTTCATTGAATTCACTTCAACTCTCTTATGTAGCCCCCTGCACATCAGTGGCATTGACGCCTTGTTTGGGGTGAAATAAATAAATAAATAATAAACAAGTAATAACAGGAAATCAACCTCATAGTAATGATGTAATAATCGATACAGAAAGCATAG
This sequence comes from Ascarosepion bandense, assembly GCA_037127315.1. Lineage (NCBI taxonomy): Eukaryota > Metazoa > Mollusca > Cephalopoda > Sepiida > Sepiidae > Ascarosepion > Ascarosepion bandense. The sequence goes on along the minus strand of JBBBDQ010029769.1, from coordinate 19,206,488 downwards.
AAATAGTAAGCTTAGTTATACAAATGCAGGTAGGAAAGTTCCTTGGCAAATGGACGACCAATATCAGATTCTGCTACGGGTTAGGGAGGGTCTGTAGCAGGAGACAGAGTTTATCTCCTCTTAATCAAAACATAAAATAGCAATAAAAATTCATTTTAAATGTTCGCGATAATAGAAAACAATCATGTGATCTGACGATACCCGCGCGAGACAACGTTAGGCTGGAGAGTCACTCTTTCTCTTTTGGCTCCATGAAGTTACAGTAGCACGACGAACAATTTCAGGCTCGTAACAACCACACAGATAAGTGCAAAATCTATATCGTTTTAGCACCCAGTCTTTTGCCAGTAGACATATGTAAATCTGGTATTAAGAATTTCGAATATATATATATATATATAGGTGTATTTATACGAAAACTTGTGTTTTGTTTGAATTTTTCCTATATTTATGTTGTCGTAAGTTACATTCGCCTTATTCTGTGCAACATATTCCTGCAAAACAACATATACAGGGTGTCTCAAAAAATGTACTCACACTTTAACTGTCTCTAACATGCTTTGTTTGCTTTTTATGCAGGTGTAATTAATTAATCACAGCATGGCAGGAAAACAACTTAGTTTGGAAGAGAGAAAGTTTGTCTTGAAATGTTACTGGAAGACCGAAAACGCCATTGACGTGCAAAGACGATTCAGAAGGGAATTCGCAAAACCGCCACCAATGCGCCTGACCATTGCTCGCATCAGAGACAAATTTGAAGCAGATGGAACCGCCCAGTACGTCAACAAGAAACGTTCTGGACGACCACGGGCATCCACGAGCCCTGGAAAAGAAGAGCAAGTGCAGGAAACACTCCTTCAATCAGCACAGAAATCACTTCGACAAACTGGTCGGGAAACCCACATCTCAAAAAATAGCGTCTATCGCATCATGAAGCGTCTTGACAATAATGGTCATCAATTTGAACATTTGCGAACATGATTCTTCAATTAAATTTTTCTTCTGTATTCGAAGCTATTCCATTTCACTCTATGTTCATAAATAAAGGTTTTCTCGTCATTCAAAGTGTGAGTACATTTTTTTCGAGACACCATGTATATCTGTAATGTAATCGATCCCGACTTGGCAGCTCAGATGCAATCACTCCTTCAACGGCTCAATGTGGCTTTCCTGTGTCTCTTCTACAAATACCTTCATGGCTTCTGCTCCGGTGAACTTAGCTCACTGGTGCCTCCTATATATGAATTTACTCTAGCTACAAGATTAGCAACCAGGTTCCACCCTTTTACTGTGAAACCAATAAAATGTAAGCGCAAATTCTACCCCATCAGTTTCTTTTCTCGCATTTCCCGCCTTCCGTTTACTTGCTTCCCCGACAGCTACAATCTCCAAGAATTTAAATGTAAAGTCAATAGTCATCTCCTATCTCACTAACCTTCCTCCTCTCTCTCAGGCTCCTTTCTTCATCCACTTCACTCTCATCAGTAATCTCAGCCTTCTCTTACCCACTTCCTGACATCCCTTATAACCTGTCATTCTTTCTCATAACTTTCCTCCTATGTAAACCCCTGCACAACAGTGGCAGTAAAATGCCTTGCTTAGGGCGATATGATTATATATATATATATATATATATATATATATATATATAGTCATCTGCAGACAGATATGTTTCGCTGTATCACAGCTCATCAGTACAGTTAGACTCCAATTGCTTTTAACCCAGGATTGAAACCCAACCGAATTGGCGTCAGTCGGCGATTCTACCTCTGGGCTATATATATATATATATATATATATATATATATATATTAAAATACTTTAATCCAAACGGAAAAGTAGGAAGGTAAATCCCAAAAACCTGATCCTAATTAATATTAAATTTTTAAAATATTTTGAAATAGGCCTGTTGCTGAGTTAGACGTGAAATCTCTCTTAGGGATTTCATTTTGAAATGTTCATTCAACAATTTTGATTATTGAAAATTTATTTTATTTTATATATATATATATATATATACATATATATATATATATATATGTATGTGTGTGTGTGTGTGTGTGTGTGTGTGTGTGTGTTCGCAGATTATAGATACAACGTTTCTTGGTAATGGGCTAAGTCAACAGCTAATATCTTCTGTTTGTCCATCATGTGAATTTCTACATTTTCATTTCCACTCAACATGAGGACAACTGATTGACACGTGTCCCAACCCTTAACCACCTGTTGAACAACTACTTTTATAACATTATGGTCAACCTCTTTCGGTAGAAATAGTGTCCTCCCCACCTCCCACACACGCGCCATATGTTGCGCAAATCTTTCAGTTCTAGACCTTCAGAATAATATATTGCAACTATTCTCTTTTCACAATCCTCCAGCACCTGCAACATTCTAAACCCTAATAATAGAAAACGGTTTTCCGTTTTATAATAAATAAATAAAAACAATCATACCCTAACTTGGATGCAACCCAAGGTTAAAAAGAATTGTACGCTCTGCTATTTAACCCATATTCTGGAACAGGAAGAGTTAGATTCAAATCTAACTTATATAAAGGCTTTCATACAAAAACGAATGCAACCGACAAGGCCGGGATTTTTCAGGTGCAACTTTCAGCGCTAATCACCGTCATGCTGCCCACGTTTATTGGATGTCGTAAATATTAATTGCAGCTTCAAGTCCAATTTCAGAATCAGTTTTCTCAAGATGTTGATCACCTATTATTTTAGTATAAGTAGCCATGTAATCGGAGCATCCGAATCAGTTCTAATTTTTCATCACTTTTATACCTCATTTCGGTCCTGGGCATGACGGTAAACTGCATCCGGCAGCATGGCCGCTGATTGGGCGGTTGTGAGAAGCATGGAACCACCACTTAATTGCTGTAGTTCCCAGGTTCACACTGATCCAGAGTGGTAGCACCTGTTAGGGTCCCAGCTATGGGCAAATAGGTAACCCACAAACTGGGGTCAAAACACTATGAAAGTATAAAAATACACTTTTAGGTACCTCCACTTTTTCGGCATAAATTTTCGATACCTACGTTTAAAATGAAATTTTTAAAATGCAAAAACATTCTTGAAGATTTCATTTTAGATTTAATTAAAGGCTTAATGATTAAATTTATTATTTCCATTAAGTAAAAAATTCTGGTGTATTTCAGATAGAAATTACATAGATTAGAAGTCACATTTAATTTTGATTTCTTAAAATTTTCTGAAAAGGGGCCATTTTCTTAATTTTAAGAAATTTGTAAGCAAATAAAAATTCATCGATTTTAAAAATATTTCAAAAGATTTCTGACACTTTATTTTAGTAAAATTAGAAAATTGAAAGTTAAATTAATCTGATTTTCAAGAAATATTACTTACTTATAGCATAAAAAGTAATATACAACCAATTATTAATGATTCGCCGTGTTCATCTGATCGAATATTTGACGGATTGTTGAATGACGAGGCGATGACAGCTTTCTACGCATGAACATAAAAGAAATTTTCATAAACCTAAAGGGAGGGATAAAACTCTTAAATTACGTAACCTTTTCATAATAATGGCAGTTTCAGTCAACCATACATGAAAATAAGGAACGTATTAAGTAAATAAAAATTATTTTAAAAATAGTTCAGCACTTCTACGTTTAATAATCTTTTCAATTTTGGACTCGTAAATTTTGTTTCCACTTAATTATTATATAACCTCCAGGAAACAAACAAATATATAATTTTACAAGATTTTAAACCATTAAATTATTATAATTAAAATGTAAAACACTTGGAAAAATTCATTATTCATCAAAAAAGTTATATTTCTTCAGATAATAATATCCTTAATATTACTTATTTACAAAAGCAATTAGAAGCTTTTCTAATTAAGTAATGCCATAGTTTTATTCGATTTATTATTTTTCAATTCAGAGCAGATTTTAATTTATTTGGGCACTAATTAGAAAAAAAAAGTAGGTGATTTACAATCTCCAAAGACTCCTACTTCTAACAAAAAACATTGTCAGGGAACAAAAACGCAATATGCTAAATTTCATGAAATTAAGTGGGGTGGGGTAAGACATTTAAGAAAAATGTTTTTACCAATATTTTCTAAAAAATGGAGCGAGAAAGGGGATCACCTCCCCCAATGGGATGAAGTTGAAATAATAGATAGAGAACGCCACTGGAAACTACGTAAACTTAAGGAATCAGCACATATGCTAGGCTACAAAAATCTCCTAAGCCGACCAGGCATAGAAATCCCTATGGGATGAAGTTGAAATAATAAATAGAGAATGCCACTGGAAACTACGTAAACTTAAGGAATCAGCACATATGCTATGCTTCAAAAATTTCCTATGTCAACGAAGCATAGAGATGAACACAATATGTGAACCAGTAATACAGAGTGCCAGAGAAAACCATTAGTGTCAAAAAATGCAATATGCGCTCTGGCAAAAAATACTAAAAGAAAACCATTAACACTAAAAATACTAGAGAAAACCATTAACATCAAAAATGGCAATATGAACTCTGGTAAACAAAAGGGTCACGAAAATTCATTTGGACACATGGCCCAGTGGATATAGACGTTGGTTAGTTCCTGACTTGACTCTTAGATTTTTGAGTTCAATACCAGGCTACAGCCGTGGTGAACAATAAGTTGTAGGTTTAGAGGGAGATAACTCATGAGTTCCAATCGAAGTTTTACGCAAGGAATGAGGGAGATATACCGCAGTAATTATTGGTGAACAATAAGTTGTAGGTTTAGAGGGAGATAACTCATGAGTTCCAATCGAAGTTTTACGCAAGGAATGAGGGAGTAATTATAATAAAGTGTTCGGTTCGAAGTTTCTAGCACCTGAAGAAGGCCGGAGCGTACAACGGACGAAACGTCGTACAAATGGCAACAAAGATGAGGACAATCGTCCGAATAATGTAAATACTGCCATTCAACTTCATGTCAGTAGAAAATGTGAGCCCAAGAAAGTGCCCAAGGGGTTGCTCTCCTTGAAGTTAGTATCAGTTATGCTGATGACAGGCAGAAAAAAATTCTCTACCGTGATTAAATGAAAGAAATCTTTTGTTTTTGTTTTTGGAGGCGTTAAACTGGTAGTAAATCTGACTTAGTTTGAGAAGTAGAAACAATGTATAATGTGAATTAGTTTCTGTCCCAAAATGACAACAGAAAAAGAAAATATATATCTTACATTCTTTGTCTAAATGTGATTACGTCTTTGCCAAAAGCCTGTCCATAAATATCTAATTCAGACAAATTATAAAGAACACTTTAAATTAGTGAATCTCAAAAAATCGCTTGCTCTTATCAGGAACTTACAAAAATCAAACCGTTTCTATTGATAGACATAAACTTGACTTATTATAAGATTATTCCGTTCCTCAATACATTAACCATCTTACTTCAAAACAGGGAGAGGACTATTTGTAGATATTTATAATTTCTATCACAAAATCAATAACTTTGTCACAAGAATTCGTACTTTTATGGAACGATCAAAAAACATTAAGGACTTGGACTGTGATATTTTGCTATTGGCTATGCTACCTGTGTACTGAAAATCAATACCATAAAGGAAGTATTTATATAATATCCCAGTTATTGCAAATATTTAAAAAAATTAAGAAACTCAACTGGCTATACAAAAAAATAAGTAAAATTCTATTCACTTACTATTACGTCCGTGCGTTCTTTATAAAAGAAGCAAGTACGTCGAATCGGCGAGAAAGCTAACTACCTGTAAATGGCTACTCAGTAACAGGATGCTGTGTCACCTCATCTGGGGTAAGGAAAACTCTCACCATGAAAAGAGTATGAATTTTCTTTTTGATTACACACCCGCATTTATATACACACATATAGATTATTCTTTAGTTTTCTTGGCTGTTCAAATGCGTGTTTTATTCACTTAAATTGTATTAATTCAAACAAGAGACTTGATTCCTGAAAAAAGACTTTCGTTCAAAAGAATCTGTCATTTTCATAAAATTGATCTTGCTCATTGTATATTTTATATTTGTGATGTTGAATTACATTCTCCCTTCTCGCAATTAACTTTTGTAAAAGTTCTATAGTTGGTTATCCGTTCAAGTGAAACGTAGTCATGTGTTGAAATCAGATTAACTGAATTTGGCCTCGTTGGTAGATAGCCCGCTATAAGTTATAAAAGGGGTTATAAAACAAGAAAATCAAATTGAGTATAGAAACAACATTTTATATATACACATATATCAATTACGGTTTGTTTTTTTTTTACAAATAAAAGGAATGTCTTTAGAATGAGTCCAAAGGACGTTAAATGTTTATAACAGTAAATGCTGAAAGGAGAGTTTGTGTGTAACTATGTGGGAGAGTTTGTCAGTTAGGAATGCCTTTGATGTCTCCGCTCCTTTAATCGGGTAAGTAGCTCAGTGGACAGCGAAGAAGAAGATGAGAGTGAAAGGCAAGGCGAGCATAGTGTATCGCTTGACGAGGTCAAGGGACGTGCTAATTATGCTGTACTTTCTCAACTGACGATGCTTTATGTGTCGGCTTTTTATTTTGTCTTTGCGGGTCTCAGCAAGTCATTTGGGAACACACCCGTATTTAATTCTGGGCTTCCCATTGGATGATAAATAAAATTTGCGTAGGCTCGCGAACTGGAATTTGATATTTATTAATTTTTGGTTTTTGGAACATATGCATGGAGCCGGGTGCGCAAAGACCAGTTCTGGTCATTTGCTTTCTGGTCCTCAGAGTACAAACATCCGGTCCCTCGCTTTGCTCGGTATCACCTCGATTCTTCACTGACCAAATCTGTTTACATATTTTCTACGTTCAAAATGTCCTTTCATATATATCTTGTATTAACTGGAGAGCTATCCTTGATTTCATCAAAAGTTGTTTTGTTGATGCATGTCAAGTAATCATTTTACCTTACTTCATTGTGTAACTCTCTTGAAAATTAAATCGCTACAAAAATTGAATATACGTAATTACTTCAATATATTCTGTACCGATGCACTTTTTCACAAGGCCATTTTTTCTCCTATTAGACTTGTTATTGTCGGTTCCGATGAAAGTTGCCGTTTCAAAGTCAGAAGTTAAATGACCAAAATCAGGCATCTACGCGGAGGCTCCGAGAGGCAATTCCGGGAGCGTTTTGAAGGATTCGGAAAATAAAATTGATTTTTTTTTTCAACTACTGGCAACGCTTTCATCGCATTTTTGGGTTTCATTTTTGAGCTAGCCCCTACTAGCTGGAAACTATAAATACGAAATATAACAAAGGAAGATGTTCAGAAGGGGATTCCGTTTTGTGAGTATCCAGACACGGATCACTCATCAATTGAATCGACATTTCCCGCTTTGCCAACGTAGATTCTTTAACAAAATGTATCCACTTTTCCCCTTACGATATATAACAAAGGAAGAGATTCAGAAGGGGATTCCGTTTTGTGAGTATCCAGACACGGATCACTCATCAATTGAATCGACATTTCCCGCTTTGCCAACGTAGATTCTTTAACAAAATGTATCCACTTTTCCCCTTACGGTATATAACAAAGGAAGAGGTTCAGAAGGGGATTGCGTTTTGTGAGTATCCAGACACGGATCACTCATCAATTGAATCGACATTTCCCGCTTTGCCAACGTAGATTCTTTAACAAAATGTATCCACTTTTCCTCTTACGGTATATAACAAAGGAAGAGGTTCAGAAGGGGATTCCGTTTTGTGAGTATCCAGACACGGATCACTCATCAATTGAATCGACATTTCCCGCTTTGCCAACGTAGATTCTTTAACAAAATGTATCCACTTTTCTCCTTCTTCTCAAGTGTTCTATTAAAAAAACCTGAACGTCTGTAAGTGAATTTTTCTTTTCTTCACAAGTGTTTTCTTAAATTCACAGCAAGGTGTAGAAATATCAAATTCCTTTCTTCACAAACGTTTTAAACACACCATTGTTTCTAGATGAACCTTTCCCTTGTTCTCACGAGTTATTTTGAACACACCTCAATTTTTCCTTTCTTCTCAAACATTTTATTAAACTCACTAAATGGTAAAAAATCATCAAATAAATTGTTATAAAAATAGTTGTTTTGCCTGTCACTGGAAATTCGAATGTTTAATTTTAATGCATTAAATAAGCATTTTTTTTTGGTTTTTTTAAGTGCTTGGTTTCATGATTATCTTATTACGGACAACATCCGGAAGAACTTGTAATCACATCTACCTAAATTAGATCGTACACCAGCAACTTTTATTTTGAGTAAAATATTATTTTGAGTAATAACTTCAGTAGGTGAAGGTCAACAACTTTCATAGCTGTTCGATATTAACTAGTTTAGTCGAAACCCCTTAATACGTTTCAACATATAAGATGTAACCGTAAATTCTACTCCAACAGCTTCTTTTCTCGCGCTTCCCGCCTGTGGAACTCCCTTCCACAAGTCTGCTTTCCCGACAGTTACAATCTCCAGGTGTTTAAATGTAGGGTCAATAGACACCTCCTATCACACTAACTCCCAACTATTCTCACAACACTCTCATCTACCCAACCCTCATTCTCGGTATCCTCACCCGCCTATCACCCACCCTCTGTTATTTCCTATATTTAACCAGCCTTTCTCCACTCTACGTAGCCCCCTGCACAGTAGTGGCAGTGACATGCCTTGCTCGGGGTGAAACGCTTATAAAAAAAAAAAAAAACATATTTAAGAAAACCAATTTGTATTATGAGGCAAATCTGTCGCAGCCTGTCGCCTGCCAGAATATAAACAATGGGGTGATCTACCCGCTGTTGATTCCTGGAGCTGATTACGTCTTAGCAGTCGGTCTCGCTCTAGGAGATGGAAGGGCCTACTTCTCCTGAAATCCCTCTTCCTGCAGTTGATCCGGCAAGGGAGACGACTGTTCAAGTCCAATTGCCGTGGCTCTCACATGTTAGTTCACAGTGATCCCGCTTAACTGCGGTCGAATCATACAAAGGAAGCTAAACACGTACTAGCCCACGCCGAAGCACACCTGTTAGGCAGACCTGTCTGACAGTGAGCCCGTGCTAGGTTGTAGCCGAACCCGTCCTCCTTGGACTACGTTCAAGCTTGCAACTGAGACTCGACCTCTGCAGATCACGTTCCAGCCTGTGCCAGACACTGACGACGTTCCTGATAACGTTCCATCCTGTGCCGGCCATGCCAGACGCTGACGAAATTCCTCCCGACTGCTGACAACGTTCCAGCCTGTGCCGTTCATGCCAGACGCTAACGACATTCCTCCCGAACGCTGACAACGTTCCAGCCTACGGTCGTTTCCTGACTTCCGACTGTTTGCCTGTTATTGCTCGACATTTTTATCATTAAAAAATTGACGTTTGATAAATTTTACATCTTCGCCTCCGTCTCTTCATTTTCTTTGCTTTGCTTTCACACATTCTTATATACAATTTACAGAGGTCCTGCATCAGATCTGTATTTTTTTTTCGATTGGCTTCGTTTTCTATTAAACTACTTTTAACACTCTCGCCCCACGGGTTGAGTACTGGTTATCACGGCACCATATATTCAACCTTTGTTTCTCTCGGGGGTTATCCTGGTCACGAGACCATATATCTAGCACTTCCTTTACACGGGCCTATTCCGGTCAAGGTGCACCAGACCTAATTCTTCCACTCCAGCCCCTCAACCCTCGGCATCTTCCTCTTCGGGTTGAGGTGTCTCTTCGGTCTTAACCGAACTCAAGGGTTTGGCCGTAAATCCTTGAGCATCCGCAGGTCAGTCAACCGGTTCACTTGTGTAGATCTGCTTCCTGCCCACGTTGTGATTATTAGATCCAGAAAGCAGACCTGTTGTTCGTTCACGGTCGACTGATGATGCTTACTAAGCGCTATTTCGTTTTCACTTGCAAAAATTTATTTTCGTTGATTTCCACCTTTCTCTGATGACCCAAATTAAACGACACTCAACTCAGATTTTACCATTAATAAACAAGATACATCGCGATGTTCAATCTACTCCAAAATCTTTTTTATCAAAAATTATTATTTCGTTTGCCTTCATTGTTTTCTGATGACCCAAATATAACGGCCTAACTTTGGTTTAGATCAAATTTTGCTACCGGTAAACAATTACGCTGGTTTATTTCAATGTTCAATTTAATATTGCCACACTGGAAGTAGAAATTTTGTTTAGAAAAATTCTTAATAGAAATTAAAAAGAAAGAAACGAATAACATGACGTTTCGGCCGTTTCGTCCTTCTTCATGTGTTAGGAATTTTAAATCTTATCAATGTGCGTATGTGTTTCACTCTCTGTCTCTCTCTTTATCCCACTCTCTCTCACACGCACACACACACACACTCACACTACACAATGATGAAATAGGTTTTACGAGAGTTTAATTTCACATTCAGTTCACAAAAATGTAATAAAAGTTATGCTAATTTATTCATTAAGGAAGGTAAATCTATTATTTATGGGAGAAAATCAGAGAAATATCTAATCTTAGACTGAATAAATGAAAGCAATGCATGAAAAATATGAAAGAAATTTTTTCACTTCTAAGAATAAATCTAACAAAATTAAATCTAAAATAAAAGTTTTATTTTACATTTAATTAGAACCTTAACTTTTCTAAATATTTTTGAAGAAAGCAAAAAAAAAAACAAACAAAAAAAACAAGCAGAGACTGAAGCTGTGACACTCCTCTTCTTGAGTGCCGTTTGTCACGTCCGCCTTTTTTTGTAATTATACGAGGTGTGCCGACTACTTCAATACAGATGGATGAGGGTCCGCTAGACTGCTGGCGACATTCATTTGCTAGACTGTCACATCCGTGTCATTGTACACGTACAATCTCTCTCTCTCTCTCTCTCTCTCTCTCTCGCTCTCTCTCTCTCTCTCTCTCTCGTTTTCTTAAGCCTTATTTTTTTACTAAAATAAAAAAGCAGCCTTAAAAACATTTTGAAATTTAGTATAAGATTTTTATCTTTTTGTTTTCTTCTGTTACACATGATCAGAAAAAAAGTGTTTTGTTTCGGCGTCTTCACGAGGAAAAAAAAAGATCGTTTCAACAAGGTGACGTTTATTAACGTCACAACTGACGTTTTTTACACCTGACTTAAACTGAGCACCCCTCCATTTTTTAAAATGTTGAAATTTTTACAATTTTTTTTTTTTTTGTGTCAATCGGAAATTTCAGGGTTTAATCGATATGATTGCACTAAAAAAGGAAATAAAAAAAATGATAATCAACAAATTTACAGGTGGTGGTGGTAATGTCGTACCGGCTAGTGGTTCCAAAATGGAGGATCGATTTACTATAACGTTATATGAAAAACTGATCCCCGCCTAAAATTGTTTAAATATAGAAATTTTTCCAAATTTTTTTGTCAGTCGGAAAGTTTAGGGGGGAATCGATAAGATTGCACTGAAAAAAGTAAAAAAAAAAAAAATGAAAAACCACAAATTTAAAGGTGGTGGTAGTCTCCTTCAGGTCCGCCGAAAAATCTTTGACGTTGATTTAAAAATCGGTCAACGAATATTTCCCGCGGCCTAATTCAACGAATATCGTGTTATGTTAATAATATACTGATTAGATAAATAAAATTAACTTCTTTAAACTGATTTCACCCATATTTCATTAATTACGAGTCTCGCATTGTTGCAAAGCAGCAATTTACTTGAATCATTTAGTCGATGAATAATAATCCCTACCTTAATTAGGCTCGGCAGACATCCCTTAATAATAATATACCTGATATGTCCCTCATCGAATAATTTATCCCCTTTCTCATACTGACTTTTCAGGAACAACCCCAAATGTCCCACTTGAATTCAATTTTCCAATTTCGTAATGATATATTTTTACTACTTTCTTATGGTTTTTGGCTGTAACTTTATCAGTAATTATACTTCCTTTTCTCAGATTCTCTTGGTGATAAAAACTCAAATGTAACGAGGAAACCAGTGTTGATAGAAGTTTAAACTTCTAGCAGCACTAGTTTCCTCGTCACATTTTTTAGTTATTTTCACCAAAAGAAAATCAAAGAAAAAAATACACGTCAGTTTTGTGACAAAACTGACGTTTTAATTTTCTATGATTTAATACAAAATTAAATAAATATTTTCAAATGATTTCACTTTTACCGAATTTCTTTTTCTTACTTTGTCTTTAAATAGACTTCAAATATTTTTTTCCTCAAAACCCATTATGTTTTTAAATCATGTTTCTCCTTTAGTCTGGGTATTTAAAGGCATGGATATATTTATTTACACACACATTATATATATATATATATATATATATATATATATATATATACACTACCGGCCATAATTATTAAGCTACCCTAGTGGCTTAAAAATATTATGTATTTCATACTATTTTTTAATATTTATTGCTAAGTGAATAATTGTAAATGAAAATAGAATGGTTCTTTTGTTAATACTGCACAATAACATGTGCATCAAATGAATTAATTTAATAATTACCTATATTGCATTTGCATCAATGAAAGAATGAAGAAAATGTATGGCAAACGAAAATGTATTGGCAAACCGCCTGCAGTCTCTCTCCCACCGGCGCGATGTGGCTTCCCTGTGTCTCTTCTGTAAATAGTTTCACGGCTTCTGCTCCGATGAAATTAGATCACTGGTGCCCCCTAGATACGAATTTACACGAGATACTAGATTAGCAACTAGATCCCACCCTTTTACAGTGAAACCGATAAAATGCAACCGCAACTTCTACTCCAACAGTTTCTTTTCTCGTACTTCCCGACTGTGGAATTCCCTACCACATGATTGCTTCCCCGACGGCTATAATCTCCAGGAGTTTAAATGAAAGGTCAATAGACACCTCCTAACACACTAACTCACTCCCATTCTTTCAAACACTCTTCCCATCTGCCCAACCCTCATCCATCTATCACCTTCCTCCTGACATTTCCTATTTTTAACCACTCCTTCTCTTTACCGTCCCCTATGTAGCCCCATGCGCAATAGTGGCAGTGGAATGCCTTGCTTGGGGTGAAATGATTAAAAAAAAATATATATTTGAAGCAGGAAAACATGTACAGTAATTTTTAGCAACACAGTTTTCACACCTCTGAAGATGATCTCGGAAAGAGGTTGAAATACTTGGGTACCTTGAAAAATGAATGAAAATAAATCTGTCAACGTTACAGCTCATTTCTAACATAATACGCGAAAGACTATCCGTGAGTATGAACGGATTTTATAAAAAATAAGCAAACATAATGTTTGCATTTTATTTAATCTGACATGTTTAAAATAACATTTGCTGCCTAAATACATAAATTTTAAAATATATATATTAATGCATGTTTCATTAAATAATATAGACACGTTTTGTCTATTTTATGTAATTTTTTTTTCATATTGCCTGATAAGGTTAATAGCATTATCATTAAATGAAGAAAGAAAATCACCATATTGATACATAATTTTTATAATCCAATCTAAGCTTTCTGCTTACATAAGTCATTTTCAAACATGTCAATTACATTATAGTATAATAATTCACAGACAAACAATAATGACAGTTTGTTTTCTAAGCAACGACAAACTTGTGCATACAAGACGCGGGAAGCGAATATCGCACCACTGCTCATGACGTCACACATGACCACGCGAGAGTGAAAACTAGATATATTAATTATGGGAAGCCATTGGAATAAACTAATGGCTTCTGTTATTAATTATAGGCATTTAAGGATATTTGTAGAGATTTCATAATATATTTTATTCAGGTTATGTTTCAACAGTTTTATGTTTATAGCTTCGAGAATTTTTAGTTTTTGTTTATTGTATTCATGTTTAAGTATTGCTGTGTTTTCAACGAGGGTTTTCCGGAATTGTGTATGTGGCCGGGCATATTGTTTTAAATACCAAAATACACACACACACACACAAACACACACAGACACACACACACAAGATATATATATATATATGTGTGTGTGTGTGTGTGTGTGTGTATGTGTGTGTGTGTGTGTGGAATACGGAACAAAAATGGCTATCTTTTCTTTACTGTTTTCAAATTCGAGAGCCAGTGTGACATCTAATTTTACCAATGGGAAAAGGCATTGGCTCCGTGCTGAAGAAAAGTCCAAGGCAAAGTTTCGCGAACCTGTTTGAAATTTTATTCTGACCAATGAAAAAAGGGAGTGACTTACGAGCTGAGAAAAAGTAACGAGCCGATGTCAAATCGCTTTTTGATTTAAATAGAAAGTTGAATCAAACAGACAAGGGAGCGGAGAACAGAGAGAGAACACCAGTCACAATGTAGAAAAAAAAAAAAGAAAAAAGACAAGTCGCCGATCGGACACAACTGTTCCGGCGACACGCATTTGCACTCTCTCACTTTCCCTTTCGTGTTGCTTTCTTTATCTCTTTCTTTCTCTTCACCTACTCGCCGTCTACAAAAAAGAAAGAGGGAAACAAAAACATTGTTACTACTTGTTGAGACACACAGGGAAACATAATTATCCTTTGCTGCACAAATCACGTTTTGCTGTAACAAACGAAGTCTGAATCATTTAAACTCTTTACTACTCTAACTTTCTATTAGAACATTTTCGCAGTTTAATAATTTCATACATACAAACTGGATGTTATTCAGATCGATAAATAAATTTTCACTTATTTATACAAACGAGACAGACATATCTTTTCAACATTCTGATAATTTAAACTGTGGTGAGTTCAGTTATTTTTGGCACAAGGCTAATTTGATAAACATAATAGAGGTGCCCACACACACACACACACACACACACACACACACACACACACACACACACACACACACACACATTGTCAGAAGATTGTATAACATTTCTAAGCTCTAATCCAAATATCGCTGTCTGTAATTTTCTCACGGCTAAAATTGCGGTTTAAACACTTTATCAAAAATTAAATAGAACGTGATAAGATAATTCATGGCAATTCAAAAGGGACTTTGAAGAATGTTTTTAAACTAGTGTTATAAAATAATGTTGCTATATCTGGTCGGGGGCTCCTGCTATTCATCTTGATTTCATCGACAAAATCCAAAGAAGGATCTACAATAAGATCGATCTTAACTTTACAGCCTTCATTTAGTCACTTTCTCACAGACGTGATGTGGCTTCCCTCTGTCTTTTCTAAAAGTATTTTCATGGAAACTGTTCTGATGAGCTTTTTTTCTCTGATACCCCCGACCATATGTATTTACTGGTGCTTGTAGATTAGCATCAAGGTCTCATCCTTTTACCAGAAAAATAGTTAAATGCAACCACCTATTCTACTCTAACAGTTGCTTTTCCGCACTTCCCGTTTCGGAATTTACTTCTATTTACTTGCTTCCCGGATAACTACAATCTCCAAAAATTTAAACGCAATGTCAGTTGCCAACTTTTATCTACTTGGTTCCCGTTCATCTCTTATCCTTTCTTCGACAACCTTTTTTCTTACTGTAACACTTGCGCACCAGTGACATTTCTGCCCTGCTTGGGTGAAATAATATATATATATATATATATATATATATATATATATATATATATATATATATATATTGATTGATTGATTGATTGATTGATTGATTGAATGTTTAATACTTATTTTTTATCCTAATAGGGTTAGACCAGTACACATTTGTATTAGAAATTGTTCGATACAATTATATTGCAGAACTTTAGAATATTTTCCATTTTTAAACGAGTTATTTCGCTACCAAGGTTTCTGTCATGAGTAGTGTTTCCAGCCGATTTTTAATCACTGATTTTAGCCGTTTACCATTTTTCTTTTTAAGAACGCTCTTGTAACGCTGTTTTATTTGAACGTTCACGTGGCAGTGAATTTATGAACGCGCAATATTTAAATAAAAACTGATTATGGCGTTTTCATCCATGGTTGTGTGAACCTAAGAGGTATTTCTTAGTGTGAATGCATTTAATCATAATTTCTCTTCTTTCATTTAACAGTTCGTCTTTATTTGGTAATGTCTTAATTTCTAAGTTTTCATCTTGGCACAGTCTACATATTTATCCACCGTTGTAAGGTTTGGCTGTTTTTACAATGCCCCACATTATGCCTGGGTCTTTTCCATATTTTGACTTCAATTTCAACACGTGGTTAGCCAATTTTGTATTGTTTTTAATTTTTCTATTTTAAATGTAGATCTGTGATTGAACCACATTATCTTAAAGGTGAGTTTGCTTGAGCCCAAATATATTTTGTTTTGGCCATCAGGGTCATGTACCTCTGCCTTGTAAATTATTTCTTTTGTGTTGCAGAGACCTTGAAGTGGACATTTATTTTTGTCCCTGCAGTTGCATTCTTTGTTAGTGGTTTTGTTTTGTACGATACTATTTAACTTTCTGGCGTTTGGTTTTTTATGAAACTATCTAAATTATTAGTGAAACTATAACTTAGTTTGATTGTATTTCTGTTGAAAATTTTGTTTAGTTCTGATTCTTTTGGAAAGTGTCTGCTTATCAGTTTTAAAAATATTAGTCCTATTTTGGTCTTTACTTCTAAATTAAATGGTGGTTTGAACCAGATAATATATTGTTTTCTATTGTTGTTTTTGATTTGTCTGTTTGGTTGAGAATTATATTTTAAAATATTTTTCTGGACAGAATTTCTTAGTGCATCCTCATATATATTTTTCGTTTCCTTAAATATTGATTTGTTTGACGAATTATTAGATAGTCTGTGTTCTGTTCCTTTGTAAATGTGTTTAATTATATTATTTGGATGACTGGACTTTGTATTGATGTATGATATCTTAGTGTTTGTTTTATGTATGGCGAGACATTTCTAGTTTGTAAATTAAGATCTACATCTAAATATTGTACGACTTTATTATTTGTGTCCACTGTAATATCAAAATCTTTGAATAATTTAAAAAGCCGTTTCCTTATTTTATCTCTCATTCTTTTGTTGTCTGGTGCTATTACTAATCCGCCATCTTTATGTAATCCGTGGTTGTCAAGATGGATTCTTTTGTTTATTTTGTTTAAAATGTATATTCCCATCAATTCTGAGATTTCTGCTCCATCATACGATCCTTGTGGTACATCGAATGCTCCGTAGTTGGATTTCTTGATCCATGCTATACCTTTGTGGAAAAGTATAGATTTTTGGCAATGTAATATTATGTCAATATGCTCTGATAGTATTTTTATGTACATTTTAGTAAATTTAAATGCTTCCAGCAAATCTTTCTCAGATATTTATGGGTAAAAAAAATTTTATTGCATATTTTATGAATGTGTATTTACTTTTGCATTTAATCTTTTGAAATCAGGAAATGCAATCACTAGTGTTTTTCACTGGTTTTCTTGAGTGGCTGTTCTTAACAAGTGTTCTTAACGGTTCTTAACGGTGTTTTATTTGAACGTGAACGTTCAATAAAACACTATTACAAGAGCGTTCTTAAAAAATACGAAAGGTAAACGATAAGATCAGTTATTAAAAATTGCCTGAAGACAACACTCATGGTAGAACTGGGTAGCGAAATAACTCGTTTAAAAATGGGAAATATATATGTGTGTGTGTGTGTGTGTGTGTGTGTGTGTGTGTGTGTGTGTGTGTGTGTGTGTGTGTGTGTGCTTCATTTATTTTTACTTCGTAGTATGAGCAAGAAAAGTGTGATATTTTCATAGCAGAAGCAGACAACTACTTTCAAAGCAAGGAGACAGACATACACTATATTAGAAAATTGGCACAATCCTCCTAATCACTTACCAGTTCATAAAACATCTCACATATGAAACTATGGTTAGCTTGATAATCTCATCCTAACATTTTATTAATGTAATATTAAGGAAATATAATCAAGACATTCAATTAAGTAACAAAACATTACGACTATAAATTTTACTTCCAATTTTTAGAAAATATTGCCATTTTCATAAATAAATTAGGGACAAAAAATGAAAGTTAAACGAGAGAAAAAGTTAATAGTGTTCATAAAATAATTAATCTAAACTTGACAATGAAACGTATTTGAGGTCATAAAAGACGAACAAGCATATTGGACTCACCCACCCAACTTTTAACATCGCATATCCAGGAAAGATTTCTCGGCATATTTAAGCATGTAATGATTACCGCAGGCGATCAGCATATAACAAGAGATAACAAAAAAAGCAGCCATATTCATGAAATGCACCCATCACATGTAAACAATCTCAACCCATCACCAGTCCTTCTTCATTTGTCAAATTTATATGACCGACTTATTTCATTGTGATCTTCATATTGTATCTCACAATATTATTTAACACACTTTGGGTGATCATGTCTCGAAAGAGACATGACTGACTGGGTTATCCTGCAATAGGTTGTCATTGTTTTTTGCGATAGACTAGTTGCCAACCAAGGCTGTCCTCTTATTTGACTCATAGCTACAGGGGAAGAGATGTATTATATCATTTAGTAGTAATTAGTGAGGGATCTGTTTATTACTTCATAACAATAGAAAACCGATCAACCACTTTATGCCCAGTATAAGAGAATCCTGTTTTCAACCATTTTATTCAGTCAGTCAGTTAAGTGCCGTATGTGATACACGTTTGGAGCGATCATGTCTCCGAAAGAGACATGACTGACTGGGCAGGAGATTATCCAGCAGTTGGTTGCCATTGCTTTCTGCGGTAGACTGTTTGTCAGCCAAGGCTATAGAACCCAATATTTCCTGTTATTAGATTCATAGCAAGAGGGGGAAGAGATATATTATATTATTAAGTAGTAATTAGAGGGGGATCGGTTTATTACTTCATAGCAAATAAAACTGATCCTCCCTTTATGCCCAGTAGAATCCTGTTTTCAACTATTATATTCAGGCAGTCAGTTAAATACCATACGTGATACACGGTTTGGGTGATCATGTCTCGAAACAGACATGACTGACTGAGCTGAAGATTATCCCGCAGTATGTTGCCATTGCTTTCTGCGGTAGACTGGTTGCCAGCCAAGGCTATAGAACTCAATCTGTCCTATTATTTAATTCATAACTGGAGAGAAAAGGCGGGTTAATACCTTTCCCAACGGTATTTGTGCGTAAGTGAATTGAAGGAATTCAACTGGAATTCGAACTCGGCACCTCCATTTGTCATTCCGAGTCGATATCCACTGCACCACGACGAAAATCCAAAACGTCAGAAATCTTAAAAATAACATGCAGCATAATATCGTTAATGAAATATGTAATTGCCGAGACAAAAACAAATGACCACTTGACGGAGTTTGTAAAACAGAAGGTGTTATATACAAAACAGAAATACAGGTCGACCAAGAAAAACATAATTGGGGTGTACTGAAGAAAATTTTAAAACAGCTGGTATAATCTAATCACAGATTTATATTCAAGCTAGAAAGCCTTAAAAATTGTACCAAACTTGCTAATCACGTATGGAAACTGAAGGAAAAGAACGACAAAGACCCTGATATAACATGGAGCATATTTCTTTTTTAAAATCCAGATCTTACAACGGTGTTAATGTCTGTAGATTGTGTCAAGAAGAAAACTTAGCCATAACATGATTTCCAGAACGAGAAAGATTACTAAATGAAAAATCCGAAGTAATGTCTGGATGTAAACATCATCAGATAATATATTTTAGAATCATACAAACCCGTATTCAATTCTTGGAAATCTCTTTCTTTATTTTGAAATTTCAGATTTTTAAACTTCCAATCGTGCGTTCTGAAATTCCGTTTTAAGTTTGAAAAAAAAAGGTTGGAGGATCAGTTGATATGAAACGCTTGAAGATACCGAAAAGTTGAAACCAAGTTTGCATAACTAACTTCCAAACGAAAATATTTAAAAGCTCTACATTATATATGTATTGAGCACATTTTAATACAAATGTATACTGGTCTAATTAAATTCTGACCAATAACTGGTTTATTATATATATATATATATATATATATATATATATATATATATTAGATTGTCTTATCGTGAATGATAAATGAGGGAACAATTAGCTATCAAGCTACCGATCAACCACCAACTAAGATTTGTTTAAAGTGGTCAGCTACTTGCGCAACACAGAGCACACTCTCTCCATCGAAACAACAAAGCCTATACAGGTGCACTGTGTGCCACGCGGTAGGTATCTGTGATGATCGCATGTTATATTATCACGGAGTATGACCTCTCCGGGACCTTAAATCCATTGAATAGTACATGGGTATGACATGTAGACTGTAACCGGTGGCGTGGCACTAAATTTACTATTTGGAGTCTTGGGGAATGTAGAGCTACCACTCTGGCCTGGAGTGGTAGTACCTGTCAGGAGCCAACCTATGGGTTGAACAGCTTATCTGTGTCCCTGAGCTTGCGTGTTTGTTGTGTAAATACACTGCATATATGTATATGTGTGTGTGTGCATGTGTGAGATGACAGTGTAAATATGTGCTAGTTGCTGCATGTATATATATGCCTAGATATGAGAACGTGTGATGGTGGGGGGCTTTTTGAAACCGGAGCAAAGTCATCATGGGTATTCCCAAGCCACCAGCCCCCGTACCAGAAACGGCAAATTCTGATATCGAAACCATTTTTGTGTGGTCCACCATATCCCAGCAATTAGCACTTTCGAAAAGTGTTTGAAAACACCATACCACGGGTTAACCCGAGCCTTGTGAATTAAATTTCGTAGGCAGAACGATATGGAAGTCTTCAATCGTTATGCGACCATAATGTTACAATATGACATCTTCCCCGCGGCCGGTCCGTATTCAGCCTCGTTCCCCTCGAGTGATCGTGGAGTTAATCGCTTTGGTCCATGTCCTTGTTTCGCCCTACATTGAGTTAATTTATCGCAGGACTGCTTGATTCGAATGGTCGGATTGAATCGATGACTTGTTTTGTTCCAGTCGGACCGAAGAGTCACGAAAAAATAACTTGGATGAAAGAAAAGTTTCTATATATAACTACTAGATACAAAGTTGTTGAAACAGCTATTAATGGCACAAACAGGTCTATATTCTCCAGGTAATAACTATCGACTTTTCCCAATGATCGTGACACAGCGTTAGTAGACTTGATTTCTAACAAGATTTCTAGAACAAGTCTTTAAATTGAAGGTTCTTCTTCAAGGCGGCAAATCACATTAGATCAAACGAATCGACGATCTCGAATCTCTTCTCCGGCCTGTCTCTGTCTTCTGGTCTGTACCAGTCTCGGTCTTGGCTGCATTCTCTCACTTTTCTGTTTAAAATATCCAGTTTATATGAAGTCCAGCATCCAGCAGGGTTAGGGTTTGACGTGCTTTGCGTATGCTGACGTTCCCCCAAATAATCAAGCAGAGCTCTACCTGCAAATGTCCAAGTATGGCGAGTATCCCCTCTCTCTTTGGAATTTTCTCCTTCTTTTATGTGCCACGTCCTTTCAGGACGTAGGCGATGACGGTTTCCACATGTCACTATCCCTGGTGGCTTTTAGCACGTTTTCTCCTGTTGCACCATGCAACCCTCGTTCCATCATCCACCTGATCAGGTTCTTCAGATATGTTATCCGCTGCTTTCCCCTCTGTCTTTTCCCTCTATCTGGCCTGTTAGTAACAGGTTCTACAAGCCCTCTTTCCTCATTGTATGTGCCAAGAACTTTAGTTGTCTTAGGATTCATTTCCTTTTCGTTTCCATCCTTTCCAAAACCTCATCATTGCTCACATGCTTGGTTCATAATATCCGCAGCATCCACATTTCAGCTGCTTCAAGATTTCCCTCCATCTTTGATGATATTGTCCAACATTCACTGCCATATTGAAGAACTGAAATCACATACCAATCCAGTACTCTCCTCTTTGTTTCTAGCAAAATTCTCCTGTTGCTTAATACTTTATTCAACTTCTGGAATGCTTCTTTCGCCATGACAATTTGCCTACGGATCTCTGTGTCGCACTTTCCGTCTTCTGTTTTAACACCTCCCGGGTATTTAAATGTTTGTACCTGCTTGATTTTAGTGTTCCTCAACTGTATTTGGCATTTTGGGCTGCTCTTTTTGCTGATGACCATGCATTCGGTTTTTCCTTCCTTTCGGTCACTTGATCAAACCCGTCTCCTCTCTGCTTTCTTTGAGTGCCTCTCACAATCATAGCTCGAGAGGCGTGGAAAGCTTCTCCGACTTTCCTGAAATTACATCTGAACCATTTCCATTTCGATCATCTGACCAAATACGCGTCTCCCTTCGGCTTTGTGTGAGTATTTATCACTATCACCGCTCGACAAGTGACAAAAAAAAAGGGTACAATTTCTTGATTTGAGACGTTTTATTGCATTTCGGCAGACGAAAATTTAATTATTCTTCTTTTCTATTTTCTTTTGGAAGCCTGTCTGTTCTTAGTAGTTAGGTTTTATTAATCGACGCTCGTTTTCAATGATCATAAAAATTTTATCTATTCTTTCTCGGAGGTCCTTAGAATCAGTCCTGAACAAAACCGGAGGACCTCGTTGTTTTCAAAACTTTATCATTTTCATCTCTATTTTCCTTCGTCGGGTCATCAGTATATTATAAATTAGCTTTTACAAATTTACTGAATTCTGTGACCAAGAGTGACGAATTCCTCTATTTTTCTTCCCGGGGGTTTTTAGAACATGCATTCACTTATCTCAGTCTTAACCAAAACTAAATAGTCCCTTTGTTTTACCTTTCCTCTCTTTTTCACTCCGGCAAACGAGAAACCCTAATTTCCATTTTCTTCTGTTTTCCTTCGTCTGGTCATCATTATATCTTCAGTCTATCGAAAATTAGTGTTTTTTCCACCTTCTAGTTTTTCTTCAATTTATTGTCACTTGTCCAAATAGTGTCACAAGTGAGCGTGACCGAAGATTTGAGCGTACTGGTTTTGTTCAAGAAATTGATTACACCAAATTATGTGCTCTTTCGCCCAGAAACTGTAACTAATGTCCGCGCATAATAGTTGCAATATAAATCACTAATATTCTCGGTGGATTGAGTAGGCGTCTGTAATAGAAAAGGGACATTTCTTTCTTTTTACAAATATTACACAAGTATGAAAATCAAGATAAATTGGCTTTAAGAAACACAATGCACCACTCCTGTTGAAAAGATAATAAATATCAAATTATCTACTTCAAAAATTAAAAACCACGACCTGAAATATCAGAAATACACCTCACCAACAAAAGTAAAATTCATCAAACCAAACTTATTCAATACTCATAAGGAAATGCGTTCATGATAAAAATAAAAAGATTTTAAAATTGGTAAAAGATTATCATATAAAAAAAGACCCATTCCCTAAAAACATTAATTATGAACACGGCCATAATATACTAGCCGGATTTTGAAATTATAATATGTTTAGTTTCAGCAGCTTTTATACCATCTAAAACAGCACAGACACACCATTTCTGGTTGTTTGTTTGGTTTGGCTTGTTTAATCAGCATATCGATCTTCTTTGGTTCATTCAAATCATTTTTTTTTTGTTCAAATTTTTCCATTAGCTGGATTTTTCAGAATTGTGATCTTGTATTATATTTTTAAGTATACTCCTGACTCTCTCAAGAAGGAGAGAACGTCGTCCATGCGAGTGTTCTCAAATATATCTTTCATATTGTTGGTTTTTAAGTATCACTTTCTAGCAGTTGCAAGTGCTCTACATTCCAAATTCCACAAGAATATGTTTGACTGTACAAGTTGTCTGGCATGTCAAACATTGTGGTGGCTGTTCTTGTTTGGGTATAAATCAGTACACCATTTATAACAATAATTTAACAAAAATAATCTTAGACAATTGCTAACAGTTTACCCGAAATCACTGGGAAAATTTTATGTTCTTTGTTGTAGGATCTCCTCTTTTGTATATGATATTGGACACGACTGAGTGTACATATACTCCTGCCATAGAGAGAACAGGAGTTGCAGTTGCAGTTGGCAGTGGAGAGTAATAGTAGAGATCCGTTACAGTTATTGGGGAGTTTCCGAGAGATACCGAAGTTACCCAGAGACCAGATTAGCTCTGAGCTTCACTCGGCTAGAATAATATAGACGGATATACTATTTCCAACGACTTCACTTCAAGACTTGTATATATTTATTTTCTTACTAATAGTATTCATGGATTCATTAAGCTGCGTTCAAGTTTGTATATTACGTTCAATAAAACCTACTTTTCTATCTCCATATTTGTTTTTGTTGTTCATTATTTTGTGCGGTTCCTTCACCCGGAATCCACAATACTTGACTCAAAAGGTACGTCTGTTTTTGATTCAATGAAGCTGTTATTTTTTTTCCTTTTTTCTTAATGGGCATAACATGCCACTGAACAATATTAGTGATGCCTGTGCCTTTAATTGAATGTTTACTATCAGGGCCGTAGCTGATGCTAAAAAAACACCGGGCACAGAGAAAATTGCCCCGGATTTATTAGTTGACAATGTGATGACGTCATCAGTGTCATCCATTTCCAGAAACTATGATTTTTGAGAATTTATTTCGGCTATTCCAATGGAAATTAGGCACAGAACCCGAACTAAAGCAGGAAATTGGGTTCGGATTTTCTGAGTATAACCAGTCTTTTCTCCCAAAATTAATAAATAAACGATTTTTACTGCGTTCATTCGGATGTTTTCTTAGTTTTTCTTTCTTTTTTCGTGAATTGTTTAGTTTGATTTCTGACGAAGACATTTTTCCTTGTCTGGATTTTCACTATGATTGCACGGATCGGCCCGGACCCGTACCCGGTGTGCCCGGTAGTCAGATACGGCCATGTTTACTATTGTAGTTAGATACAAATGTTGCTCTTCTTTTTTAAAACATGAGCACTCGCACCCTGCTTACACAGTTTGCTGAGTGGCTCACCGGCAACATTTAGTTTTCACAAGTAAAAAACAGCAGGTTTAGGGATGTACTACCGTCAATTATTAAAACTGTAAACAAGATAAAATCCAATTTTGGCGGACCTGAAGGAAACTACAACCACCTTTAAATTTGTTGTTTTTCATTTTCTTTTTTTTTTTTTTTTTTGTTTTTTAGCGCAGTCGTCTCGGTTGTTACATAAAGTTTACGATTATCAAAAAAAAAAATTGAAAATATTTCGATATTTAAACAATTTTCAGGTTTGGAGGGTTCCGTTTCTCATACACGTTATAGTAAATTGATCCTCCATTTTGGAAGCACTCGCGTTAGGGTCGCTTTGTTTTGGTTTTCATGTGACGAGTTGAT
Organism: Ascarosepion bandense; assembly: GCA_037127315.1. Classification (NCBI taxonomy): domain Eukaryota; kingdom Metazoa; phylum Mollusca; class Cephalopoda; order Sepiida; family Sepiidae; genus Ascarosepion; species Ascarosepion bandense. The sequence continues at coordinate 19,181,286 of JBBBDQ010029769.1, read as the reverse complement.
GCTCTTGTTTTTGTCTTTTTCAAGTTTTTTTTTGGGGGGGGTGGGGGTTTCTTACGATGGCATCTTCCTCGGAAACTCCAAGAATGACTTTCTTCAAAAAATTCGCAAAGAATTCAGTTGTTGATTATTCGCAATCAAAAAAGTTAATTGCACAGGATCGATATATTATAAGGTTGTATGAAAAACTAAGCCCCCATCCGTTTTTTAAAATGTTGATATTTTTACACTTTCGGGGGCGGTGGATCGGAAATTTCAGGGTTTAATCGATAAGATTGCACTAAAAAAAGTAAAAAAAAAAGAATGATAATCGACAAATTTGCAGGTGGTGGTGGTGGTAATGTCGTACCGGCTAGTGGTTCCAAAATGGAGGATCGATTTACTAACGTTATCAAAAAAACTGATCCCCGCCTAAAATTGTTTAAATATAGAAATTTTTCCAAATTGTTTTGTCAGTCGGAAAGTTTAGTGGGAGAATAGATATGATTGCACTGAAAAAAGTAAAAAAATAAAAATGAAAAAACCACAAATTTAAAGGTGGTGGTTGTCTCCTTCAGGTCCGCCGAAAAGTCTTTGACGTTGATTTAAAAATCGGCCAACGAATAATACCTACCTTAATAATACCTGCCTTAATCGGCAGACATCCCTTAATAATAATATACCTGATATGTCCCTCATCGAATAATTTATCCCCTTTCTCATACTGACTTTTCAAGAACAACCCCAAATGTCCCACTTGAATTCAATTTTCCAATTTCGTAATGATATATTTTTACTACTTTCTTATGCTTTTTGGCTGTAACTTTATAAGTAATTATACTTTCTTTTCTCAGATTCTCTTGGTGATAAAAACTCAAATGTAACGAGGAAACTAGTGTTGATAGAATTTTAAACTTCTAGCAGCACTAGTTTCCTCGTTACATTTTTTAGTTATTTTCACCAAAAGAAAATCAAAGAAAAAAATACACGTCAGTTTTGTGCCAAAACTGACGTGTGATTTTTTCTTTGATTTAATACAAAATTAAATAAATATTTTCAAATGATTTCACTTTTACCGAATTTCTTTTTCTTAGTTAGTATTTAAATAGACTTCAAATAATTTTTTTTCTTCATAACCCATTATGTTTTTAAATCATGTTTCTCCTTTAGTATTTTGGTCTGGGTATTTAATGGCATGGATATATTTATTTACACACACACATTATATATATATATATATATATATATATATATATATATATATATATATATATATCCGAGTGAGTATAGAATGAGGAGAGAAAAAAGAAAAAAATTTCCGTCCAAAACATTAATTTAAAACAGTGCTCGATATATGATGTATAGAGCAGTGAATATTTATTATAAATTATGTTTTAGAACATGTACATAATTTCTTCTATATATGTCCTCTTCCCTACAATCATATGTTTGTTTCAGTGTTTGGATTTAAACATTTCCTCAGGGGAAATAAAGGTTTGGAATCATTCTCTGTTTATATTTGGTTCGTTGTTGTCGTGGGGGTTGATTGGGGTTATTGGTAATTAAGTGAATGTCTCGTTTTGATCGTTAGACTTTTGAAGAATTTGGTGTGCAAGTGTGAAATTGTTGATTAATGGTATTATTTGTTGGAATGTATGTTTTATCTTTTTATCGGTTGGGTATATCTTTTGGTTAGGATTTCTAAGAGTGCACTGCTGAGTGGTCATTTTTATGGTCGGCTATCATTTAATTGCTTGATGTCTGCTGTTAGTGGACCTAATTCATGTATTTACTTTGATCCTGCGTCTAGGTTTTCATAGACGTGATAGGGGTGGGGTGTTTTTTCTTTCCAATTTAGATTTTTCGGGAAAAAAAAAAAAAAAAAAATATATATATATATATATATATATATATATATATAAACATACCCCTCTTCTCCTCTTTCTTCCTTTATTTTCTTTCTCTTCTCCTTCCTTTCTCCTTTCTCTTCCCACCCCCTTTCCTATTTCTTTTCTTCTTTTGCCTTTTATTCAAGTTTGGAGTATAATTGTATTTAGGCGAAGTTATTTATTTTTTGGGAAGTAAATGCGAATTAGCGTTTTATCAGTTTTTTGTATAAAGTTGTATGTTTGATCTTAATTTTAAGTTTAGAGGGTCGGTTTTTTCTTTTAATTTTTTTTTTATCTTCTTTTTTCTATAAATTATCGTTTGGAATCTTATTTATTTCTTTTCATTTTTATATATTTTATTTATTTAGATATTTTTGCGGGCATTAGATCTTATTTTAAGGATTTATTACATCGATTTTTCTGGAGCATTTTTTATCTTTTATAACAATAAAAATATTTATTCAAATTCCTAGTATTTTTGGGGGGTGATTGTAGGGTTAGATCTTACGTGTGCTTACAGTTTATTTTTGTGTATGATATAATTATTCTGAAGTAGTAAATTTAATCTTGATTTTGAATGAATGAATTTTGATTCTTTTTCAAGTTTGGGAGCCATTTATTTAATTTTGATTTTTCTAGTACGGAATATTTTTGTATTTAAGTTTTATTGTGTTAAGTAAGGTTATTGGTGTAGGATTTAGTGATAGACGTTCCTTTAAGGATTTATTGAATCGATTTTTTTCTATAGCATTTTTTATCTTTTATAATGAGGATATCAATCGAACTCTTTGTATTTCTTAGCATGATTGTAGGGTTAAGTCCCTAATGTGTTTGCAGTTTACTGTGGTTTCGTGTCTCTGATTTAAGAGCTTGTTACTATTTATATATTTAAGGATCTCTGTTTTTTCTTGAAGGCAAAGAAAGCATGATTCTTTTATAGATTTTGCTGTTCTTGGTTTTTTGAGAATTTTCCATTTGACCTTAGATGTTTTATTTTCGTTTTTTAACTTCCAAAAGTTTTTGGAGAGAGATGTCATGTTTTGTTTTTCTTTGTTATTGAAGGATGAGAGGTGATTGTAAAAGCGCTTTTTAAATACGTTCATAGTATTCCCAATATATATTTTTTCATCCTTAGGATTTTCTAAGGATGAGATCGAACACATATATATCAGAGATTTCGTCAGACATTTATTGGCCATGGGGCATTGGTTGGGGTTTCTACAGTTACAGAGGTTGCTGTCATGGGACGGATTTGTATTAGTGTTGGATTTATTTTTGTTGTGTATTTTCAATATTTTTGTGTTATGCATTTTGATTATTTTTTCTAGATTATTAGAACAGCTATAGCTTAATTTTATGGTATTTTTATTAAAGATTTTGCTTAGAGGGTTATTTTTGGGAAAGTGCTTCTCTATTAATTTAAGAAATTTATGTCCCAGCTTGAAATTAACTGATTGGTTGAATAGAGGGTTATACCATATTATTTTCCTGCTTCTATTTCTGCTTTGTGGACTTTTGAATTTTTCCACAAAACTGATTTTTGATGATTTATACCCGCTTTCATTAAGGATTCTATTATAAATTACCTTGTGCTTATCAAATATCTCTTTGTTGGATGCGTGTGTGTTAATGCGACATTCAACTGATGATGGGATGTGCTTAATAATGGATGGTGGGTGATTAGAGTTGGGGTTTATATATATTGGGTTAGCGTTGTTTCTCATGTAAGGTTGGAAAGTGTTCGATACTAGGTCTAATGTTATGTCTAGGAAGTCTACTTGCTTGATATTGTGGTTAATTACTACGTTAAGGCCAAAGGATTTAAAGACTCTATAGATTAATTTTCTGGTTTTATCAACCTTACCTCCAGTAGATTTATCAATTATCATCAGTCCGTCGTCCCTATACAGACCTATCCTGCTCGTTTCTATTTCCTTATGTGCAGTTAAGTTGTACAGTAAGAATAATCCGGTTTGATCCGAAGCTTCTGCAGAATCAAGTGCACCCATTGATAAATCAAAGTTCTCCTTTGAGTTCTTAGTCCACTGTTTATTGTTGTGGATTATAACTGATTTCCTGCAGCTCCGGATAATTCTGATCTCATCCTCTGTGATGTCCGAGTAGAACTCACCAAACTCTAGGGCAAGGCTGAATAGGTTCTCCGAAATTGATGTCAAATTGCAAAAAAGTGGCTTTATTTTTTTCACCAATTTTTTCAAACCACTCGATTACGTCTACCGTACCTTTCCACTGCGTTAGTTTAATTTTGTTTTTTATCTGTTTGTTGACTCTTTCCAATATTGTTTTACTTATCCTACCTATTTCAGATTTGGTAGGGTTTATTATCCTTGTGGGTAATTTGCTGTAAAAATCAGGTTTGTGGTCCTTCAACAGTACATATGCTTCTTTCGTTGCTATTTTGGGGACTCGGTCACTTATTTTCAGTTTGTCTGTAATTAATTTATCTTCCTGGTTTATTCTGTCTATGCGGTTTTTATGTTCTTTGTCTATTTTTCTGTATTTTTAAGATAAGATCCTTGTATTCATTTGGGTCAATCTTATAGAAGTTCGATGTTTTGTCTGATTCAACAACGAACCAAATATAAACAGAGAATGATTCCAAACCTTTATTTCCCCTGAAGAAGTGTTTAAATCCAAACACTGAAACAAACATATGATTGTAGGGAAGAGGACATATATAGAACAAATTATGTACATGTTCTAAAACATAATTTATAATATATATATATATATATATATATATATATATATATATATATATATACTAGCGGTCATAATTATTAAGCTACCCTAGTGGTTTAAAAATATGATGTATTTCATACTATTTTTTAATATTTATTGCCAAATGAATAATTGTAAATGAAAATAGAATGATACTTTTGTTAATATTGCACAATAACATGTGCATCAAATAAATTAATTTAATAATTACCTATATTGCAGTTTCATCAATGAAAGAATGAAGAAAATTTAGGGTGATTCGGACGAGTTCATCTTTGCTTCCTTGCCTTGCAAAATTTTGCAAAGTAATAATAGCTAAAGAACCATTCTATCTTTATTTGGCAATAAATACTAAAAATTGTATGAAATACATCATTTCTTTAATAAAAAAAACTGCGGTGGCCTAATAATTATAGCCGGTAGTATATATATATATATATATATATATATATATATATATATATATATTGCATTACAACATATAAAAAAATCCATTTTGGATAATATATATTTCTTTAAAAAAATACTGGGGTGGCCTAATGATTATGGCCGGTAGTATATATATATATATATATATATATATATATATATATATATATATATATTGCATTACAGTAAAAGAAAAATCCATTTTGGATAATTTTCAAGTTCTAATGAAAGCTAGCAATTTGTCAAACGTTATATTTGAAGCAGGAAAACATGTACAGTAATTTTTAGCAACACAGTTTTCACACCCCTGAAGATGATCTCGGAAAGAGGTTGAAATACTTGGGTACCATGAGAAATGAATGAAAATAAATCTGTCAACGTTACAGCTCATTTCTAACATAATACGCAAAAGATTATCCGTGAATATGAACGGATTTTATAAAAAATAAGCAAACATAATGTTTGCAATTTATTTAATCTGACATGTTTAAAATAAAATTTGCTGCCTAAATACATAAATTTTAAAATATATATATTAATGCATGTTTCATTAAATAATATAGACACGTTTTGTCTATTTTATGTAATTTTTTTTTCATATTGCCTGATAAGGTTAATAGCATTATGATTAAATGAAGAAAGAAAATCACAATATTGATACATAATTTTTTATAATCCAATCTAAGCTTTCTGCTTACATAAGTCATTTTCAAACATGTCAATTACATTATAGTATAATAATTCACAGACAAACAATAATGACAGTTTTTTTTCCCAAGCAACGACAAACTCGTGCATACAAGACGCGGGAAGCGAATATCGCACCACTGCTCATGACGTCACACATGACCACGCGAGAGTGAAAACTAGATATATTAATTATGGGAAACCATTGAAATAAACGAATAGCTTCTGTTATTAATTATAGGCATATAAGGATATTTGTGGAGATTTCATAGTATATTTTATTCAGGTTAAGTTTCAACTGTTTTATGTTTATAGCTTCGAGAATTTTTAGTTTTTGTTTATTGTTTTCATGTTTAAGTATTGTTGTGTTTTCAACGAGGGTTTTCCGGAATTGTGTATGTGGCCAGGCATATTGTTTTAAATACCAAAATACACACACACGCGCACGCGCCAACACACGATATATATGTGTGTGTGTGTGTGTGTGTGTGTGTGTGTGTGTGTGTGTGTGTGTGTGTGTGGGTGTGGGTGTGTGTGTGTGTGGCGAATACGGAACAAAAATGCCTCCCTTTTCTTTACTGTTTTCAAATTCGAGAGCCAGTGTGACAGACCAATGGGATAAGGTATTAGCACCGTGCTGAAGAAAAGACCAAGGCAAATTTTCGCGAACCTGTGCGAAAATTTATTCTGACCAATGAAAAAAGGAGTGACTTACAAACTGAGAAAAAGTAACAAGCCGATGTCAAATCGCTTTTTGATTTAAATAGAAAGTTGAATCGAACAGACAAGGGAGCGGAGAACAGAGAGACAACACCAGTAGAAAAAAAAAAACGAAAAAAGACAAGTCGCCGATCGGACACAACTGTTCCGGCGACCCGCATTTGCACTCTCTCACTTTCCCTTTCGTGTTGCTTTCTTTATCTCTCTTTCTTTCTCTTCACCTACTCGCCGTCTACAAAAAAGAAAGAGGGAAACAAAAACATTGTTACTACTTGTTGATACACACAGGGAAACATAATTATCTTTTGCTGCACAAATCACGTTTTGCTGTAACAAACGAACTCTGAATCCTTTAAACTCTTTTCTACTCTAACTTTCTATTAGAACATTTTCGCAGTTTAATAATTTCATACATACAAACTGGATTTTATTCTGATCGATAAATAAATTTTCACTTATTTATACAAACGAGACAGACTTATCTTTTCAAACTTCTGATAATTTTAAACTGTGGTGAGTTCAGTTATTTTTGGCACAAGGCTAATTTGATAAACATAATAGAGGTTCCCACACACACACACACACACACACACACACACACACACACACACACACACACACACACACACACACGTACATTGTCAGAAGATTGTATAACATTTCTAAGCTCTAATCCAAATATCGCTGTCTGTAATTTTCTCACAGCCACAACTGCGGTTTAAACAGTTTATCAAAAATTAAATAGAACGTGATAAGATAATTCATGGCAATTCAAAAGGGACTTTGAAGAATGTTTTTAAACTAGTGTTATAAAATACTGTTGCTATATCTGGTCGGATGCTCCTGCTATTCATCTTGATGTCATCGAAAAAATCCAAAGAAGGATCTACAATAAGATCGATCTTAACTTTACAGCCTTCATTTAGTCACTTTCTCACAGACGTGATGTGGCTTCCCACTGTCTTTTCTAAAAATATTTTCATGGAAACTGTTCTGATGGGCTTTTTTTCTCTGATACCCCCGACCATATGTATTCACTGGTGCTTGTAGATTAGCATCAAGGTCTCATCCTCTTACCAGAAAAATAGTTAAATGCAACCAACTATTCTACTCTAAAAGTTGCTTTTCCGCACTTCCCGTTTCGGAATTTACTTCTATTTACTTGCTTCCCGGATAACAACAATCTCCAAAAATTTAAACGCAATTTCAGTTGCCAACTTTTATCTACTTGGTTCCCGTTCATCCCTTATCCTTTCTTCGACAACCTTTTTTCTCACTGTAACACTTGCGCACCAGTGACATTTCTGCCTTGCTTCTGGTGAAATAATATATATATATATATATATATATATATATATATATATATATATATATTTTAATTCAGATACTTCAATCCAAGGGGAAAAAGCAGGAAGGTAAATTACAAAAAAACGATCCTAATTAATATTAAAAATTTATTTTAATATTAAAAAATGATACAGGAAGAGAGCTCCATGTAATAAAATATTACAGAGCAAATATATATTAAAAAAGGATTAATTCAAAGATGTTGAATGGCCATTTCGACATGAAGATCCCCACGGGGGACGACACATTACCTCAGCAACAGAAAAAACCTTTCAGAAACTGGAGAAAAATTAGTCTACTTTTCCTTTTTAAATAGATTGCAAAGAAATTAAAAAATAAATAATAAAATAAAATAAAAATAAAAATAAAGGGAAAGAAAAAGAAAAAGAAAACGAAAAAGAAAAAGAAAAAGATAGAATAAAATCAAATAAATGAGAAAAAGAAAAAAAAATTGACATCGTCTGGGTTCGCAAAAAAAAAGGAATGTAACTAAAATTTACAGACAGCCGTGTTAAATCGACATAAGTTTAAGCAACATGGAAAAAAGGTGGTAAGAGAGATAAAAGAAGGAAGGGAGGGAAAAAGAAAGAAACTAAAGAAAAAAATTTTTTAAAATATTACAGACGCTGGACAAATTCAAAAACCTAATTTCCCCAAAACGTTGAAGTATTAGAAAAAGGCCTTTACTTAAAAAGGCATAATTATTAATAAAAGGGAATAAAAAGATATAGGATTTAAAATAAAATTATTATTAAAAAAATTAGGTCATTTGAAATTAAACTAAATAAAGACAACACTAGGTAAAAAAAAAAAAAAAATTAATTACAATTATTATATACATACCTATAGAAGTACACACATACATACATATATATACACACACAATTCTACGAATAAGAATACATATATACATACACATACACACACATACATACATTCAATTTATTACACACTTATATACATATACATGCGCATACACACATATATATGTGTGTACACACCTATATACAAAAAATTCATATACACAGAATATACATGTGTACACATACATGCACACATATACACACACACACACACACACACACACACACACACACACACACATATATATATATATATACATATACATATTCCATATGCACTCACACACATTCATATTAATGAATATTATGAAAAGGAGCATTTAAATAGCTAAAAAAATTTTTTTTCAAAATTACATATAGCCCACATACATAAATACATATATACATATATATACATATATATACAAATATGCACATCCCCACTCAAACATACACATATACATAAAAAAAATTAATTACAATTATTATATACATACCTATAGAAGTACACACATACATACATATATATACACACACAATTCTACGAATAAGAATACATATATACATACACATACACACACATACATTCAATTTATTACACACTTATATACATATACATGCGCATACACACATATATATGTGTGTACACACCTATATACAAAAAATTCATATACACACAATATACATGTGTACACATACATGCACACATATACACACACACACACACACACGCACACACACACACACATATATATATATATATATATATATATATATATTCCATATGCACTCACACACATTCATATTAATGAATATTATGAAAAGGAGCATTTAAATAGCTAAAAAAAATTTTTCAAAATTACATATAGCCCACATACATAAATGAGGATACAGGCTCAGCTTGTACTCCTAAAAGTTTTCGTGATAGGTGTCGTCTGTGTTTATTGGAGAAGATTCTGATTTTGAAGTATCCTCATCAGGACTTACTTTTGAACTTTAGGAGGGAATCTATAAACAAGTGCCGCCATAGGGCGGATTTTAAAATTTAACTTCTAATTTTTAATTTTTAAATTCTAAATTTTTCTATAATTTTTTTAATATTTTAAAAAAAATTTTTTAATTTTAATTTTTTTTTTTTTGTTTATATGTATATGTGTATGTTTGTGTGTGGATGTGCATATTTGTATATATATGTATATATATGCATATGTGTATTTATGTATGTGGGCTATATGTAATTTTGAAAAAATTTTTTTAGCTATTTAAATGCTCCTTTTCATAATATTCATTAATATGAATGTGTGTGAGTGCATATGGAATATGTATATATATATATATATATATATATATGTGTGTGTGTGTGTGTGTGTGTGTGTGTGTGTGTGTGTATATGTGTGCATGTATGTGTACACATGTATATTGTGTGTATATGAATTTTTTGTATATAGGTGTGTACACACATATATATGTGTGTATGCGCATGTATATGTATATAAGTGTGTAATAAATTGAATGTATGTATGTGTGTGTATGTGTATGTATATATGTATTCTTATTCGTAGAATTGTGTGTGTATATATATGTATGTATGTGTGTACTTCTATAGGTATGTATATAATAATTGTAATTAATTTTTTTTTTTTTTACCTAGTGTTGTCTTTATTTAGTTTAATTTCAAATGACCTAATTTTTTTAATAATAATTTTATTTTAAATCCTATATCTTTTTATTCCCTTTTATTAATAATTATGCCTTTTTAAGTAAAGGCCTTTTTCTAATACTTCAACGTTTTGGGGAAATTAGGTTTTTGAATTTGTCCAGCGTCTGTAATATTTAAAAAAAAATTTTTCTTTAGTTTCTTTCTTTTTCCCTCCCTTCCTTCTTTTATCTCTCTTACCACCTTTTTTCCGTGTTGCTTAAACTTATGTCGATTTGACACGGCTGTCTGTAAATTTTAGTTACATTCCTTTTTTTTGCGAACCCAGACGATGTCAATTTTTTTTTTCTTTTTCTTATTTATTTGATTTTATTCTATCTTTTTCTTTTTCTTTTTCGTTTTCTTTTTCTTTTTCTTTCCCTTTATTTTTATTTTTATTTTATTTTATTATTTATTTTTTAATTTCTTTGCAATCTATTTAAAAAGGAAAAGTAGACTAATTTTTCTCCAGTTTCTGAAAGGTTTTTTCTGTTGCTGAGGTGATGTGTCGTCCCCCGTGGGGATCTTCATGTCGAAATGGCCATTCAACATCTTTGAATTAATCCTTTTTTAATATATATATATATATATATATATATATATATATATATATATATATATATTGATTCATTCATTCATTCATTCATTCATTGAATGATTGATTGATTGAATGTTTAATACTCATTTTTCTGCCTTGCTTGGGGTGCAATAATATATATATATATATATATATATATATATACTGGTTGATTCATTGATTCATTGATTCATTGATTGATTGATTGTTTCATACTTATTTTTTGGTCATAATAGGATTAGGCCAGTACACATTTTTATTAGAATGTGTTCGATACAATTACATTGCAGAACTTTTGAATATTTTTCATTTTTAAACGAGTCATTTCGCTACCAAGGTTTCTGTCATGAGTAATGTCTTCAGGCGATTTTTAATAACTGATTTTAGCCGTTTACCATTTTCCTTTTTAAGAAGTCTCTTGTAACGCTGTTTTATTTGAACGTTCACGTGGCAGCGAATTTATGAACGCGCAATTTTTAAATTAAAACGGATTATGCCGTTTTCATCCAAGGTTGTGTGAACCTAAGAGGTATTTCTTAGTGTGAATGCATTTAATCATAATTTCTCTTCTTTCATTTAACAGTTCGTCTTTATTTGGTAATGTCTTAATTTCTAAGTTTTCATCTTGGCACAGTCTACATATTTGTCCACCGTTGTAAGGTTTGGCTGTTTTTACAATGCCCCACATTATGCCTGGGTCTTTTCCATATTTTGCCTTCAATTTCAACACGTGGTTAGCCAATTTTGTATTGTTTTTTAATTTTTCTTTTTTAAATGTAGATCTGTGATTGAACCACCTGCTCTTAAAGGTGTCTTTGGTTGAGCCCAAACATATTTTGTTTTGGCATTCTGGGTCATGTACCTCTGCCTTGTAAATTATTTCTTTTGTGTTGCAGAGACCTTGATGTGGACATTGATTTTTATCCCTGCAGTTGCATTATTTGTTTGTGGTTTTGTCTTCTACGATGCTATTTAACTTTCTGGCGTTTTGTTTTTTATGAAACTATCTAAATTATTAGTGAAACTATAACTTAGTTTGATTGTATTTCTGTTGAAAATTTTGTTTAGCTCAGGTTCTTTTGGAAAGTGTCTGCTTATCAGTTTTAAAAATATTTGTCCTATTTTGGTCTAAATTAAATGGTGGTTTGAACCAGAAAATGTTTCGTTTTCTATTATTGTTTTTGATTTGTCTGTTTGGTTGAGAATTATATTTTAAAATGTTTTTCTGGCCAGAATTTCTTAGTGCATCCTCATATATATTTTTCGTTTCCATAAATATTGATTTGTTTGACGAATTATTAGATAGTCTGTGTTGTATTCCTTTGTAAATGTGTTTAATTATATTATTTGGATGATTGGACTTTGTATTGATGTATGATAACTTAGTGTTTGTTTTATGTATGGCGAGACATTTCTAGTTTGTAAATTAAGATCTACATCTAAATATTGTACCACTTTATTAATTGTGTCCACTGTAATATCAAAATCTAGTTCTTTGAATAATTTAAAAAGCCGCTTCCTTATTTTATCTCTCATTCTTTTGTTGTCTGGTGCTATTACTAATCCGCCATCTTTATGTAATCCGTGGTTGTCAAGATGGATTCTTTTGTTTATTTTGTTTAAAATGTATATTCTCATCAATTCTGAGATTTCTGCTCCATCATACGATCCTTGTGGTACATCGAATGCTCCGTTGTTGGATTTCTTGATCCATGCTATACCTTTGTGGAAAAGTATAGATTTTTGGCAATGTAATATTATGTCAATATGCTCTGATAGTATTTTTATGTACATTTTAGCAAATTTAAATGCTTCCAGCAAATCTTTCTCAGATATTTATGGGTAAAAAAAATTTATTGCATATTTTATGAATGTGTATTTACTTTTGCATTTAATCTTTTGAAATCAGGAAATGCAATCACTACTGTTTTTCACTGGTTTTCTTGAGTGGCTGTTCTTAACATGTGTTCTTAACGGTTCTTCACGGTGTTTTATTTGAACGTGAACGTTCAATAAAACACTATTACAAGAGCGTTCTTAAAAAATACGAAAGGTAAACGATAAGATCAGTTATTAAAAATTGCCTGAAGACACTACTCATGGTAGAACTGGGTAGCGAAATAACTCGTTTAAAAATGGGAAATATGTGTGTGTGTGTGTGTGTGTGTGTGTGTGTGTGTGTGTGTGTGTGTGTGTGTGTGTGTGTGTGTGCTTCATTTATTTTTACTTCGTAGTATGAGCAAGAAAAGTGTGATATTTTCATAGCAGAAGCAGACAACTACTTTCAAAGCAAGGAGACAGACATACACTATATTAGAAAATTGGCACAATCCTCCTAATCACTTACCAGTTCATAAAACATCTCACATATGAAACAATGGTTAGCTTGATAATCTCATCCTAACATTTTATTAATGTAATATTAAGGAAATATAATCAAGACATTCAATTAAGTAACAAAACATTACGACTATAAATTTTACTTCCAATTTTTAGAAAATATTGCCATTTTCATAAATAAATTAGGGACAAAAAATGAAAGTTAAACGAGAGAAAAAGTTAATAGTGTTCATAAAATAATTAATCTAAACGTGACAATGAAACGTATTTGAGGTCATAAAAGACGAACAAGCATATTGGACTCACCCACCCAACTTTTAACATCGCATATCCAGGAAAGATTTCTCGGCATATTTAAGCATTTAATGATTACCGCAGGCGATCAGCATATAACAAGAGATAACAAAAAAGCAGCCATATTCATTAAATGCACCCATCACATGTAAACAATCTCAACCCATCACCAGTCCTTCTTCATTTGTCAAATTCGTATGACCGACTTATTCCAGTGTGATCTTCATATTGTATCTCACGATATTATTTAACACACTTTGTCTCAAAAGAGACATGACTGACTGGGCAGAAGATTATCCCGCGGTAAGTTGCCATTGTTTTTTGCGATAGACTAGTTGCCAACCAAGGCTGTCCTCTTATTTGACTCATAGCTACAGGGGGAAGATATGTATTATATCATTTAGTAGTAATTAGTGAGGGATCTGTTTATTACTTCATAACAATAGAAAACCGATCAACCACTTTATGCTCAGTATAAGAGAATCCTGTTTTCAACTATTATATTCAGTCAGTCAGTTAAATGCCAGACGTGATACACGGTTTGGCGATCATGTCTCGAAACAGACATGACTGACTGGGCTGAAGATTATTCAGCAGTATGTTGCCATTGCTTTCTGCGGTAGATTGGTTGCCAGCCAAGGCTATAGAACCCAGTCTGTCCTATTATTTAATTCATAACTGGAGAGAAGAGACGGGTTAATACCTTTCCCAACGGTATTTGTGCGTAAGTGAATTGAAGGAATTCAACTGGAATTCGAACTCGGCACCTCCATTTGTCTTTCCGAGTCGATATCCACTGCACCACAACGAAAATCCAAAACGTCAGAAATCTTAAAAATAACATGCAGCATAATATCGTTAATGAAATATGTAATTGCCGAGACAAAAACAAATGACCACTTGACGGAGTTTGCAAAACAGAAGGTGTTATATACAAAACAGAAATACAGGTCGACCAAGAAAAACATAATTGGGGTGTTCTGAAGAAAATTTTAAAGCCGCTGGTATAACCTAATCACAGATTTATATTCAAGCTAGAAAGCCTTAAAAATTGTACCAAACTTGCTAATCACGTGTGGAAACTGAAGGAAAAGAACGACAAAGACCCTGATATAACATGGAGCATATTTCTTTTTTTAAAATCCAGATCTTACAAGCGTGTTAATGTCTGTAGATTGTGTCAAGAAGAAAACTTAGCCATAATATGATTTCCAGAACAAGAAAGATTACTAAATGAAAAATCCGAAGTAATGTCTGGATGTAAACATCATCAGATAATATATTTTAGAATCATAAAAACCCGGATTCAATTCTTGGAAATCTCTTTCTTTATTTTGAAATTTCAGATTTTTAAACTTCCAATCGTGCGTTCTGAAATTACGTTCAAAGTTTGAAAAAGAAGTTGGAGGATCAGTTGATATGAAACGCTTGAAGATACCGAAAAGTTGAAACCAAGTTTGCGTAATAAACTAACTTCCAAATGAAAATATTTAAAAGCTCTACATTATATATGTATTGAGCACATTTTAATACAAATGTATACTGGTCTAATTAAATTCTGACCAATAGCTGGTTTATTATATATATATATATATATATATATATATATATATATATATATATATATATATTAGATTGTCTTCTCGTGAATGATAAATGAGGGAACAATTAGCTATCAAGCTACCGATCAACCACCAACTAAGATTTGTTTAAAGTGGTCAGCTACTTGCGCAACACAGAGCACACTCTCTCCATCGAAACAACAAAGCCTATACAGGTGCACTGTGTGCCACGCGGTAGGTATCTGTGATGATCGCATGTTATATTATCACGGAGTATGACCTCTCCGGGATCTTAAATCCATTGAATAGTACATGGGTATGACATGTAGACTGTAACCGGTGGCGTGGCACTAAATTTACTATTTGGAGTCTTGGGGAATGTGGAGCTACCACTCTGGTCTGGAGTGGTAGTACCTGTCAAGAGCCAACCTATGGGTTGAATAGCTTGTCTGTGTGCCTGAGCTTGCGTGTTTGTTGTGTAAATACACTGCATATATGTATGTGTGTGTGTGCATGTGTGAGATGACAATGTAAATATGTGTTATTTGCATCATGTATATATATGCCTATATATGAGTACGTGTGATGGTGGGGGGGGGCTTTTTGAAAGCGGAGCAAAGTCATCATGGGTATTCTCAAGCCACCACCCCCGTACCAGAGACGGTAAACTCTGATATCAAAACCATTTATGTATATTGTGTGGTCCACCATATCCCAGCAATTAGCACCTTCGAAAAGTGTTTGAAAACACCATACCACGGGTTAACCTGAGCCTTGTGAATTAAATTTCATAGATAGAACGATATGGCAGTCTTCAATCGTTATGCGACCATGAAGTTACAATATGACGTCTACCCCGCGGCCGGTCCGTATTCAGCCTCGGACCCCTCCAGTGATCACGGAGTTAATCGCTTTGGCCCATGTCCTTGTCTCGCCCTACATTTTGTTAATCTATCGCAGGACTGGCTTGATTCGAATGGCTATCTTGAATCGATGACTTGTTTTGTCCCAGTCGGACCGAAGAGTCACGAAAAAATAACTTGAATTAAAAAAAAGTATTGTTAAAACGGCTATTGATGGCACAAACAGGTCAATATTCTCCAGGCAATAACTATCGACTCTTCCCAATGATCGTGACACAGCGTTAGTAGACTTGATTTCTAACGAGATTTCTAGAACAAGTCTTTAAATTGAAGGTTCTTCTTCAAGGCGGCAAATCACATTAGATCAAACGAATCAATGACCTCGAATCTCTTCTCCGGCCTGCCTCTGTCTTCTGGTCTGCACCAGTCTCGGTCTTGGCTGCATTCTCCCACTTTTCTGTTTAAAATATCCAGTTTATATGAAGTCCAGCATCCAGCAGAGGTAGGGTTTGACGTGCTTTGCGTATGCTGACGTTCCTCCAAAGAATCAATCAGAGCTCTACCTGCAAATGTCCAAGTATGGCGAGTATCCCCTCTCTCTTTGGAATTTTCTCCTTCTTTTATGTGCCACGTCCTTTCAGGACGTAGGCGATCACGGTTTCCACATCTCCCCATCTCTGGTGACTCTTAGCACGCTTTTTCCTGTTGCACCATGCAACCCTCGTTCCATCATCCACCTGATCAGGTCCTTCAAATATGTTATCCGCTGCTTTCCCCTGTCTCTTTTTCCCTCTATCAGACCTGTTAGTAACAGGTTCTCCAAGCCCTCCTTCCTCATCGTATGTCCCAAGAACTTTAGTTGTCTCAGTATTAATTTCCTTTTCGTTTCCATCCTTTCCAAAGCCTCATCATTGCTCACATGCTCGGTTTATGATATCCGCAGCATCCTTCTGTAGAACCATATTTCAGCTTCTTCAAGATTTTCCTTCATCTTCGATGATATTGTCCAGCATTCGCTGCCATATTGAAAAACTGACATCACATAGCAATTCAGTACTCTCTTCTTTGTTTCTAGCGAAATTGTCCTGTTTCTTAATACTTTACTCAACTTCTGGAATGCTACTTTCGCATGCTTCATTAATTATGAACACGACCATAATGTACTAGCCGGATTTTGAAATTATAATATGTTTAGTTTCAGCAGCTTTTATACCATCCAAAACAGCACATACACAACATTTATGGTTGTTTTGTTGGTTGTTGGTTTGTTTATTCAGCACATCGACCTTCTTTGGTTCATTTAAATCATTTTTTAAAGTTCAAATTTTTCCATTAGTTGGATTTTTCGGAACTGTGACCTTGTATTATTTTAACGTCGTCCATGCGCGTGTTCTCAAGTATATTTTTTATAGTGGCTACTTATCTTTTTCTGTTTGTAATGGATGTCTGTTCTAGTGAAGGGTAGTTGTATATTGTTGAATATTAACGGAATTTGGCCTTGTTGTAGATAGCCCACTATAAGTCATAAAATGATTACAAATCAAGAAAGGCAAATTGAGTTGAAAGATAACATTTTATATATACACATATCAATTAATGTTTTTACAATTGAAGTTATACTTGAAATATAGGTCCAGCGGAGGTTGAAATGTTCAAGGCAATAAAATGCTGAAAGAGAATTAATGCTTAGGAATGTGGGGAGCGCTATGAGTAAGAATGTCTTTGATGTAGTCGCTCCTTAGGTCAGTAAGTAGTTTTTGAGGCAGGGAAGAAGGACAGAGGTAAGGGAGGCAAGCGTATTAAGCCACTTGACTTCAGTCAAGGGAGCTACTAATTACTCTCTTCTCCTCGAATCGGTCTGCCTGTCGAATGCTCTCTGTATCTTTTTGGATCACAACAGATCATTTGGGATTTCACACTTGTATTTGGTTCTGGGCTTCCCATTGGCTGATAAATAAAATTCGCGTAGACTCGCGAACTAGAAATTTAATATTTAATTAATTTTTAGTTTTCAACCGGAACATCTGCGCGGAGCCGTCGACGCAGCAACGACTTTTGGTCATTTGCTTTTTGGTTGTGAAAGCGCAAACATCCAGTCCATCGCTTTTGTTCGGTATCACAACATAAAGTTTGCCCCAGTAAACAGAGTTGTTTTTTTTTGTATCTGTTGTCGCTTTTTTTTTTCAAATGGTAGTTTTCGTTTTGTTTTGCTGTTTTCTTTTTGTTTGCTTGAGTTTTTTCTTTCTTTTTTTTTTTTTCGTTTTCGTTTGAAATAAAAATATGTGTTTTCTTTCTTCCATTTAACCGTTCTACCGAACTTAGTTTCCTCGGTAAAAGAGGTGGAGTATTCAAATCCCGTCTTGATTCGATGGAATGTTTTGGTTTTTGGTTTTTGGTTCTTGTTGAAAGGGCGAACACTGGTAGTGAAAATGTTTTTCATTGTGGGACTAGCCATGGGTTGGTTTGGTTTATTGTAGTTTCTTCCGCTTTCGCTGCCATTTTAAATTTGTGTTGCAGGGAAATATTCATATTTCGCTGAAAATCCAAATTCTTGTGTGTGTGTGTGTGTGTGTGTGTGTGTGTGTGTGTGTGTGTGTGTGTGTGTGTGTGTGTGTGTTGAAAATCCACGTGTTTGTCACCAGTTTATCTGGGGAACGTCGGGTTCGCCAATTTATAGTGGGTTTGTCGTTCTTTTAAATTCACCAGTCACTATCCGACTGTTTTTGTTGTTGTTTCTTTTTATGTTTTTCTGTTGTTTTTCCGGGTTTTTTTGTTGTTTTTTGTTTGTTTGTTTTTTTCGTTTTGCTTTTTTCTTTCTTTCGTTTTTTTTTTTGCTTTTTTTTTTTTTTTTTTTTTTTGTTTGTTTTTTTTTCATTATTAATTTTTTGCGCCCGGGGCCTATTTACTCTTCGACCACGTGTCTGAAGCACATGGAGTTTTTAGTTGTGAGTCCGACGGCCGTTAGGTTTTTCATTTTGGTGCCGAAATGTTGGAAAAAGAATTTTTGTTCGTATGAATACTTACGGTAGTGGGTGCCGACGGACGTTAAGTTTTTCATTGCCATAGTTGCTGAAAAGATGGGTAGGTGCGTTGGCCGGGAGAAAATGTCATTGTCAGTAGCTTGATGTTTCATTATTTCTTGTAAGTCACGCACATCAATAGTTATAGCATTTACAGGTCTTGATAAACAGTCAGCTACTATGTTTTGTGATCCTCTTATGTGTGAAATATCATTCACATATTCACTGATAAAACAGAGGTGACGCTGTTGTCTGTCAGATTTTAGAGAAGATTGGCTTTTAAAAGCACTGTAAAGTGGCTTGTGGTCCGTCAGCAACATTACATTTCTGCCTTCTATTAGATGTTTAAAGTGGAGTACTGCTAGATAGGCAGCTAGTTGTTCTCTATCGAAAGTGGAATATTTCTGTTGGGTCTGGGATAATTTCTTTGAAATGAAGCCTATGGGTATGGGTTGATTGTCAATCATTTGGTGAAGTGCTGCACCCACCGCATAATTTGAACTGTCTCTTATTAGTTGGTAGTTGTTAGCTTTCGAGTTGGGGAAAGCTAGAACTGTTACGTTTGATAAAGTGTTTTTTATGTTTTTAAAAGATTTAATTTTTTCCTTTGTTAAGGTTAGAGATTTTTAATTTTGGTTTAGACGTATTTTTCTGTGAGCGGTAATATAACATTGCTGAAATTTGGCACAAGTTTCCTATAAAAATTTGCCATTCCAAGGAATCGGCGTAGTGATTTAGAATCGTTTAGTTGAGGAAATTCAATTAATTCATTTAACTTTTTAGAACTGGGTCTGAGACCATTAAAAGAAATGTGAAATCTTAAAAAGTCTAACTCATTAGCACTAAATGTGCATTTGGAAAGACAAATTTTAAAGTCGTACTCACTTAGTTTTTGTAGTACTTGGTCGACATGTTTGGAATGAGTTTCTTCGTCTTCTGAGAAGATCAGGATAACATCGATATACACAAATGTATAATCGGTATCGCGGAATATATTGTCCATCATTCTTTGAAAAGTGCATGATGCGTTCCGTAGTCCGAAAGGCATGTAGTTGTATTAAAATAACCTGAAAGGGGTAGAGATGGCTGTCTTACAGATATCATCCGGGTGCACTGGTATCTGGTGATAAGCAGACAACAGGTCTATTTTTGAAAAGAATTTCTTGTTATGAAGCTTTGAAGCCAAGGAATTTATGTTTGGGACTTGGTATCTATCGGCTTTTGATATAGTGCTTAAGTGTCTATAATCACCGACAGGTCTATATGTGCTGTCTGCCATCGGTACCACGTGTAAGGTTGAACTCCATTCTGAGTTCGAAGGAGAAATTAGTTTCTTAAATTCCTCTTTCGCGATATCACATCTCTGAGCTGATAGCTGTCTGGATCTGGAGAAGGTAGGAGGATTGCTACCAGTTTCTATCCTGTGATATATTTTTGGCTTCGTCGCATTCGTGTCGCGATGAGGAGAAATTAATTTTGGATATTTTTCCAGGATTGTTCGTACTGTTTTGTTATCATTTTTGTTCAATTCTACATCTATATTCATAATAATAGATGATGGCTGTGCATTGGATTGTCTGTTAGTCATTTTATCGACTAGTTTGCTGTTTTTGCAATCCACCACTAATCCGAAATGGTTTAGAAAATCATACCCTAGGAGTGGCTGAGCAGTTTCGGCTATTATAAATGCCCAGGTGAATTCCTGTCTTAGGTTCTGTAGCGTTAGGTTCAGTGTCGTTTGTCCTGAGCATTCAATTTTCTTTTGTTGGCTGATACTAAAGAGATATTGGTTATGTATATTACGGCTCCATTTAAGTATCTCTTTGGAAGTATAGATACAGCAGCTCCTGTATCTACAATAAAATTTATTCTCTGAGATCCTAACCGTGCGGCTACAACAAGAAGCGGCGAGGAAAAGGAAGCTAATATCTCTTGCCTAGGTAGTTTTCCGAAATCTCACGAAAAACTGGTGAAGTTGGGCGAGAGCTGGGTTGCATTTGAACATTCCGTTTGTTAGGCCATCTGCACCACGACTTGCAAGGTTTTGCACACTTTCATATTGTTGGTTTTTAAGTATCACTTTCTAGCAGTAGCAAGGGCTCTACATTCCACATTCCACAAGAATATGTTTGACTGTACAAGTTGTCTGGCATGTCAAACATTGTGGTGGCTGTTCTTGTTTGAGTATAAAAGAGTACACCATTTATGACAATAATTTAACAAAAATAATCTGAGACAATTGCTAACAGTTTATCCGAAATCACTGGGAAAATTTTATGTTCTTTGTTGTAGGATCTCCTCTTTTGTATATGATATTGGACACGACTGAGTGTACATATACTCCTGCCATAGAGAGAACAGGAGTTGCAGTTGCAGTTGGCAGTGGAGAGTAATAGTAGAGATCCGTTACAGTTATTGGGGAGTTTCCGAGAGATAACGAAGTTACCCAGAGACCAGATTAGCTCTGAGCTTCACTCGGCTAGAATAATATAGACGGATATACTATTTCCAACGACTTCACTTCAAGACTTGTATATATTTATTTTCTTACTAATAGTATTCTTGGATTCATTAAGCTGCGTTCAATTTGTATATTACGTTCAATATAACCTACTTTTCTATCTCCATATTTGTTTTTGTTGTTCATTATTTTGTGCGGTTCCTTCACCCGGAATCCACAACACTTGACTCAAAAGGTACGTCTGTTTTAGATTTATTGAAGCTGTTAATTTTTTGCTTTTTTCTTTATTGGCATAACATGCCACTGAACAATATTGGTGCCTGTGCCTCTAATTGAATGTTTATATTGTAGTTAGATACAAATGTTGCTCTTCTTTTTTAAAACATGAGCACTCGCACCCTGTTTACACAGTTTACTGAGTGGCTCACCAGCAACATTTAGTTTTCACAAGTAAAAAGCAGCAGGTTTAGGGATGAGCTACCGTCAGTTATTAAAACTGTAAACAAGATAAAATCCAATTTTGGCGGACCTGAAGGAGACTACCACCACCTTTAAATTTGTTGTTTTTCATTTTTTTTTTTCAGCGCAGTCTTCTCGGTTATTACATAAAGTTTCCGATTATTAAAAAAAAAATTGAAAATATTTCAATATTTAAACAATTTTAAGGTTGGGGGAGCTCAGTTTCTCATACAACGTTATAGTAAATTGATTCTCTGTTTTAAAACCACTCGCGTTGGAGTCGCTTTGTTTTGGTTTTCTTGGGACGAGTAGTTGCTCTTGTTTTTGTCTTTTTCATTTTTTTTTTTTAGTTCTTTTTTTTTTTTTTTTATAAGCGTTTCACCCCGAGCAAGGCATGTCACTGCCACTACTGCACAGGGGGCTACATAGAGTGGAGAAAGGATGATTAAATATAGGAAATGTCAGAGGGTGGGTGATAGGCGGGTAAGGATACCGAGAATGAGGGTTGGGTAGATGAGAGTGTTCTGAGAATAATTGGGAATTAGTGTGATAGGAGGTGTCTATTGACCCTACATTTAAACACCTGGAGATTGTAGCTGTCGAGAAAGCAGACTTGTGGAAGGGAGTTCCACAGGCGGGAAGCACGAGAAAAGAAGCTGTTGGAGTAGAATTTACGGTTACATCTTATTTGTTTAACTGTAAAAGGGTGGGACCTAGTTGCTAATCTAGTATCTCGTGTAAATTCATGCTTAGGCGGCACCAGAGATCTAAGCTCATCGGAGCAGAAGCCATGAAATTACTTGTAGAAGAGGCACAGGGAAGCCACATCACGCCGGTGAGAGAGTGGTTGCAGCCGGTCTGCCAAGTCAGTATCAACCACGTTACAGATCCTCCTTTGTATTTTGTCAAGAAGCCCAAGGAGAGCAGCAGGGGCACCCGACCAGATATGACAGCAATATTCTATACACGGGCGGATGGTAGATTTGTATATGTGCAGAATAGATTCAGGTGGGAAAAACTTCCGGGCCCTGCACAGAGAGCCGACTTTCATAGCAGCAAATTTGGCAATGGATTCGATATAGTCATTTCATTTGAGGTCCGCCGAAAGGGTAAGGCCAAGGAGGCGTAGTATTTTACTCTCTGGGAGGCCAGCCTGTCCCATGCTAATGGGAGGTAGATGCGATTGTCTGTGGTGGTTAGTTGATAACAGCTTCGTTTTAGAGGCATTGAAATTTACCAGCCATTTCTTACCCCAGGCCACTACGGATTGGAGGTCCCTTTCAAGTACGGCAGCGAGGTTCACCTTGTCCACACCTGGTTTTTGATCGATGCGAGAATAGATTGTTGTGTCATCGGCATACATGCCAACTTGGGATCTAATGGTGTCGGGGAGATAATTAATGTACATCAGAAAGAGCGTGGGACCTAGGATAGAACCTTGAGGGACGCCCGCGTTCGTGTGGTAGTTTGGGAGACATGCCCATTTAATACCACCTTCAATGTGCGGTTAGAGAGGAAAGACTGGGTGAGGTCAAGCAGATGTCCAGTTATCCCATAGCTCCGCAGTTTGCACAAGAGGCCAGCATGCCAGACCCTGTCGAACGCTTTGGAGATATCCAGGGCAACGGTTCGGGCTTCACCATTCTTGTCGAGTGCCCGGTATATGTACTCGGTAATGGTCATTAGCATATCAGCAGTAGACCTGGTGAAGCGAAACCCGTACTGTTTGTCAGAGAGAAGCCTGTTGGCCGTGAGATGCTGAATCACCTCGGCGTTGATAATGGCTTCGAAAACTTTGCCAAAGATCGGAAGGAGACTAATAGGACGGTAATTGGCGGGTCTGAGGGTTCGCCAGAATTCTTAAATATAGGAACTACGCAGGAGGACTTCCAACAGGCAGGAAAGCAGAAAGCAGATAGGCAGAGGTTATAGAGTTTAGAGAGGACAGAGGAGAGTTCTGGGGCACATTTCTTCAGTTCTATGACTGGGATTCCGTCACCGCCGCTCGCTTTGTGTGGGTCAAGTTGTGCAATTATCTTGGCGACCAGCGAGGGTGTAATGTGGACGTTATTTAGTTGAGCCTTAGTTCTGGGTGGGAAGTCTGGTGTAGGTATTCCTAACGAGTCCAGTGTCGAATTGGTTGAGAATCTACGGGCAAAGCATTCAGCCTTGTCCGCTGGGTAGGTGAGAACTTCAAAATCATTGATTAGTGGGGGTATTGAAGTCTTGTTCCTGCTGAGCACGCTTTTGCAGAGACGCCAGTAATCTTTGGAACCAAACTTAGAGGATGCTATGCATTGCCTAATTCTGGTAGCAAACGCCCTCTTAGCTTCGTTCAGTACTTTTTTACACTTGTTCCGTGCTGAGGCGAAAAGGCGCCTGTTTTGGTTCGACGAGCAGCTTCGATAGAGCCGGAAGAAATGGTCCCGGTGGGCAATGGCGGCCGAGCAAGCGGGTGAGAACCAGGGGGACGAATTTGGTTTTAGTTGGAATTTCCTGGCCGGGATAAAAGCATCGATGCCAGCCTTAACCCAAGAGGAGACCTCGGAGGCACAGTCTTCGACAGGAAGATCGAAGACGTTGTTCCAGGGGACGTCGCAGAGGAAGTCTCTGAACGAGTCCCAGTCTGCTCTTTGGTAGCAGTATGATATTCTGCTGGTCTGGTTTTCTTGGGTATAGTTAGTGCGGATTGAGATGTTGACGGAGACTACGGCGTGGTCAGAGTTTCCGAGGGGGCAGAGTTGCCTGGTAGTGCAGGAGTCTGGGATGGAGGTAAAGCAAAGGTCGAGTAATGAGTCCCTTCCGTTAGGGTTTTTAGAGAAACGTGTGGGGAAGTCCACCACTTGCGTTAGAGCTTGGGTTATTGAAAAATACATGGTGCGGATCCCAGCAAGGTCGGTGGCTGAGTTTTCAAGCCACTTGGTGTGGTGGGCGTTAAAATCGCCAAACACAAATATATGGGCAGATGGGTGAGAAGGAATGACCCTGTCGATATTAGTAGAGACGCAATCAAGTACCGTACAGTCAGAGGAGGAGGGAGAGCGGTAGAGGAAGAAGAGATAGCTAACCGAGCTTAGAAGTGAGAGGCGGAAGCACATGAAGGAATGATCAAGGAATTCAAGAGATGTGACTCTGGCTAGGGGAAGTTGTTCGCTGACATATACACCAAGCCCATGCATATGGACATTGGAGTCCTTCCTGAAGAGGGGAAGGTAACCAGGAACGAACAGCTCCGAAGAGGGGATAGAAGGGCAAGGTTAGTCTCACATATAGCTAAGATATCGAGTGAGTTAGTTAGAAGGAATGATTCTACACTATTAAAGTTACTGCGAATACCTCGTATGTTTGTGAAGGAAACGCAGATAGGTTTGGGCCTTACGATGGCATCTTCCTCGCAAACTCCAAGAATGGCTTTATTCAAATATTTCTCAAAGAATTCAGTTGTTGATTATTCGCAACCAAAAAAGTTAATTGCACAGGATCGATTTGCTATAACGTTGTATGAAAAACTGAGCCCCACCACTAAATTTGTTTAAATGCTGAAATATTTTCAAATTTTTTATCAATCGGAAAGTTTAGGGTTTAATCGATAATTTCACTGAAAAAGGTTTTAAAAGATGATAATCAACCAATTTACAGGTGAGTAATTCCAAAATGGAGGATCGGTTTACTATAACGTTGTATGAAAAACTGAGCACCCCCTAAAATTGTTGAAAAATTGAAATTTTTCCAAATTTTTTTTTTATCAGTCGAAAAGTTTGGGGTGTAATCGATAAGTTCGCACTGAAAAACGTAAAAAAAAAATGAAAAACAACAAATTTAAAGGTGGTGGTAGTCTCGTTCAGGTCCGCCCGCGATTTTATATCTGAACTACTTTTCTGCTAACTGTGCCTTGAAAATGATGATCACTATGTGAGTCTTTTGTAGCATGCGGAAGTACGATGGTTGTCCAAATACAACTGACTGAACTATTTTGTCAAACTGTTTAACACAATAATAAATCTTTTTCAAAACACTTAGAGAGATCTTTTTTAGCAACATATTCGCCATAATATATTATCTTAATTACAATAAAAGAAAAAATAGATGTTTGCCGATTATAAATCTTCCGATTACTACCTTCATTTCAAAACTAATGCTGTATAAGAAGACCATTTCAAGACGTCAATATCACAAAATTTCAGTGATTGGAAATGGCAGAGTTGACGTTTTGAAAGATGAACTGGTTGGTGAAGAAGTCATTACATAATGCGATTATGTGGAATCATTTACTTAACATGAGAAAGACACAGGTAAAAACTAGGGCACAAAAAGGAGAGAAGGCTTAGAAAATTTGACACTGACAGGACATTAAAGGCAAGGGGACAAAGAAAAGCAGCGCAAAACCTATCTAGTGAGCTTGTGTAAATGGTTGAGAGAACAGGGTTTGGGAGAGATAGCAAAATACAAAATTTACTAAAAACTACAAAGGACAGGAAAGTGTGGAAAGCAATGATCGCCTACCTAATGAAAGAACACGGCATATAGAAGAAGAAAAAGAGTAATCCTATTATAAACATTGATTATTGTAGTTTTGTTATTTTAATACACATTTTTCCAATTTACTCAATTTTTTGTATATAAAAGTTTTTATAAAACATTTACAATTTCAAAATATTGAAAAATGATGTTTTCTTATTTATTTTGAAATTTAACGACAATAAACACCTTAGACAAATGATACAACTCAATTCTATTTTCTATGAAATATCTTTACTGTAATTCTTCTGATATGCTTTCATCCTTCATGATCCTTGCAAATATTCATTGGGATTTGATTTTTAAATGTTACTATTTTTACTACCCCCAGACAAATTGTACATATGAGAAATAGTTAGGACTGTACAGAGACTATGAGGTATTATGGTGGCTGAAGTAACAATGCTAACTAAGAATGTGTTGTTTTAGTGTAAGGAATTCTGTGGTATGTTTGGGTCAGTAATCGTGGTTAGCTACGTTTAAGATGAGACAGATTGACGACCAGTCTTCCCCTAGCTCCCTTTTTGGTCTTGTGCCACATTTTTGTATTACTCAACCTATATATTGCTTTACTATTTGGTACTTTGACTTCACGAATTTAAACTTAGTTCTAAATTGACAGCTATGTTTCATAATTTCCCTGTTGAAATTGCTAGATGTAACCTTAAGTTCTAAGCTAATAATTTTATGGCAAAGTCGAGGTTTAGGCAATAAATAATTCAAGGCTAGGTTTTATTAATTCTGGGATTATTTTATTTTTGTTATTGACTCCATAAGGTTACATTTTCTGATATATGTGGATGCTCATTATTCTGGAGTACACCCACCCGACTTCCCTATTAGCACTGAGGCCAAACTGCACGACGTATATATTACCCCGACAGTAGTATCCAGAGTAATCTCAAAACTCGACCCCCATAAAGCGAGTGGAGACGATGGAATCCCGGTGATAGTCCTTAAGAGGTGTGCTCCTGAACTTTCCCCTGTCCTTTCTAAACTGTTTAACTACTGCCTTTCTGCTTCCTGCTTTCCTGCATGTTGGAAGTTCTCCTCAGTCGTTCCTGTATTTAAGAATTGTGGTGAACCCTCGGACCCATCCAACTATCGTCCTATCAGTCTTCTACCGATATTCGGGAAAGTATTCGAGGCCATAATCAATGTTGAAATAGTCCAACATCTTACTGCCCACAAACTCTTCTCTGACAGGCAATACGGCTTCCGCTTTGCCAGGTCAACGGCCGATTTGCTAACAACCGTAACGGAGTACATGCTCCAGGCCCTTGATGAGTCTGACGAGGCTCGCACGGTTGCTCTGGACATCTCCAAGGCTTTTGACAGGGTTTGGCACTCTGGCCTCCTATGCAAGCTACGGGGTTACGGTATTACCGGTCGCCTGCTTGACCTAATCCAATCTTTTTTAAATAACCGCAAAATGAAGGTCGTTTTGAATGGGCATGCCTCTTCATCCTACAGCACGAATGCTGGTGTCCCACCGGGCTCTATCCTGGGCCCGACGCTCTTCCTTATTTTCATCAACGACCTCCCAGATGAGATCAGTTCCCAAGTAAGCATCTACGCAGACGATACCACAATATACTCCCGCACCAGTAAGAAACCTGTCGTGGCGGACAGACATAATCTCGCTGCTGACATTGAACGGGATCTATGGTGGTGAATTGGGGCAAGAAGTGGCTTGTCAGTTGTCTGTCAACCATCACAGGCAACCTCTTCTGCCTCCCATAAGCATGGACCAAACGATTCTCCCTGAGAGTAACACACTACGCCTCCTCGGCCTTACCCTCTCCTCAGACCTCAAATGGAACCACTATATTGATTCCATAGCTAAATCTACTGCTAAGAAGGTTGGGTCACTATGCCGATCCAGGATGTTTTTTTTTTCCGCCTGAATCCATCCTGCATATATACAAGTCAACCAGTGCATGGGGTACTGCTGCCATTTATGGTCAGGCGCCCCTGCTGTTCTCCTCAGTGTTCTTGACAGGCTCCAAAGGAGAGTCTGTAATGTGATAGGTACTGATCTGGCGGTTCGACTGCAGCCACTTCCCCATCGTCGAAATGTGGTCTCCCTCTGTCTCTTCTACAAATACTTTCATGGCTTCTGCTCGGACGAACTTAAGTCACTGGTGCCTCCCCAACATGTGTTTACTCGTGCAACCAGACTGGCAACTGGGTCCCACCCATTCACAGTCAGGTTAGCCAAATGCAGACGACAATTCTACTCCTGCAGCTTCTGCTCTCGCACTTCCCGCCTGTGGAACTCGCTCCCATATTCTTGCTTTCCTGACGGCTACAACCTCCAGAAATTTAAATGCAATGTCAATACTCATCTATTAACCACTGGATTCTAGCTCTCCCCTATACCCTTCCCTTTCTCTCCCCTATGTATCTGTCATTGCACCTGCATTCTCAGCTTTCTATTGCTCCTTTCTAACTAGTTTGTACCCCTCACTCTTTTCTAATTAATCTTTTTTTCAGTTATGTAGCCCTCAGCTCATCAGTGGCTTTTCTGCCTTCTCAGGGTGAAATGATTAAAAAAAAAAATGTATTGCGGTGTTCAGCTTTTTCTTTCTTTTATCTGCATACTCATGTAGACATGACATTTTTTTTAAATATGTTTGTCCCATGGCATGTAGTATCAGGTTACTGTTCGTGCTATATCCCGTTGTGTTGTTGACTTTCGAATGACGTCAGTTGACCCATTAAGCTACGCCCGTATTCAAAAATATGTAAGAACAGAAATAAGGAAAAGGGTGTGTGCGTTAAGCGAAAGTGGGAGAGAGAATGTTTCTCTGTCACTCAGTAAAGAGGAAAGGGTTTATTTCAATATCCTTTACTACTACTACTACGACTTATCTAATTACCACAGTTTCTTCTCTCGCACTTCTTGCTGTGAAACTCTCTTACCGCTTCTTGCTTTCCTGCCAAATACGATATTCAAAAATTTAAATACAATGCCCATCACCATCTTCTGTCCCCTTGTATACTATTCTGTTATTGTCACCTCCGTTTCTTTCACTCTCGTTAAACACACGAATTTTAGTAGTTTTTGTCACCTTGTTTGAGATGAAATGATTAAAAGACCAATAGCATTGACTGAGTCTCAGAAAATAAATTTAATCTGTTTAATTCTTAGTTCTGTAATGGTAGTCGTTTTTTATTTATTATCAATCCTCAGACACTGAGTCGACCGCCCGTAGATGAAAAGACAGAATATTCATTTATTATCCCGAAACAATATCAGCTATTCGTCCATTGAGAGAGAGAGAAAAAAGAGATAGTTGAACTGCGCTTCTAAAAGCAGTCAGAACGAGGCTGAAGTCAGGAGAGGACAACTCGTTTCGAGTAAGCTCCATTACACGTACGTCTCTTGCAACTTAGAGAACATTCATAAGATATGATGCTGATTACCCATGCGTTGGGTGGTTTCTATGCAGGGTAGCTATCAAAAATAAAGGAGTACATTATATGATGTCATGTTTTTAACCACCGATGTATTAATGGTTATTATTGAAAGATTATGTCAAGAAAAGAAACCAATCAGAGTTAAATAATTATGCTAGAGTCGAATGATTATTCAGAATCATGAATATTCAAGAATTTTAGTCAATGTTATTCAAGTTCAATTATTCCTGAATGATAAAACAGTGATAATAAAGTTGACGCATTTTTACTGGGCACCCTGTATAATATACCGCGATAATAAACAGAGATGGAAACACAAACAATTCCTTCTCAACCCATGTATTTTATTTTAAATTTTATCTTTCTCAATGGATGAGAAACCTTGATATATATACGGTTTGTTGCCTTTCTGTCGAAGGGCAGCACCTATACTGTCATTGGAATCAACAATTTATTGACTTAGAGAAGTTGAAAATATTCAAGTACTGGGGTAGGTGATGAAGATAAGTGTGAACTTGATTCTTTTAAAGGCTTCGAATTGGAGTTTACTCATACAAAACTATGTTCTTGACTAACAGTTGACACATGGGGCTCTTGATTTCAGTTGGTGTTTCGTGGGTTAAGGCAAATACTTTGTTTTTCCTATTTTCTTTCTTTACTAGAGCGAATTTTGTAGTAAAAAAAAAAGATGATTGATGATGGGGGGGGGGGGTGCAAAAAATGCAGTGCGACGCTCGTTCGCCGGCAAACCAGCTGTTTTTCTTTTTTTCTTTAGTCGCCTCAAAGAAATGGGTTTCAGGTTTTCCCCTTCTCGGCCCGTTACACAGGGCAGTTGTGAAACAGACACCAACTAAGCCGCTCCTTCTTCCTCTTTGTCAGTCTGACTATGAATCCGTAACTTCGACATACACAATCCGCCGAAAAAAATCCTCGTCTCCCACAGCAGCGCTGGCACCAGCTTTTTATGCCATTCCAAGACGGCCAAAATTTGCATGTGTGCAAATATCGTCTCGTTTTGGACGAGATAGGCACGCAAAAAACTGTGTCTTCAATAGCGGCCATCTTTCTTTTTGTTATTATCTTGCAGACAAGACACGTTCGTCTTGTCTTTCGTTACAAATTTATCTACTGTGTGAGTGTTGTGTTTTGCATTACCATGTCTCCTTTTCCATCAGTGACAGGTCCTCTGACAGTTTATTATGAAGGATTGTTGGGATAGACTAAGCTATCCACCCCCTGGTTACAGGTCAGTCAATTTGGATCATTCCAATACTAGTGAATTAGCCAATCAGTGCTCCTGGTTGCAATGCAAGCAATCTCATTGGCTAAGACACAGTTTGGCGCCTAAATCTGAAGGCTTGATTTTGAGCCGATCTGATCCCCGTGATAAGTATATAAGCTGGCCCCTTTGGGACGCATGCTTCAGTTTCCCCCCAGGTGCTAGCCGAATCCACGCTGGTCTCTTTCAACATCCTCGACCAGCCGCACTTTACTTTCGCGCGCAATCTTTCGAAGTGCTAATGGATTCAGGGGTTACTCACTTCATTCTTCACATTCTTCACATACTGAAAGACCTCCCTCACTACCGTCAAGAACATTATCTACTTGCTTTAAAAATATTCTTTGACTATTTCTCGACCACCGATAAGTTTATTCAAACTTATATTCATACTAATACTGATTACCTTTACGTAACACAAAAAATGAATACTGAATATTCTATAATTAAAAGATTAAGATATTTCGTTTACTTCAAATATTTTCGACAAGGTACGTAAATCTCATTTTTGTTTCTACAACCTACATTACGTGCAAATCTGCGAACATTCGCCTCACCACACTTCGGTTGTATCTTTGTAACGAATCGAACTTTCGTCAATCAGACAAATGTTTACGATATTTCTTTCTTGACTATTTCATGTTAAAACTCATCTTAACATTACTCGTCATTCCGACATCACAGGTCTATCTTCATATGTGAATATAATTGTATTTCTTGAACTGTTTAAATGTTTCATATTTGTCAAAAATTTCAGTTTGCAGGGTCGACTTCCTCCGACGACACCGCAACAGGACTATGGCACGACCTCCTATATGAACCACATATGGTTAATATAGATGAGGTCGTGACTATGGGCACCTTCCAACGATCGTCTATCACTGGTGTATATTAGGATCAATGTGGATAGAACATTTCTAAGGAATTTCCCCATTCCCTCAAAAACTTAGTCACATCACGTTGAAAAACCAGTTCCCGCCTGTGGAATTCCCTTCCGCATGATTGCTTCCCCGATGGCTACAATCTCCAGGAGTTTAAATGTAAGGTCAATAGACACCTCCTAACACACTAACTCGCACCCATTCTCGCCAACACTCTCCCTATGTACCTCTTAATTCGTCTATCACCCTCCCTCTGACATTTCCTATACCCAATCGCTCTATGTAACACCCTGCGCTATAGTGATATGATTAAAAAAAAAAAAAGTTCACGTACGATCAGCAAAGTTAAGCAACGTCGGGCCTGGTCAGTACATAGTGGGTGACCGTGTGGAAATACCAAGTGCTAAAAGCTTGGAAGTGCACGTGGTGTAATGGTTAACGGCTCGAAATTAAAACCCGGAAAGTCGACTTCCAATTCTAATCGGGTTCGTTATATTTACTTACGCACAAATAACCGTGGGAAAGTAGTGAATCCATCTCTTCTCCCTCTAGCTATGAATTAATTAGTTGAACTTGTATCAGTAAAACATTACTTCCAAACATTTCTTACGATCTAAAAATATTTTCTGGCTTTAAATAACCTGCAAAGTGTTGAAACATCGTAGAAACGAAATCAATGAAAATATTCTTTCAAAAGTGTTAGTTGTCTTATACAATTTTGTCTGGACTTTCCCACGACCGTAATGTAACTTTTATGGTAATTGTTCTGAAGAATTTTTCTCTATGGTATGTGTTGTAGGACATCCCTTTTTTCTATGATAATGGACTTGACTTGAGTATACATATACTCCTGCCATAGAGAGATCCGTGAGAGACATCAGGACTGATCCGTAAGTTACTGAACGGTACCGAAGTTACACAGAGAATACCGCGCCAGTAGTCACAGTAGCTCTGAGCTCCACTCAGGCAGAATAATATTACACGGATATACTATTTCAACACGGTTTCACTTCCAGACTTATATATATATATATATATATATATATACATATATATATATATATATATATATATATATATATATATATATATATATTCCTTACTAATCGTATTCCTGGATTACAAACCTGCGTTCAAGTTTGTATATTTACGTTTAATATAATCTATTTTTCTATCTCAAATATGTTTTGTTGTTCATTATTTTGTGTGGCTCCTCACCCGGATCCACAACAGTATGTATCTAGAACATGAATTTAAGCACAGTATTAGATAGTGCGGATGTGCGTTGTGGTACAGTGGATATCGGCTCGGAACGAGAAACCGGGGAGCAAAGTTCGAATTCCAGTTGAATTCCTTGCATTCACTTACGCGCAAATACCCTTGGGAAAGGTATTAATCCATCTCTTCCTTCCAGTTATGGGTTAAATAGCAGGACAGATTGGGTTCTACAGCCTTGGTCGGCAACCAGTCTACCACAGAAAGCAATGGCAACCTACTGCGGGATAATCTTCTGCCCAGTCAGTCATGTCTCTTTCGAGACATGATCGCCAAAGCGTTTGTCACGTATGGCACTTAACTGACTGACTGAATATAATAGTTGAACATATGCTTAAGGCTTCTACTGGGCATAAAGTGGGTGGGGGGTCTGTTTTATATTGTTATGAAGTAATAAACTGATCCCCCACTTATTACTACATAATAATATAATACATATCTTCCCTTTCTAACTATGAGTCAAATAACAGGACAGATTGGGTTCTATAGCCTTGGTCGGCAACCAGTCTACCACAGAAAGCAATGGCAATCTACTGCGGGATAATCTTCTGCCCAGTCAGTCATGTCTCGAAAGAGACATGATCGCCAAAGCGTTTGTCACGTATGGCACTTAACTGACTGATTAGATTAGTGACAATGTATCAGGGTTTTTTTTGCAATTAAAATGGAAAGATGTAACCGTAAGTTCTATGTTACGAGGTGGATATACGGCTAATTCATGGAAATTATTGATGCTGTTACTTGGAATCCTAAGGGATTGTGTTCCTTTTGTATGTTTTGGTTGCTTTTAATATTAAATCTGTTTTAATTAACTAAAAAATAGAGACTACTTTTAGAATGTCCTTCGTCTAAAAATAACCAATGGCTTAATCTGGCCGGATTATCTTGCTTCTCCAGAACGCAGAAAGGGAAGTAGTTACATCCGCCTTTGAACATTTACATGGATAGAAACATGCCGAATTTCAAATATATTGCCATGACAACTGTCAGAATATTACGATATCTAAACTCATTTATAAATGGAACTTTGTGTGTGTATGTCGGTGTGTGTGTCCGTTACCTATAGACTCTAAAACGGCTGAACCGATTTTCTTGAAAATTTACACAGTTGTACTATAAGCATCTGCGAGTGTTCTTATCTAGGTTTTGTGTCGAGGTACCCCCGATCAATATCGAAAATCGATAATCGAAAAGATCGGGTTATAGAGGGAGTGGTCCGATTTTAATCAAATTTGATGCACTCAAAGACAAAGACATAAGAAACGATATTCAGAAGTCTCAAGGTTGCAGTTGTTACAATAGTGCAGAAAATCGATAATATATATATATATATATATATATATATATATATATATATATATATATAAAAGGCAAGATGTTTGTGTGTGTGTCTGTATGTCCTTTATACAAATCCACAATTTTTATCCGATTCTCACCAAACTTCACACAAATATTCTTTAGGCTGAGTCTGAGCTCCAGGACCATGGATTAGTTTTAAAGCTTTCATTACACACGTGCAACGCCGGACTATACTGCTAGTTTATCAATAAAAAACAAGTTTTTATAACATTCTGACCCTTCTTATGTCTCACGAACTGCGTGTGACACTTAACGTGCGCAAAATCAGAGTGGTGATCCGAACGTGAGCAATACAAGAATCAACAAAAAACGTTGAAGATACAAAAGTTGGACATTAAGCTGGACATCAAGACACTTTCTATTTATATCCTTATTCTCAATCACGGTCCCAGTCGCAATCTCTTTAACCCGTTGGTCCTGGGTATGACGGTAAACTGCATCCGGCAGTAAGGCCTCTGATTGAGAGGTTGTGTGGAGAATGGAACCACCTCTTAATTGCTGTTGTTCCCAGGTCCACCTTGACCTGGAGTG
The DNA here is from genome assembly GCA_037127315.1 of Ascarosepion bandense. Taxonomy (NCBI): domain Eukaryota; kingdom Metazoa; phylum Mollusca; class Cephalopoda; order Sepiida; family Sepiidae; genus Ascarosepion; species Ascarosepion bandense. Next base: position 19,146,116 of record JBBBDQ010029769.1, on the reverse strand, counting down.
GTAGCATCTGTTAGGGTCCCAGCTATGAACAAATAGTTAACCCCCACATAGGTGTCAAAACATTATTAAAGTATAAAAATAGATTTTTATAAAAAAAAAAATATACATTTTTGAATTAAAAATATCACCAACAATACAGTTTTGAAGGAAAAAGTTATTAGCAGTAATACATTTTTGAAGGAAAAAGTTTTTAGCAGTAATACATTTTTGAAGGAAAAAGTTATTAGCAGTAATACATTTTTGAAGGAAAAAGTTTTTAGCAGTAATACATTTTTGAAGGAAAAAGTTATTAGCAGTAATACATTTTTGAAGGAAAAAGTTATTAGCAGTAATACATTTTTGAAGGAAAAAGTTATTAGCAGTAATACATTTTTGAAGGAAAAAGTTATTAGCAGTAATACATTTTTGAAGGAAAAGGTTATTAGCAGTAATACATTTTTGAAGGAAAAAGTTATTAGCAGTAATACATTTTTGAAGGAAAAGGTTATTAGCAGTAATACATTTTTGAAGGAAAAAGTTATTAGCAGTAATACATTTTTGAAGGAAAAAGTTATTAGCAGTAATACATTTTTGAAGGAAAAAGTTATTAGCAGTAATACATTTTTGAAGGAAAAGGTTATTAGCAGTAATACATTTTTGAAGGAAAAAGTTATTAGCAGTAATACATTTTTGAAGGAAAAAGTTATTAGCAGTAATACATTTTTGAAGGAAAAAGTTTTTAGCAGTAATACATTTTTGAAGGAAAAAGTTATTAGCAGTAATACATTTTTGAATACAAAATTAGAAAACACCTTCAGTTTTCTTAAAAGATTTTTATCAAAATCTGACTAAATCTACATTTTCACTATAACCAAACATTAAAAAATTCCTGAAAACCCCACTTTTTTGGCATTAAATAACCCACAGAGGTGTTGATATGCCGTTAAACAAAACTCAAACTCAAACTCAAACTCAAACTTTAACCCGTCAGGATTGTATTGGTACCACAAGCGTAGCAACAACAGTCAGTGAGACTAAGGCAATCCCAGCCGTCTTTAGGGTCGTTCTGTTAGCACAGTACAAATATATATTGTTTTACTTCCCCTTTCTTTGTCCCCATTTTTTTTTTTCAGTTTAGTTAATTTTAAGTTTAGTCACCACTTCCGGCCTTTTCTTGTAGATCAGCGGAATGGGTATAAGAAAAACATAGACCCAAGCAAATAGTTCCTATTTTTCTAATCTTTCTAAATCATACATACACCCAACAATAACATCACCGTAATATAACCAGTAGAACTTTTCTCACTGCACCGATCTCTTTTAATGTCATGTTATTATATGGAAATTTCTTTAAGGTAACCAATTTTTAAACATTTATTTTATTTAATGTTCCATGGGCTAAAGTATCTGAAGTGTTTAATATTTAGTGATCCATAGGCCGAAGTATCTAAAGGATTTAATATTTAATTATCCTTGCGCCGAAGTATGTAAAGGGTTCAATATTTAGTGATCCATACACCGAAATATCTGAAGTCAGTCAGTTAATTAAGTACCATACGTGATACACGCTTAGGCGATCATGTCTCGAAAGAAACATGACTGACTGGGCAGAAGATTATCCCGCAGTAGGTTGCCATTGCTTTCTGCGGTAGACTGGTTGCCAACCAAGGCTAGAGAACCCAATCTGTCCTGTTATTTAACCCATAACTAGAAGGAATAGACGGATTAATACCTTTCCCAAGGGTATTTGCGCGTAAGTGAATGCAATGAATTCGGCTGGAATTCGAACTCGGCTCCCCGATTTCTCTTTCCGAGCCGATATCCAATGCACCACAACCTGAAGTACTTAGTATTATTCTCTTTTCCCTTATTTTGCTTGCATTTCTCTATGTAGAACTTTTTTCACCATGTGTTCACTGTTTATACACTGTTTCCAAAAGTGACTTTTTGTAACTGTTATAATGGAACATCCTATCCACCCCCGACAGTTGACTCGCCGAAGAGGTTAAGAAGTAAGGAATTACGAGACGATTCGTCTTCCGCTCCCATTCCGTTTTCACTTACCATTTTATTGAACCCTCTGTTAGTTGTACTTTTCCGTACAATAAACTCTGTTATTTGTTTACCCTTTACGTGTTGTGTAAATCATTCCACTTGGAATTTACCTTGTTATTTACATCGTTCCCGCGATATAACAGTAACTTTCTTCTTTCCTTCGATGTTATCAAAGCATCTGTCTGTATACATATTGATTTAATCACAGTATTCAATATTATTTATATATCACAGTATTCGTAGTATCATACATATATCAAAGTATTCGTAGTATCATACATATATCACAGTATTCGTAGTATCATACATATATCACAGTATTCGTATTATCATACATATATCACAGTATTCGTAGTATCATACATATACAGTATTAGAACAACCGTATATAAGTATTCGTAGTATCATACATATATCACAGTATTCGTAGTATCATACATATATCTGAATGGTATTATCATACATATATCAAGTATTCGTAGTATCATACATATATCAAAGTATTCGTAGTATCATACATATATCACAGTATTCATCATATATATCCACAGTATTCGTAGTATCATATATATCACAGTATTCGTAGTATCATACATATATCACAGAACGTTCGTAGTATCATACATATATCAAAACTTATTCGTAGTATCATACATATATCACAGTATTCGTAGTATCATACATATATCACAGTATTCGTAGTATCATACATATATCAAAGTATTCGTAGTATCATACATATATCAAAGTATTCGTAGTATCATACATATCACAGTATTCGTAGTATCACATATATCATAATAATAGTATCATACATATATCACAGTATTCGTGATATCCATAATATATTATTCGTAGTATCATACATATATCAGTATTCGTAGTATCATACATATATATTATTATTATTATCATACAGTATATACAGTATTCGTAGTATCATACATATATCACGGTATTCAATAATAATATTACATAATAATATCAAAATAACAAAAATACATATATCACAGTATTCACAGTATCATACATATATCACAGTATTCGTAGTATCATACATATATCACAGTATTCGTAGTATCATACATTTATCCCGGAAAATGTTTCAGTGATAATAATTACATTTATCACAGTATTCGTGGTATCATACATTTATCACAGTATTCGTAGTATCATACATATATCACAGTATTCGTAGTATCATACATATATCCCCACAGTATTCGTAGTATCGTGAACATAATAAATAATCCGTATTATATGTTCGTAGTATCATACATATATCACAGTATTCATGTTATCATACATATATCACAGTATTCATTAGTATCATACATATATATCACAGTATTCATTATCATATATCCCAGTATTCATGGCTATCATACATATATCCACAATAACAATATAATTATTAAAGTATTCGTATTCTTTAGACAGATGCTCTAGATCAAGGGTCGGAAACCTTTTAGAGAGTGAGAGCCAAAAAAGCTATATAGAATCATGGAGGAGGGCCAAACAGCTATGGCTCCAGTGTCATGGAGGAGAAATATGTTATTAAATATGTGAATAAATTTTCTATGTGTTTGAAGAAAGCAAGGATTCAATATAATTCAATATCTGACAGAAATTTCATGAAAAAATTATTACATCTTAAAAATAAATGTTTCGTAAATAAGTACTGAAAAAAAAAACAGTCCATTAAAATCGGTTGAAAACACTATTTTATATTCATTTAAAAGTGCACGCTCACGAAAGCAGTTTCACAGAAAAAGTGTAAGTTAGGCCGTACGCTAATTTTGGCGATCCCTACAAATAAAAAATAAAAGTAGAAGACATTCTCCAGGTAAAAAGAAATTTTTAATTTCGAACCAATATATTCAGACTATCAGTTGTCACTTTGGTTTAGTTTACCGATATTTATATCGTGTCCTGAGTAAGGTAGCGGACCGGACAAGATTCACTCGAGGGCCGGATGTGGCCCGCAGGCCAGGAGTTGGCGACCGCTGCTCTAGATTCTATATTCAAGACTCCGGCTGTTTTTGTCATATTTCTTTTTGTTCCTTTGATTAAACTTGGTACCTGTGTATTTATTTATTTTTCTAGTTGTACTCTTTTGACTTTTAATAAACTTAATATTAACATCGTTTCAAAGTCTTAACTAGCGTAAAGCATTTATCTGGCTGTCTTGAGGTACGCACGCGTACAAAACGGGAGCGTACTCGGATGGCAGAACGAGGGTGATTTTAAATTCATCTAATCGTGTTGCTCTAACAAGGCTAAACAGTCCAGTTTACATTTCTGTTTAAGCCATAGGGTTTTGTTGCAAAATGTTCAAGAGCCACTCGTGTTAGGGGGTTACAGAATAAGCGGTACAGTTTGTGAGGATACGTAAGGGAGATAACGCTTGACTTGAGCAGGTTAAAATTGGAGCGATCAAGGAAGCATCTCTTGGGAGTCGGTCCCACAAGCATCAGTTCGTGGAAAGTAGAACTTACATCTCACCAACGGAATAATACAGGAATGAGAGTGGTTCATGTTAGAGTACAATTAGTCCGAAAAATATATTTAAAATAATTTATCCCCCTTTTACTGGAGGGGCAAAAAATAAGGTTTTTATCCACATCCCTGTTTGAAAGCAGGGTATTCTGGGTATGGGGAGTTTTCGGCCTTGACACCAAGGTGAACGGGATACTTTTTTCAAAACCCACATTTTATTGTTACGTGTTATAAGTTGTAACAAAAGAAAAAAATGATTGACCAAAACACAGAGCTAAATCACAGACAAATATTTCATTTACAAAAAACACAAAATAAAAATATATACAAAATTTGCATTTTTTGCATTCAAAACAGAAACATAGAGTTTACTAGTGGCGAGTGTTACGAGTAGAGAAGGGGAAGGTAAGGTGTCAAGTATTTTTACCCAGTTAAGCTAGCGAAGTAGTCTACGTGCTATACTTTTTGAAAATCCTCAAATGTGTATATAAAGAATAATTATTAGTTTGGTCAATGAAAGAGTCAAAAATTTCTATTTACCCACTTAGTTCCATGAGGTTCTCTTTCAGGTTTTAGTTGGTCGGCAACTTTTAGTAGAGATTCTTTCGGCTAGTTATACAAATCCTGAATCGAACCAGAGTTGATAATGTCAGCAAATCCTTTTAACAATTAACTACTCTCTTCCCAAAAACCTATTTTTATAGGGGCTAACACCTAATTTGCATATTTCTAGAATCTTTTCGAATTATCTAGATCTTTCCCGAATTTTCTGGAGTGATCTAGAAACTTCCAAACGTTCTATTTCTAATTTCTCTACTTAACAACTATTTCATGAATTAAAACGTTTTGTAATAACAATAAGGACCCAATAGAACCACTTACTATAACTTTTTAAACATTGTTAATATTATTTTTTATATATAAATTCATCCTCGTAACATTATCATAACGCATCCAGAGGTTCCACCTACCATTCGACTTCTAAGTTTTGTTAAATCCTCTCGTTTCATCCTTTTGTCTTTCTTCGCAAAACTACATTTCCATCCCCTGAGAAAGTAACCGTTCTCTACATTATGCGTGGAATGATGCGTCTTAGTTGTAAATGTTAGAGCTGGTGGAAATGAGGAATGCAGTTCGTCAGACTACATTCCTTCTGAATACCGCGATAGGGCATCGAGAGGCTTCAGACGCTTCGTCTGTGATAAAGGGGTTGTCGGGTGGAAAATATTTCGCCATTCCCATGAATATATCTATTTTATGTTGTTTTATGATAAACATAAATACATCTATAAACAGAAATCGTATATTTATAATATTGATACATATTTGGAGCTATTATTATTATTATTATGCCATTTTTCATCATATTCCGATTTCTGCTATGGTCGCACTACCAACCAAGTGTGCGGGAAGACCTAAGGCAGGTCGTGGTGTGTTGTTATGGCTCCATTTCATGTTGTTTTTTTTTCTATCTTCCCTATCATCCCTAGCATTACATAAAGTTTTCTTTAGTGTGTGGGCTGTACTTCATAAGATCATTTTTTTGTATATCTCTTAAGCTGGGGTTTCCAGGGATTCTTTCAATGTGTTGTTTTGTTCCATTTTTTATCATTCTAAGTGCACCTACTATCACTGGCACGACTCTTGTTTTCAATTTCTACATTTTTTCTATTTCAATTTCAAGGTCTTTATATTTTGACAGTTTTTCAAATTCCTTGGTTGCTAGCCATATCAAATAATAGACAAGTTTTTTCTTTCTGGTTTTTAACAATAATGTCTTACCTATTTGCTTATTATTATTATTATTATTATTATTATTATTATTATTATTCTGGTAGCCTTTTCTCTTTATATTTGTCAGAAGAAAGCGTCATTACAAACTTGACAAAGAATAAACTTGACACATGAAACACGAAAGACGTAAATAATACATTCTTAAACTTGATCAATACTTTGATCCTCAGGCGTCTAATAATCTATATATAAAAAGGCAGTATGTGAGTCTGTGTGTGACTGTTCCCTATGCACGCCTACATTTTTTAAGTTACTCCATTCAAACTTTCTAGAGATACATATCTAAAGGGAAGCCAGGTCGACACATACTTTTTTGAGTTTTAAGCTCAGCAATTTTCCCTTTCGCACTTTTTGGGCAATGGAGCCGATTGTTTAAATTTGCTCCGTAAAACATCTAAGATATAAGATGGTTGCTGAATTACATCACAGAAATCAAATAACACGTGTCAAACACGACTAAAATATTTTTTATTAAAATAAATAAATAAATGAGCCTTTTATTTAATTTTTATCCCGACGTTTTAAAAATTCATTTGGGCAACAAAAAATGTGAATATTTTTCCCCGTAATTTTGAAACAAAAGAAATATTTAAAAAAGTGTTTTTTCAAACAAATACAAAACAAAATATGTAAAAAAAAGTGCCAATGGTTAATTTAATTATGTCTTTTTTTTTTCAGATTTAATATTTCATACTTCGGAAAATAAAAATTTTAAAAAAAAATTTGGGGGCTAAATATTTCATGAAGGAAATTAATTAACTGTCTGTTATTCGTGTAGCATTAATGTAACTTTTTCTTCTCAAATGTCTACTGGGAGCGTAATAGTTTTTATATTTCTAATTTCAGTAAAACAAACGAAATAATTTTTATTTTTATGTTAAATTCATTTAGTCAACAATAAATGTAAATATTTTCCCCCATAATTTTGAAACAAAAACAACGCAATGTTGTTTACAATGTCACACAAAACATCAAATCACGTTGACGCAAAACAAAAGAAAATAGATTTTTAATGGAATTCTTTAACAATTTTTAAACAACAATTTTTTGTATAATTATTTTTTTATATAACTGAGTTTTAAAGGAATTTATTCATTTAATATTATAAACATTATTGCATCATTTGATGTTTGTGTGAGTATTGTAAACATTGCACGGGCAACGCCGGGCTATGATGCTAGTATTAGTATAAAAACAGATCAGAATTTAAAAGAAAATTCTCCAAATCTTCTTGAGACAGAAAATTTGATCCGTAGAAATAATGTTTGGTATACTTGAGATTGCTATGGATTAGTAACATTTGTCATAGATTTGTCAATCAAGTGACAAATGTTTGTCTTCGCTATCCTGCAGTCAATATAGATTTCATTTTGATAAAATGTATGTTTCTATTGTTGCTGAATGAATCCCAGCGTATGTATAAATCGCTTAAAAAACAGCATTGTATAAAGAAAAAAAGGTCCCAAACTTAATAAAAACGAACTTTTCCATCAAAATGTTTGTTATTATTAAGAGGAAAGATCAAAGTATTTTTGAATTATTTTCAATTTTTTAAAATCTTTCTAACAGGTTCAAACTTTTGGTAAAAATCTTGTTTCTATTTTCGTTAGCGGGGAGAGCCAAATCGTTAGGAGTGTGGGGTTTTATACATTGACACGCACACACACACATACATTCGTTAGCGGGGAGAGCCAAATCGTTAGGAGGGGGGTTTACAATGGAAAATGGAATATTACGTTACTCTTTTTTCCAGTGACAAACACATTAATTTGGAAATTCTTGCAAAAATTAAATAATTTTAATGAAACTATCAGGACTTATTCACAAATGAATGAAATTATTTTTTAAATCATTATTTTAAAAAAATATTGCTAAAAATATATTTTTACATCTGTTACCTCCCCACTCCGCGTAAATTCATAAAATTTCAAGAAATTAAATTTTGTAGGCAAAATCGCCCGGTTCACACTCCACCCACGTCTATTGAACAGGTATAGAGGCTCATCCCTTGTTCCCTGTTTAGGATGTGGTTTCCGGCTTTCTCTTTTCCAATCTTTTCACTTTTCCTTATTTTTTTTTTTCAATTGGAGTAGATAGACTGAACTATCGCCCGGTTCACACTCCACCCTCGTCTATTGAACAGGTGTAGAGGCTCATCCCATGTTCCCTGTTCAGGATGTGGTTTCCGGCTTTCTCTTTTCCAATCTTTTCACTTTTCCTTATTTATTTATTTTTTTTTTTTTCAATTGGAGTAGATAGACTGAACTATCGTCCGGTTCACACCCCACCCTCGTCTATTGAACAGGTGTAGAGGCTCATCCCATGTTCCCTGTTCAGGATGTGGTTTCCGGCTTTCTCTTTTCCAATCTTTTCACTTTTCCTTATTTTTTTTTTATTTTTTATTTTTTTTTTCAATTGGAGTAGATAGACTGAACTATCGCCCGGTTCACACTCCACCCACGTCTATTGAACAGGTGTAGAGGCTCATCTCTTGTTCCCTGTTTAGGATGTGGTTTCCGGCTTTCTCTTTTCCAATCTTTTCACTTTTCCTTATTTATTTATTTATTTATTTTTTTCAATTGGAGTAGATAGACTGAACTATCGCCCGGTTCACACTCCACCCTCGTCTATTGAACAGGTGTAGAGGTTCATCCCATGTTTCCTGTTCAGGATGTGGTTTCCGGCTTTCTCTTTTCCAATCTTTTCACTTTTCCTTATTTTTTTTTATTTTTTTTTATTTTTTTCAATTGGAGTAGATAGACTGAACTATCGCCCGGTTCACACTCCACCCACGTCTATTGAACAGGTGTAGAGGCTCATCCCTTGTTCTCTGTTTAGGATGTGGTTTCCGGCTTTCTCTTTTCCAATCTTTTCATTCTTACGTAGCCCCCTGCACACCAGTGGCCTTACCGCCTTGCCCGGGGTGATATTATTTTTTTTTAAAAATTGATTTTATTGGGGATTGTAAATCGCGTATTATTTCTTAAAAACATTTCGCCCCTTTCACCGATAATCTGCTCCGAATAGTAAAATAAAAAAGGCAATAAAACTATGGCATTATTTAATTAGATAAGCTTTTAATTGTTTTATTATATAATTTAAATTTCAGACATAATAGTTTGAAGAAAACAATTTTTCGATTAATAATGAAATTTTAAAAGAACTGTTTTCATTTTTGTTGTTTAATTATGATAATTTATAAAGTTTCAAAAATACTTTTCAAATATTTCCAAGACTTGTAGATGTTAGGTTGTTAGGTTAAAAAGTTAAATCTATATTTACTAATCGAAAATTGAAAAATTTAATACAAATCATTTAGCCATCGTATTATCAAAATAATTTTTTGTTTAAGTTATTTCTTTTTTGTGTATTTGAAGTTTTTATTTTTGTATGATAATTTCTATGTGTACATTAAAAGGTCATGTGTTTCAGGGTTTCTTCTCCTTGCTGGAAAAAAAATTGTATAATTATGTCACTTATGATCGCCATACACTTATCTTATCTCGCATCTGGCGAGCTGTCACATTTCAAATACGGCAGACAGGTTAAAAAGTTCAACTCTGTAATTAAGAAATAGTTTTTTTTCTAAATTCCATGCTATGAATAAGTAATACTTGTGCAAATCAGATTGGTTTTACATTAAATTTGTTAATTTTCAAAAAATAATGTTATCATAGATGTATATTTTATATTTGCAAGATTTTTAAAACCGAGAACTAACTTATGTTTACAAATGTGTCGATCACTCAAAAATGGCCGAAAAATTGTAAAATTAAAAAAAATCTCAAAATGTTATATTCTGATCAATATAATTTCTGTTTGAAATACACCAGAGTATTTTGCTTAATGAAAACAGTAAATTTAATCATTTAGTTTTCAATTAAAACTAAAATAAAAAATTTCAAGAAAACGTATTTATTTTTAAAAATTCAATTTAAAAGTTACTTATGATACAAGTTCACTCTTCTTCTTTCTTTTGTCATGTGCCGATTCCCTTCAAGACGTAGACGATCATAGCGCTCCACATCTTCCTCTCCCTTGTAGCTCTTAATACCTTTTATCTGGTTATATCTCCCAAACCCTGCTCTGCCACCCATTTGCCTAAGACTATCAAGTATGCCACGCACTGTTTTCCTCTATCTTTCTTTCCCGCTGTCCGTCCATGGTATCCTCAGCATCCTTCTGTACAGCCACATTTATGTTGCTTTAAGTCTTTCATCTTTGAGAAGATTGTTAATCATTCGCTAGCATATAGAAGGACAGATATTACATAACAGTCAAGTTCACACAAGAATGTATATATTTTTAGCGGAATTCAGCAATTACGTATACCAAACTCTAGATCAACGGTCAGCAACCCCCGGCCCTCGAGTGAATCTTGTTCGACCTGCTACCTTACTCTGGACACGATAAATACAGGTAAACCAAACCAAAGAGACAGTTGATAGTCTGAATGTATTGCGTCGAAATTTTAAAAGATTATTTTTTTTTTTACCTGGAGAATGTATTTTATTTTTTATTTGTAGGGATCGTACGGCTTCACTTTCACTTTTTCTGTGAAATTGCTTTTGTGAACGGGCACTTTTAAATGAAAATAAAATAGTGTTTTCAACCGATTTGAATGGATTTTTTTTTTTTTTTTTTTTGCAATACTGATTTATGAGACATTCATTTTAAAGATCTAATATTTTTTTAACAAAATTCCCGTCTGATATTTTCTTTTTTCATGCTTTGGAAACCTGTTTTTATCGGATTGAGAAAGAGGTGCAACTCCGAAATTTTTCACTTCCTGCTAGACTTCTTTTTTTATGTAAATAAAAACAAGAAAAAAATAAAATACGTTTTTCAAGGCAAAAGTTATCGAAAATAATTTTGTAGTTTGATTTATTTCTACAGTAAAATAAAGATTTTTTTAAATGTGTTTGTATTTTTTCTTTTCTTTTTGTTATTTCTTTAGTAAAATAAGTCATATTGTTTAAATACAATTAAATTATATTGAATCCTTGCTTTTTTCAAACACATAGAAAATTTATTCACATATTTAATAACATGGTTTTCCTCCATGACACTTGAGCCATAGCTATTTGGCCCTCCTCCATGACTCTACATAGCTTTTTGGCCCTCACTCTCCAAAAAGTTTGCTGACCCCTGCTCTAGATAATTTATCTTCTAGCAACAAAAATATAGCCTTGTCAAACTTGAAGGAAAACAAAATTAAATTCAATCAATCTGTGAACGAGAACGAAAAGTTGTGATCTCAAATAAAATTGGAATAATTATTTTTAACAAATGATAACAAATGATATCCATTTCATTCAGGCTGTCTTTGTAGACGGCATAAGCGAAATGAATATTTCTTATTAAAGAAACTTCATCAATCAATGAAGAAAAGAAGTCGTGCGTGTGTGTGTGTGTGTGTGTGTGTGTGTGTGTGTGTGTGTGTGTGTGTGAGAGAGAGAGAGAGAGAGGATTGGTTGTAAAGTGAACAGATGACTGTCATTGACTGGGCCCCTTGCTTGTTAGTGAGAGAGTGTACGGTAGGAAAATGAAAGAAAATCAGTAAATAAAATAATAAAATAAAAACAATAAATAAAATTTCCCCAGTCTACTAAAAACTCTCTCTCTCTCTCTCTCTCTCTCTCTCTCTCTCTCTCTCTCTCTCTCTCTCAATTCAAATTTCCTGTGTTAAACTATGAAGTATGTTACGAATTATTTTTTTAATCTGTATTTTTCGTTTTTTTTTTTTTTCCTCACTTTTTGGCGTTCATGCTTCATTTGGAGAAAAAAAAAGTTTGAGATTTTTATTTATTTATTTATTCTATTATGCGAAGCTATCCTGGCCAAGGTATTAACAGCCACTTGTTACCCCTCCCCTCTATGGTCTGTTCTTTGAATTCAAATTTACCAAGCAGCTTAACTCGATGTTGATTTTTGGGAAAAGCAAGAATTGAAGAGTAAAACTTTCTTAATTCAAATTTCCTGTGTTAAACTGTGAGATATGTTACGATTTATTTCTTAAATCTGTATTTTTCGTTTTTTTTTTTTTGTTTTGTTTTGTTTTGTTTTTTTTCCTCACTTTTTGGCGTTCATGCTTCATTTGGACTTTAACTAAGTTAAGACTTAGTTAACTCTCCACTTTTGGAAGTTTGTGTTTTGTGTGTTTTTTTTCTTTTTTTTTAAATAAGAGTAGATAGGTCACACTATCGCCCGGTCAATACTCCTCCTACGTCTATTGAACTGGAGCAGAGGCTTGCCCCTTGTTTCCTGTTTAGGATGTGGTTTCCGGCTTTCTCTTCTCTCTCTTCAGACCTTGGTATTGGTGCTTCTGTGAGTTTCCTGCGATCTGGCCGGTTGGTGGCAACGGCTCATCACTGTGAGGGTACCGGGTTGGCAGTTTCCTGGTTGCTGCTTCCGACTGGTATTTAGGAGCCCTAACTCTTGCGTAGCGTCAAGAGCGGCTGCTCTGATCAACAGTTGTATAATATCGGGGTTCTTGTAGTGCCATGTCGCGCATGGATAGGTGTCGCTGCAAGCGCTTTCGGTGGGCAACCCCGAGGCCACACCTTGTTGCAGCCCTAGCCAGTTTCCCTCCCAGCACAGATCGTGGATAATGACCGCCTGTATCCTCTACCCTAGGTCCCTTTCTACAAACAGAATCATGACTAAACAAATCAGAAATGACCCTAAACCAGTTAAATCCAAACCACCTAAACCCATTAACCTTTCCTTCACTAATATCCGGGGCATTCGTACTAACTTTCCTAGTGTAGAAGCGTTCCTGCATGAAAAGTCCCCTGACATCCTTGCGCTCTGCGAAACTAACCTTAACTCAGCTATTCCCTCCTCTGACCTGTTCATCCCTGGTTATCTTCCCCTTTTAAGGAAGGATTCCACTATCCACATGCATGGGCTGGGTGTCTATGTCAGCGAACACCTCCCCATAGCTAGGGTGACTTCGCTCGAATCTACTGACCACCAATACATATGTCTCCGCCTGTCTCTCCTCAGTTCAGTTAGTTACCTATTCTTTCTTTACCGTTCTCCCTCCTCTCCTGACTGCTCCCTACTAGATAGCATTGCTGACGACATAAATAAGGCTATTTCCTATCACCTATTCGCCCACATATTTGTATTTGGAGACCTCAATGCCCATCCCTCTGAGTGGCTTGAAAACGCCGTTACTGATCCAGCGGGCATTCACGCCATGAACTTTGCTATTTCCCAATCCCTTACGCAAGTGGTGGACTTCCCCACTCGCTTCCCAAGCACTCCCTCGGGTCATTCCTCACTGCTAGATATATGTTTCACCTCTGCGCCTGACGCCTGTCAAGTCTCGCAGCTTTGCCCTCTCGGCAACTCCGACCACGCTGTAGTCTCTCTCAGTATTTCTTTCCAATCTCACTCCCCCCAGGATCCCCCTACCTATAGGACCTCCTACCTCTACCAAAAAGCTGACTGGGATGCCTTTCGCGATTTCCTCTGCGATGTCCCTTGGGGAAAAGTGTTCGACCTATCAGTTGATGACTGTGCCTCTGAGGTCTCGTCATGGGTGAAAGCTGGCATTGATGCCTTCATACCCACCAGGAACTATTGCTTAAAACCTCATTCCTCTCCGTGGTTCTCTCCGGCCTGCTCAGCCGCCATTGCCCACAGGAACCATTACTTCCGTCTATTCCGGAGACAGTTAACTGATCACAACAGGCGCCTGTTCACATCTGCTCGCAATGAGTGCAAGAGAACCCTCAATGACGCCAAGCAGTTGTTTGCTGAGAGAATGCGACAGCACATAGTTGACCGCAAGTTCGGCTCCAAGGACTATTGGAGGATTTGTAAACGATTGCTCAACAATAGGAAATCCTCAATACCTCCTTTAATCCATGGATTTGAGGTTCTCACGTCATCTGCGGACAAAGCTGAGTGCTTTGCCCACAGATTCTCATCCAACTCCACATTCGACTCGTCTGGAGTACACCCACCCGACTTCCCTATTAGAACTGAGGCCAAACTGCACGACGTATATATTACCCCGACAGTAGTATCCAGAGTAATTTCAAAACTCGACCCCCATAAGGCGTGTGGAGACGATGGAATCCCGGTGATAGTCCTTAAGAGGTGTGCTCCTGAACTTTCCCCTGTCCTTTCTAAACTATTTAACTACTGCCTTTCTGCTTCCTGCTTTCCTGCATGCTGGAGGTTCTCTTCAGTCGTTCCTGTATTTAAGAATTGTGGTGAACCCTCGGACCCATCCAACTATCGTCCTATCAGACTTCTACCGATATTCGGGAAAGTATTCGAGGCTATAATCTATGCTGAAATCGTTCATCATCTCACCGCCCACAAACTGTTCTTCGACGGGCAATATGGATTCCGCTTTGCCAGGTCCACGGCCGACCTGCTAACAACCGTAACGGAGTACATGCTACAGGCCTTTGATGAGTCTGACGAGGCTCGCGCGGTTGCTCTGGACATCTCCAAGGCTTTTGACAGGGTTTGGCACTCTGGCCTCCTATGCAAACTACGCGGTTATGGTATTACCGGTCGCCTGCTTGACCTAATCCAATCTTTCTTAAATAACCGCAAAATGAAGGTCGTTCTGAATGGGCGTGCCTCTTCGTCCTACAGCACGAATGCTGGTGTCCCACCGGGCTCTATCCTGGGCCCGACGCTCTTCCTTATTTTCATCAACGACCTCCCAGATGAGATCAAGTCCCAAGTAGGCATCTACGCTGATGACACTACAATATACTCCCGCGCCAGTAAGAAACCTGTCGTGGCGCACAGACATAATCTCGCAGCTGACCTTGAACGGGATCTACACTCTGTGGTGAATTGGGGCAAGAAGTGGCTTGTCAACTTCAATTCATCTAAGACCAAGCTGTTGTCTGTCAACTATTACAGGCAACCTCACCTGCCTCACATAAGCATGGACCAAGCGATTCTCCCGGAGAGTAATACACTACGCCTCCTCGGACATACCCTGTCCTCAGACCTCAAATGGAACCACTATAGTGAATCCATAGCAAAATCTACTGCTAAGAAGGTTGGGTCACTATGTCGATCCAGGATGTTTTTTCCATCTGAATCCATCCTGCATATATACAAGTCAACCATCCGTCCGTGCATGGAGTACTGCTGCCATTTATGGTCAGGTGCCCCTGCCGTTCTACTCAGTGTTCTTGACAGGCTCCAAAGGAGAGTCTGTAATATGATAGGTACTGATCTGGCGGCTCGACTGCAGCCATTTCCCCATCGTCAAAATGTGGCCTCCCTTTATCTGTTCTATAAATACTTTCATGGCTTTTGCTCAAACGAACTTAAGTCACTGATGCCTCCTCAACAGGTCTTTACTCGTGCAACCAGACTGGCAACTGGGTCCCACCCATTCACAGTCAGGTTAGCCAAATGCAGACGACAATTCTACTCTTGCAGCTTCTTCTCTCGCACTTCCCGTCTGTGGAACTCGTTCCCGTATTCTTGCTTTCCTGACGGCTACAACCTCCAGAAATTTAAATGCAAAGTTAATACTCATCTACTAACAACTGGACTCTAGCTCTCTCCCCACCCCCGTATAACCTTCCCTTTTTCTCCACCTATGTATCTGTCATCGTACCTGCTTTCTCAGCTTTCTATTATTCCTTTCTAACTAGTTTGTACTCCTCACTCTTTTCTAATTAATCTTTTTACATTTATGTAGCCCCCTGCACATCAGTGGCGTTTCCGCCTTGCTCGGGGTGAAATGATTAAAAAAAAAATCATACATTACTTGTAACTGAACTGAGAACACCACTCAACAAAATAGCTCTCTTCCGTGAGAGAATAAAAATAAAATAATAAAGGAGATGCTCGTTCTATTCTCCCTTCCCAATCATTGAGTTCGCACGTGTTTGGTAGCTGTCCCAACAAAAGAGAGATTCGGCCACCCCCACTAAACACCAGGTTGACTTGAGGTCGAACGTTCTCTATACCTTCAAATCTTTGCACCCACGTGCGTCGATAAACATTGCCAATTCACTTTCTACTCCAGTCTTCGTCTTGTTTTGTTTATTGCGGACAAACGGCATTCAACTTCTGTTAGTGGCACGAAATCAAATACAACTCTCCACACTTCAACCCTTCTTCTTCTACTATGTGCCCTGTCCCTTCAGGACTTAGGCGATCATGGTTCTCCACGTCTCCCTATCCCTTGTGGCTCTTAGTATGTTTGTTCCTGTTACTCCTGTCAACCCCCGTTCCGTCATCCACCTGATCAGGCCCTGCAAATATGTTATCCGCTGCCTTCTTCTGTCTCTCCTTCCTTCTATCTGGCCAATCAGTATCAGGTTCTCCAGGCTCTCCTTCTTCGTTGCGTGTCCTAGGAACTTCAGTTCTCTCTTTCACTTCTTCTTCTTCTATGTGCCCTGTCCCTTCAGGACGTAGGCGATCATGGTTCTCCACGTCTCCCTATCCCTTGTGGCTCTTAGTATGTTTGTTCCTGTTACTCTTGTCAACCCCCGTTCCGTCATCCACCTGATCAGGCCCTGCAAATATGTTATCCGCTGCCTTCTTCTGTCTCTCTTTCCTTCTATCTGGCCAATCAGTATCAGGTTCTCCAGGCTCTCCTTCTTCGTTGCGTGTCCTAGGAACTTCAGTTCTCTCTTTCACTTCTTCTTCTTCTTCTATGTACCCTGTCCTTTCAGGACGTAGGCGATCATGGTTCTCCACGTCTCCCTATCTCTTGTGGCTCCTAGTATGTTTGTTCCTGTTACTCCTGTCAACTCCCGTTCCGTCATCCACCTGATCAGGCCCTGCAAATATGTTATCCGCTGCCTTCTTCTGTCTCTCTTTCCTTCTATCTGGCCAATCAGTATCAGGTTCTCCAGGCTCTCCTTCCTCGTTGCGTGTCCTAGGAACTTCAGTTCTCTCTTTCACTTCTTCTTCTTCTATGTACCCTGTCCTTTCAGGACGTAGGCGATCATAGTTATCCACGTCTCCCTATCCCTTGTGGCTCCTAGTATGTTTGTTCCTGTTACTCCTGTCAACTCCCGTTCCGTCATCCACCTGATCAGGCCCTGCAAATATGTTATCCGCTGCCTTCCTCTGTCTCTCCTTCCTTCTATCTGGCCAATCAGTATCAGGTTCTCCAGGCTCTCCTTCTTCGTTGCGTGTCCTAGGAACTTCAGTTCTCTCTTTCACTTCTTCTTCTTCTATGTACCTTGTCCTTTCAGGACGTAGGCGATCATGGTTATCCACGTCTCCCTATCCCTTGTAGCTCCTAGTATGTTTGTTCCTGTTACTCCTGTCAACTCCCGTTCCGTCATCCACCTGATCAGGCCCTGCAAATATGTTATCCGCTGCCTTCCTCTGTCTCTCCTTCCTTCTATCTGACCAGTCAGTATCAGGTTCTCCAGGCTCTCCTTCCTCGTTGCGTGTCCCAGGAACTTCAGTTGTATCTTCCTGATGCTCAGTATTAATTTACTTTTTGTTGCCAACAACCAACATTAGCCAAAAAAACATCAAAGCCTTTTAAATGAAAGGGTACATTAAGAATTTTGTAGTTATTTGAGTTCAAACTGATGTCAGTAAATCTAGATCCAAAAACCTACACTGATCTAATAATGTTATGATATCGTTGTTATCTGAAGCACATACAATCCCAAGAATAACTAGAAGAAAAAGTAAACACCCATGGGAAGATAACGTTGAGTTGGAAAAATGTTACAAGAAATAGAAGAGAAAATACCAAAAATGTTAAAAATAATTAATACTTTGAGAAACCGATATCTCCGGAAAATTGGAAATTAAATTAATAAAGTAAAACAGCACAGACAATGTGTTAAAATGTGAAGTAAATTTTAAAACAACGATAATAATATCATTCAATAAAAATCCCCATAGAAAATAACCTGGTTTCATAAAACAATTTATATCGCATTTCAACCCTGACAAGACGAACAGATGCCGACAGAAATAGAACACATACCAATATTTATCCAAACATTACAAAGCCTGCCCACAAATATAAAAAATAATGAACCAGTTCTTGAGGAGATTAAGAAATCTATTTTTAAAAAAGGAATAATAAAACATCATTGGATGCGCGTTGTGGTGCAGTGGATATCAACTCGGAACAACAAATCGGGGAGCCGAATTCGAATTCCAGTTGAATTTCTTGCATTAACTTACGCACAAATACCCTTAGGAAAGGTATTAATCCGTCTCTTCCCTCCAGTTATGGGTTAAATAATAGAACAGATTGGGTTCTATAACCTTGGCTGGCAACCAGTCTACCGCAGAAAGCAATGGCAACCTACTGCGGGATAATCTTCTGCCCAGTCAGTCACGTTTCTTTCGAGACATGATCGCCCAAGCGTGTATCACGTATGGCATTTAATTGACCGAAAGCATCACTTGATACTGAAACTGAAGTTTTGAAATCAGTTTACTTTTTTTCTGAATTCAATAACAAGAAGTGCCTCTATTTTATGAAAAAGTGAGTTTGAGTTTTGTTTAACGGTATATCAACACCTCTGTGGGTTTTTTAATGCCAAAAAGATGGGGTTTTAAGGTATGTTCGGTTATAGTGAAAAGGTTGATTTAGTCAGATTTTCATGATTTTTTTTGTTTTGTTTTTATTCTTTTTTACTTTAGAAAGCTGAAAATGCCTTCTAGTTTTTTATTCAAAACTGTTTTGTTGAAAATTATTTTCCTTAAAAAATGTGTTACGGTAATAATTTTTTCTTCAAAAATGTCTTGTTGGTAATATTTTTCCTTCAAAACTGTATATCTTCTATAAAAGTCTATTTTTATGTATATATTTCCATAAAAGTGTATTTTTATGCTTTCATAGTGTTTTGAATCCAGTTTTGGAGTTAACTATTTGCCCATAGCTGGGACCCAAACAGGTACTACCACTCCGAGTTAGGGTGAACCTGGGAACAAAGCAATTAAGAAGTGGTTCCATGCTCCTCACAACCTCCCAGTGAGAGGCCTTGCTGCCGGATGCAGTTTACCGTCATGCCCAGAACTATTTTATGAAAGAAGTCTGGAATCAGAAATCATACATTAATGCATTATGGAAAAAGAAATGTAGGCTCTGTCACACAAACAGAGGAATCTCAATTGGATCCATTATGGTGAGTATTGATGAACATTATACAGACTATGCACTCGTCGTTTTATGAACATTAACTCCTCACGATTTTTGTTTTTTGTTCTGGTAAGAGATACAATGATGACATAAGAGATACAATGATGACATAAGAGATACAATGATGACATAAGAGATACAATGATGACATAAGAGATACAATGATGACATTAAAAAAAACCCAAGAAATTGCTTACCTCTATTTCGAAGGGTAAGCAGAGTATTGTGAAACAGGAAGATTTCCTTTTAGACAAAGAAAATCGAACTAGACTGTTGTTTGATATCTATCCTCCTACTAGCAGCATAGCCCGGCGTTGCACGGGTGTAATGAAAGCTTTAAAACTAATCCATGGTCCTGGAGCTCAGACTCAGCCTAAAGAATATTTGCGTGAAGTTTGGTGAGAATCGGATAAAAATTGTGGATTTATATAAAGGACATACAGACAGATAAACAGACACACACACAAACATCTTGCCTTTTATATATTATCGATTTTCTGCACTATTGTAACAACTGCAACCTTGAAACTTCTGAATAACGTTTCTTATGTCTTTGTCTATGAGTGTATGAAATGTGATTAAAATCGGGCCACTCCTTCTATAACCCGATTTTTTCGATTATCGATTTTCGATATTTATCGGGAGTACCTTGACACAAAACCTAGCTAAGAACACTCGCAGACGGTTATAGTACAACTGTGTAAATTTTCAAGAAAATCGGTTCAGCCGTTTCGGAGTCTATAGGTAACGGATACACACACACAGACACACACACACAGACAAAGTTTCATTTATAAATAAGTTTAGATATGGCAGCGAATGCTAGATGATCTTCTCAAGGATGAAGGAGAGATGTGATTCTACAGAAGGATGCTGAGGATACCATGGAAAAAACATGTGAGCAACGACAAGGTTTTGGAGAAAATGCAAACGAAAAGGAAATATTCTTGGCATCAGGAAAAGACAACTGAGTTTTTTTGGAACACGTAGTGCATTGTGGGGGATGTGCGTTTTGGTACAGTGGATATCGGCTCGGAGACGAGTTCGAATTCCAGTTGAATCCATTGTATTCACTTATGCGCAAATACCCTTGGGAAAGGTATTAATCCGTCTCTTCCTTCTAGTTATGGGTTAAATAGCAGGACAGATTGGGTTCTATAGCCTTGGTCGGCAACCAGTCTACCGCAGAAAGCAATGGCAACCTACTGCGGGATAATCTTCTGCCCAGTCAGTCATGTCTCTTTCGAGACATGATCGCCCAAGCGTGTATCACGTATGGCACTTAACCGACCGAGTGCATTGTGGTGCAATGGATATCGACTTGGAACGACAACTCGGGGAGCCAAGTTCGAATTCCAGTTGAATTCCTTGCATTCACTTACGCTCAGTTACCCTTGGGAAAGGTATTAATCTCTCTCTTTCCTCCAGTTATGGGTTAAATAATAGGACAGATTTGCTTCTATAGCCTTGGCTAGCAACCAGTCTACTACAGAATGCAATGGCGACCTACTGCGGGATAATCTTCTACCCAGTCAGTCATGTTTCTTTCAAGACATGATTGTCGAAAGCGTGTATCACGTATGGCACTTAACTGACTAACTGAATGAGGAAGAAGTGCTTGAAGAACATGATACTCACGGGACGGATAGAGGGGAAAGAGAAACAGGGGAAGTAGTGCGAGAACTATTTGATGGGCTAGAGCAAGTAGATGGCGAAGCGGGATCTGGGAGAGATGCCGAGAGGGAAAGTATTAAGAGCAACAAGGGATAGGGGAAAGTTGAAGTCTATGAGCGCCTACGTTCTGAAAGGACACGGCACATAAAGAAGAAGAAGAAGAAGAATACCTGCTTTGTCGATTTTACAGAAGTATATGACTACTTCAATAGAGACTTCTTTTCTCATCCATTAGACTTCTTTTCTCATCCATTATTATTCCAAGCTCAGAATCCACTGAATGCATGAGTATAATAGAGAAATTGTATTGATCAACAGGATCTTACATGTCTGACGAAGACCCCAAAACAGTTCAGACCTCATGAAGAGGAAATAAGCACCTCAATCTATTTAAACTCTTCCTAGACTATGCCCTGTGTAATTGCAAACACAGATGTGATGAGATTATGACACATGCACACATATACGGACACATACACACACTCATGTTCGCATTCACGCATACGTATGTAATAAATCTTCTTCTAACCGTATAGATTCGAATAAATGTAAGCTGTTTGCTGGTTGGCTTAAGTTAACCAATCAGAACCAAGGTAAGTTATCCACAATTTTACCGCCAAATCGTAAGGGTATTTTGAATGCCTATTTAAACGATTTGCCGCGTATTTTTCGTCAGTTGGCACCAGAATTTTAACACGCACATGTAAAGACCAACTCACTTTCTCTTACTAATCATTCTTCTAAACTTTACAAAGATGAATTTATTCACGAACTCAGACATTTTCACCAATCTTCTATCAATATTAATCACAACACAAATTACACATGACACTGATAAATCTTCCAGCAACAAAGAACTTTACAACTTACCTCAATTGCTGTAACACAATCTTATGCATAAAAATGAAAGACATTTTAATCAGACATTCAACGCCTGTACAAAGTATGTAATTCTTGTTATTTGTTAATATATTTTATATAATTACAATTAATGCTTTGACCATTTTATTCAATGTTACACACATTTGCTAATTTCATGAATTATTTCAACCGTATAAAATAATTGTTGGAATGCAGGAATTTAGTTAGGAAGTTCTTCGAGAAATGGCCTTGTGCCGTGTAAAATTCCAACCGAAAATTTCTATGCATATTAGGCCCCAACAAGATTAATACTGACTATTCAAGCATTCTATACCGCATCTCAAACGAACCTATGAATAGAAGACAATGATCCTGCTTTTCCTCCCGAGGCCAATGTACTGATGGGGGAGGTGACTATGCTGATGATACATGTATTCATATCTAAGTTTATTTATAAATGGAACTTTGTGTGTGTGTGTGTGTGTGTGTGTGTGTGTGTGTGTGTGTCCCCGTTACCTACAGACTCTGAAACGGCTGAACCGATTTTCTTGAAAATTTACACAGTTGTACTATAACCCTCTGCGAGTGTTCTTAGTTAGTTTTTGTGTCGTGGTACCCCCGATAAATATCAAAAATCGATAATCGAAACAATCGCGTTATAGAATTAGTGGTCTGATTCTGATCAAATTTGATACACTCATAGACAAAGACATAAGAAACGATATTCAGAATTTTCAACGTTGCAGTTCTTACAATAGTGCAGAAAATCGATAATATATATATATATATATATATATATATATATATATATATAAAGGGAAGATGTTTGTGTGTGTGTCTGTTTATCTGTCTGTATGTCCTTTACAAATCCACACTTTTTATCCGATTCTCACCAAACTTCACACAAATATTTTAAAGGCTGAATTTGAGCTCCAGAACCATGGATTAGTTTTAAAGCTTTCATTACACCCGAGCAACGCCGAGTTATACTGCTAATTTAAGATAAGAACGATCTTAAATAAAAAATCAGCCTCCTCTATCAAGTCTTTCAAGGAATGAGACCGAAGATAAACCTTTACAAAACCGAAAATTATCAAGAATTGGAATGAAAATGACACCTACCCTGGAACCATCATTAAAATTCAAGATACAGTATAACTCAGATATAAGAAACCCGGATATAAGATAAACTCGGATATAAGAGAGATTTTCTCTGGTCCCAAATTAGAGCCTGTGGTAATGTATATAAAATAGACCAAACCCGGATATAAGATAACTTTTTATCCAGTCCCGACAGCTCTCTTATATCAGGGTTACACTGTAATGAGTAAATCCTAAACACTTAAAATAACTCATTGTATGGATCAGTTATATATTTTAAAAAAAGTATAAGTGAAAAAGAATTTAAACATAGCAGTTCTAGGATTGGTTTCACCCAACACTGAAAATTATTCAGAAACTAAAGCATTAAACTCAAAACTTTAGCCTCGGCAGATTAAAACTTAATATGGATTTTATGTACGGTAACAAAGTAATTCAGAAATATCTAAAATGTCAGCTATATTCGACCACTTTCTCAGATCAATGATTAAAAATGGCTTTGGGTGAGCTAAACCTTCAAGTCTTAGAGAAGACCTCCTTACTTAGAACTTTGAGGTTTGGCGCTACAGAATCACAAAGAAAGGATTATACCAAATAACAGAAACATCACCTAAAGATAACCAACAGCAGCAACAACTAAAATAGATAGCACTTTTGTAACTCAAAGAGAAAATAATAAAATAATCATGATTCTAACATCCCACACCACTTCAAATAGAAGGTTGGGAAAGAAACCCCCATCAATACTAGAAATAAGTATATAACAACTACTGGAGTTCAGAAATCTGTTTTCCTAAAATCAGTGGTTTAAGAGAAAGATTTTATAAGTTTCAGCGGCAAAAAATACAGGCTGTTCAGTGAAAGAATGATAAAAGTTTCCTTGTGAGTTAATGGCTAATATCATGAAGGCTAAATTAAGAAATTTTCGTTTGAAAGGATCTTTAATATTGGCTCTGAAATAATTGCAAATTTGAATTTGAATTCAGATTTACTTCAGGTTCTTAGTACATAATTTCTTTTTCTTGGTTATAAATACATTCAACCTCAAAGAAAAAGAAAATTAGAGAGAGATCGAAATTTCGAAGAAAGACATGAAACCAAATACCACTTCATTGGTCGACGTTAATTTGATGAGATCCAGATGCGGACAACGAATTATCTATCTAAACTTATTTATAAATGGAACTGTGTGTGTGTGTGTTTGTGTCCGTTACCTATAGACCCTGAAACGGCTGAACCGATTTTCTTGAAAATTTACACAGTTGTACTATAAGCGTCTGCGAGTGTTCTTAGCTAGGTTTTGTGTCGAGGTACACCCGATAAATATCGAAAATCGATAATTGAAAAAATCGGGTTATAGAAGGAGTGGTCCGATTTTAATCAAATTTGATACACGCATAGACAAAGACATAAAAAACGATATTCAGAAGTTTCAAGGTTGCAGTTCTTACAATAGTGCAGAAAATCGATAATATATATATATATATATATATATATATATATATATATATATATATATAAAAGGTAAGTATGTGTCAGTTTATCTGTCTGTATGTCCTTTATACAAATCCATAATGTTTATCCGATTCTCACCAAACTTCACACAAATATTCTTTAGGCTGAGTCTGAGCTCCAGGACCATGGATTAGTTTCAAAGCTTTCATTACACGCGAACAACGTCGGGCTATCCTGCTAATTTTACATATAAGAAAAAAGTACTTTCGTATTCTTCTGAAACATAAGTAATATAACTTTATAATATGATTTTTTCCTAAACAACCTTCAATATAAAGCAATTGCAAAATCTGAAAATTTTTACATACAGAGTCTGATAGAAGTGTTGCAATGATCTTGTTGGGACCCCAATATCTATGATATGGGACCCAACATTCTACTGTATCTCAATTTTCATAAGGTAGTATAACAATACATGTTTGACCTGGTCATCCTGAGTCATATGACATTGTCTATCGGACAATCCTCGCGGTGCTAACTAGTAGAGAACTGGTCTGTAACCAATTGCATTAGTCAGAAAATATCCAATTTCTGTGTCGAACATTTATCTACAATAAATACAGAGAGATGTCATCAGAGATGCTTCTTTGTCACTGAAAAATTATGAACAGATAATAATTAGTCACCCCCCCCTCTCCCCCCCGCTCTCTCTCTCTGCTTATAGTCGGTTGTTAATGTCATTCATATTTAATACGTCGCATGTCGCTTGTTCTCTTTGAATTTATTGTTGATGTTTCTTTCTGGTAAGCATTAAGCGAAAAAGCTTCCTAGACACCAATAAAAAAAAATTTAATACACACCCATAAATTTATTCAACGAGTCAATAACAAATACCTCGTCACAAAACGGTGAAGGATGCTTTGTAAATAATGTTTAAAGTGTGAATAAGCTGGTTAGGAAGTTGTTGATGCCCGGCTTATTCATGCAAATCAACCGAGATGTAAAGAGAGAGAGAGAGAGAGAGAGACTGCGTTAACTACAACTATCCTGAAATATTAATTCAGACACATGAACAAGAATTTTAGCATGGCTGATGAAGGTGTAGGAGACTTCGTTAATAATTACGATCGCGTCTGGCACAAGGACGATAGATGCAACAGTTGTGCCGATCTGGCCTCAAATTTATCTCCGAATCCCCCACAATATTTATAATACGATTTGACTACAATACGGAAATACAAGACTAAAGAAATAAAGGAATAAGATAACAATGACGCCAATGTAACAGCAATAAACATGTATTAACAAATGTACATTAGTTGGAAGAAGAGCATGCAAAATATTGTTGACAATAGTTAACTAGGAGAAAGAGTTTTCTCCCATAGACTGCAAAGTTAGAAGAAAGTCACTTGTTCAATTAAAGTTTTTAGAAACAGGTTGAATGAAATAAAGTCTGCTCAAGATGTAAACATTGTTAACACAATGTTCTTGAATTAGATGCTTGAATGTTCAAGTGTTCTTATGTATAGAGTAGATCAACATTTCTTATAGTGTTCAGCATAGTGTCCAACTGGTTGTTTAGACAGTTGTAAGTTCGTGTCTGTGTGTTCGTTTGTCGTGTGCGTAAGACTTCGATTCCACTGACGTGGATTCCAGAAGCAACTGAAATCTTTCTGAAAAAACAAGAGAAATCTTCCTATTTATGAAAATCTAGTAGGCTCCAGGAAGCTTCGCGGGAAAACTTGACTAGCACAACAAAAAGATTTGATTGGTCATAAATCGACCAATTAGAAACTGTGTATTATACAGAGTATGGAAAGTTGTTGGAATTATTCTTAACTCCAAGATTCACAAAAATCATTGCGATTACAAAATTGTCTGGTAATCTAAATCTAAACTTATTTATAAATGGAACTTTATCTGTGTGTGTATGTGTTTGTGTGTGTCCGTTACGTATAGACTCCAAAACGGCTGAACCGATTTTCTTGAAAATTTACAGTTGTACTATAAGCGTTTGCGAGTGTTCTTAGCTGGGTTTTGTGTCGAGGTACCCCCGATAAATATCGAAAATCGATAATCGAAAAAATCGGGTTATAGAAGGTGTGGTCCGATTTTAATCAATTTTGATACACTCATAGGTAAAGACATAAGAAACGATATTCAGAAGTTTCAAGGTTGCAGTTCTTACAATAGTGCAGAAAATCGATAATATATATATATATATAAAAGTCAATATATTTGTGTGTGTGTCTGTTTATCTGTCTGTATGTCCTTTATATAAATCCACAATTTTTATCTGATTCTCACCAAAATTCACACAAATATTCTTTAGGCTGAGTCTAAGCTGCAGGGCCATGGGTTAGTTTTAAATCTTTAATTACACCTGAGCAACGCCGGGTTATACTGCTAGTAGATTGTATAAGTGATTTTTTTGACAAATCGCTGTTGAGTAAAATGCAATGGTGACTTGTGTGAGGGTGTGAACATAATACTTGACACGCAGTTGAATATAACATGTTGAATTATGTGAGTGTGAATATGCTATGTTCTACAAAGGGATCTAATAAATGTCAACCGAGACAATAGGATATAAATATAGACTCTTTTTTTTCATGGGGTATGCTATCAATTATTGTCAGTCGAGATAACAGGATCGATAATTTGAAAAAAGATTTATACCATGAAATATATCGTGGTCTAATGATTATCAGCCGAGATAAGAGGATCGATGAACTTTTTTTTTTAATCGTATCACCCCGAGCAAGGCGGTAACGCCACTGATGTACAGGGGGCTACGTAAGAGTGAAAATATTGGAAAAGAGAAAGCCGGAAACCACATCCTAAACAGGGAACAAGGAATGAGTCTCTTCACCTGTTCAATAGACGAGGGTGGAGTGTTAACCGGCCGATAGTTTAGTCTATCTACTCCATTTGAAAAAAAGAAAAAAGAAAAGAGTGAAAATATTGGAAAAGAGAAAGCCGGAAACCACATCCTAAACAGGGAATAAGGAATGAGCCTCTTCACCTGTTCAATAGACGAGTGTGAACCGGACGAAAAATAAACCTCATTTGGTCCAATTCCATGAGAGAATCTTGGTCAATCTATGAACTTTTCAGTAACTATCTCAGAAAGTTGGTATAATACACCCCATTGATAACGTATGAGAAATCGAACGAGTGGAAGTTACATGTTCACTCAGTATACGAGGTGGACGCCAGAACTTTTCGCATCTGCGTAAGAAGATCGAATTTTCGAAGAAAGACATAAAACCAAATACCACTTCATTGGTGACCTTAAGTTTATGAAATCCAGATATGATCAAAGAATTATTTTACATATGAAAAAAAAAGTAGTCCCGTATTCTTCTTAAATATAAGTAATATAACATAACAATATGATTATATTTTTTCTTAAACATCCTTCAATATAAAGCAATTACAAGATCTGAAGATTATTACATAGAGTCAGACAAGACTAGTGCAATGGTCTTGTTGGGACCCCAAAATCTATGATATGGGACCCAACATTCTACTATATTTTCATAAGGTAGTATTACATATCAGACCGAAAAATGTAGTAGTGCCGTCCTACATGGGTGGAAGCTTCCTATTCCAGTCTCAATAGGGTCAATAGAACTACGGGGACTTGTGGGCGATGAATTATTATTTTTTTTTTTTAATCATCTCACCCCAAGCAAGGCATTCCACTGCCACTATTGCGCATGGGGCTACATAGGGGAAGGTAAAGAGAAGGAGTAGTTAGACATAGGAAATGTCAGGAGGAAGGTGATAGATGAGTAAGGATACCGAGGATGAGGGTTGGGCAGATAGGAAGAGTGTTCGATAGAATGGGAGCAGGTTAGTGTGTTAGGAGGTGTCTATTGACCTTACATTTAAACTCCTGGAGATTGTAGCCGTCGGGGAAGCAATCGTGTGGAAGGGAATTCCACAGTCGGGAAGTGCGAGGAAAATTTCCATTTTCTCTAAGACGTCTTCATTGCTTACACGCTCTATCCGTGGTATTCTCAGCATCTTCCTGTAGAACCATATTTCTGCTGCTTTCCGTTTTCTTTTATCAATTAGTATCCTAAAAAATGTAAATTCTCTATTCAAACTGTTACTCTAAACAACAGGCCGAAAAATGGAGTACAGTCTCCATATGTAATATAACAATCTGGCCCCACCCGAGGAAGGCTGATGCAAGCGAGGGTGTTTCCGGTCGTTGAAAGGAACGGATGTCGTTTGACCTTATTTCCGGCAGCAGCGGAAATAACTACAGAGGCAAACAGAACAGGTGTCTCTGAGAATTACGTGGACGTGCGTGGGCGTGGCAAAACCGGAAGAAAAAGTCCCGGTTCTGGAAGATTATAAAAAGACCTCGGCACACGGATTCGCCAGTAGAGGAGCAACAGAGATCGGCCGGTGAAGAGAGAGACACAACAGATAAAACTACACTCCCGTCAACCCATTAGAAGCGCGCTCTCTCAATTCTCTGTTCCCTATGCTACACGGTTCATCGTCATTAATAAAAATATAACTTTATATTTTTATATATATGCGTGTTTGTTGTTTGTCGATATATAACACATATATGGATAAGAGTTTCCAAATCTTCCCATTCCAGTCTCCTTATTTTTCTTTGACACCTGGGCGGCTTCAGTAGTTACTTGTCTACCTTTACAAAGGTCAGATCAGGCCTGAAAAAGGGGGTTAGGATTATTAAAAATAAAAACTATTACTGACTTATTTAATACTTAAATCATTACTAAATTAATAATATATAAAAATATTTTCTTATTCTTTCTCATGAAATTCCCTGATGATATCGATCTTTTTTTTCCAGATGTCTGCTGGCTTTTACTCTTCATGTTAAGATTGACATTCAAACATAAATCGTTGGCAACTTTAACGTGTTTGAATTTTTCGACAGTCAGCGACATTCATTTAGAATCTCATCGGATTAACTTACTTGACCTACAAACAAATGGAAGAATAATTAAAGCACAAGCACAATATAGAGTTATCTCGAAATCTATCAAGCTTGCCAGAAATTTCTCGAAAGTTAACAGTAACACGGATACTGAATAATAATAATAATAATGACATAAACAAAACGGGAAATTGTTGCATTTTTCTAATCGCGATAAGTGAGTTCCACATAGAGTGAAATATCGTATTGCGGAATTAATTTGCATGCAAATGAAAGATAGCGATATTTGAATCAGGCTTAGTCCTTATCAGGTATCGTTCAGATTTTTTTTGTCACTCTGGTGAAACAAAAGTGGCCTGACGCAATATACAAGGATTTGAGTTGATCTCTTGTCTATACTTCTTGTACCGGTTCCTTCAGGACGGAGGTGATCATTGACTTCCAATTGGCTTTCAGTCAGTTAAATGCCATACGTGATACACGCTTGGGCGATCATGTCTCGAAAGAGACATGACTGACTGGGCAGAGAATTATCCCGCAGTAAGTTACCATAAAACAGATCCCCCACTTTATGCCCAGTAGAAGCCTTAATCATATGTTCAACTATTATATTCAGTCAGTCAGTTAAGTGCCATACGTGATACACGCTTGAGCGATCATGTCTCGAAAGAGACATGACTGACTGGGCAGAAAATTATCCCGCAGTAGGTTACCATTGCTTTCTGCGGTAGACTGGTTGCCGACCAAGGCTATAGAACCCAATCTGTCCTGTTATTTAACCCATAACTAGAAGGAATAGACGGATTAATACCTTTCCCAAGGGTATTTGTGCGTAAGTGAATGCAATGAATTCAGCTGGAATTCGAACTCGGCTCCTCGATTTCTCGTTCCGAGCCGATATCCAATGTACCACAAATAGTATCTCTCCCAAACCCCGCTCAGTCATCCATTTGCTCAAGCCTATTAAATATATATCTTGTTTCTTTATACACATCTAAAGACTATGACACTATGTATTATTATTGATACTACTATGGTGGTTAGGAGTTATAGATGAGTTGTCTATTTTACTACAACGTCCGTTCCTACTGTACTATATATTTATCTGTAGAATTGATTTGAATGTATATTGGTCTTGTGCAATAATTAAAAGAAAATGCACACAGTGTTGTTAAATACAACATAAGTATTTATATGACACATTAATATTAATACATAAGGATAAGAAGAAAGTTGAAGCATCAAAAATGTAAGTATAAAGGTCCTGGCGCATACGAGAGAGAGAGAGAGAGAGAGAGAGAGAGAGAGAGAGAGAGAGAGCGCGTCCAGGAGAAAGTACACACACACACACACACACCCACACACGTATATATATATATATATATATATATATATATATATATATAACGTAGAATATTTGGTATTTAAGTCAGGTAAATTCCGATAGAGACGAACTCAAAAGAACTCAATGTTAAATTTATTTATTTAGTTTAACAGAGTAATATAATCTAAAAAATTTTAGATATTCTACAATTTCATGGATAATACGTATTTCGTAGCAAAAAAATAAAACCTGCTGCTCGTCAGACCCAAATGATACAACAGTTAATATTCAAAATCATCCAGAAAAGAATCATATACAGACACTCACCAAATATCTATTCCCGATATGTGCACGTGAGTGTTTGTATGTAATCCTTTTCTGGATTATTTTGAATATTAACTGTTGTATCATTTGGGGCTGACGAGCAGCAGGTTTTTTTGTTTTTTGTTTTTTTTTTTGCTACGAAATACGTATTATCCATGAAATTGTAGAATATCTAAAACAATTTTAGATTATATATATATATATATATATATATATATATATATAATAAAATTGACTCTGTACGTATTCAAATCTTAAAATGTTACACAAGTAATTTTTAAGAACCACGAATAACCGGCAGAATCTAACTCCGTTATCGCCCTCGGCTATAAAGCTTTGGACAACGAGGGGAAAAAAAAAGAAAACTGCGGAGCACCGACAATACATACAGCACTTCACAGCAAAGAAAAAAACCCTCAAACGGAACAAACCACAAAGAAAGAAAAGTGCTCGATACTAAACTAACCAAAAAGGATTAACTAAGAGGCAGTTACGCAGAGCAAAAACACACGAGAAAAAATCGCAAGATCGCCAAGACCTACCGCGGTTTCGCACAACGAGCCGTTGTGCGAAACCGCGGCCTCTGCTCTTGCGTTATTTTTATATATATATATATATATATATATATATATATATATATATATATATATATGTGTGTGTGTGTGTGTGTGTGTGTGTGTAAAATGTAGTAGTGCTGCTTAACAATGTGGTGAATGAAATTTCAATGTAGTAAAAACGGGTTAGCCGTCTAATATCGCCAACTAGTAGTGTAAATATCGTATTTCGTCTCTGGGTATATTATGATGACAGCAGCACCAGGGAATGGACAAAATGAATCTATTGACACTGACTTTTTCCATCTGGTTACATACACATCTATGGATACACTTCGAAAAAGGTGCTCTACTTCTCATAGGCTCAAGGCCTGTATTCTGATTAAGAAAACGTTTTGATTGATCTGATGGATTGATTTCTATTTTTAGAAGTGGTCAAATTTTTATTTCTTTGTTATTTGTTTATTTCTTTATTTATATCTAGGTGTGAGTGATTTCTGAGTGGTTAGTCAAACTATGAAGTTGTTTGCCTGGTGATTTATATTATCCGCTTATTTTTTTTTAGAAATGATGAAATTTTGGTCTCTTTGTTATTGTTTATTTATTTTTCTTTTATATCCTATTTATTATAACGTTCTGATTGGTTGGCCGAACTATGGCTTTGATTGTCTGGTGATTTATATTATCCGTCTATTTTTTAATAAATGGTGACATTTTGGTTTTGTTATTTATTTTGAATTAGTTTTTTCTCTATCAACACACTACTACTAGTAGTTTGGTATCTGTGATTTTGTTGACAAGATGATCAAATTTCTAATCTAAATTGTGTGTTCATTTCAAATATTGCATTTATTAGAAAATATATTTAATTTAAATACAAGAAGAGTCATAAAAATGAATTCAAGAGACAGTTTATACGCTCTGGATTCACTTCACCTAGTTGTTGCAAACAGGGAAATTAGACCTTTATGACACAAATGTCCGTTTAATTTTCATTTACGTAACGTACGTTTGTGTGTGCGCGTGTATGTTTTATTTCAATCACAGACTTAAATATATTCCCACAAAATTAAAACAAGCTCTATCCATGGTATTTTAGCATCCTTCTGTAGAAAAAAATGTAAAAATATAATTCTATTTATCGCTAAATAATTTCTGTGGTTCAGTAAAATCTCATCAGTTAAGTGTCATACGTGATACAGGCTTAGGCGATCATGTCTCGAAAGAGACATGACTGACTTGGAGGAAGTTTTTCCCACAATAGGCTGCCATTACTTTCTACGGTTGACTGTTTGCCAACCAAAGTTACAGAACTCAATCTGACCTGTTAGAGAGAGAAGAGACGGATTATATTATATTAAATTAGTAAGTAGTAATTCATGGGGAATCATTTTATTGTTTCATGTTAATAGAAAACAGATCCATTACTTTATGCCAAGTAGAAGTTTTAATTATGTTTCCAACAATTATATATTCAGTCAGTCAGTTAAGTGTCATCCGTGATACACGCTTAGGCGATCATGTCTCGAAAGAGACATGACTGACTGGGCAGAAGCTTTCCCATAGTAAGCTGCCATTACTTTCTGCGGTAGACTGGTTGCCAACTAAGGTTATAGAACCTAATCTGTCTTATAGCTGGAGGGAGAAGAGGTGGATTACTTTATATTACTAAGTAGTAATTAGTGGGAAATCAGTTTATTATTTCATAACAATAGAAATCCGATTCCCCCACTTTATGTCGAGTAGAAGGTTTAATCATGTTTCCAAATATTATATATTCAGTCAGTCAGTTAAGTGCCATACGTGATACACGCTTAGGCAATCATGTCTCGAAAGAGACATGATTGATTGGGCAGAAGGTTTTACCACAAAATATTGCCGTTACTTTCTGCAGTAGAAGCCAATCTGCCCTGTTATTTAACCTATAGCTGGAGGAAAGAGATATATTTGCGCGTAAGTAAATGCAACGAATTTAACTGGGATTCGAACTCGGCTCTCCGGTTTTTCGTTCCGAGCTGATATCCACTGTACCACAGTGAACATATCTATTTTTTAGGTATTTTTTTTAATTAACAGGTTTTTATTTAGTATTGTCTCTAAATTTATGATTTTATTACAGAGCCCAGAGTAGGGGTGGTCCATGCTGGAAGAGGGATGTATTATTGCGATGAATAATTTTAAATTTAATCAAAGCTGCTTGAATTTTAAACAAGCAAAGAACTGAAAAAATATCTGACTGTAAGGCTTAAAAGTGGTTTAAGTTTTGTAAGAATGGTAATGTTTTACTGCAAATGAAACACAGTAGAGAATGTGTCTAACATGAGCGTTTTTTTTTCTTTTCTTTTGCGGAGTGGAGGGTAAAAATTAATTATTAGTCATAGTTATATGTCCACCTATCACACCCCGTTCTTTACACAAAAATGTCATTATATTTAGAAATCTTTCTTGATAGATATCTTTGCATATGCTGCTCAGGTATGTATATACAATTTTCCATCAGATAAGATAGATACATAGGTACATAGATAGATATGAACAAGATGAGATAGGTAAAGATATAAATAGATAAACAGATATGAACAGGCTGACAAACAAACAAATAAATAAATAAATAAGGCAGAAAGACTGAGATAGATAAGGCAGAAAGTCTGAGATAGATAAGGCAGAAAGTCTGAGATAGATAAGGCAGAAAGTCTGAGATAGATAAGGCAGAAAGACTGAGATAGATAAGGCAGAAAGTCTGAGATAGGTAAGGCAGAAAGACTGAGATAGATAAGGCAGAAAGTCTGAGATAGATAAGGCAGAAAGACTGAGATAGATAAGGCAGAAAGTCTGAGATAGATAAGGCAGAAAGACTGAGATAGATAAGGCAGAAAGTCTGAGATAGATAAGGCAGAAAGTCTGAGATAGATAAGGCAGAAAGACTGAGATAGATAAGGCAGAAAGTCTGAGATAGATAAGGCAGAAAGTCTGAGATAGATAAGGCAGAAAGACTGAGATAGATAAGGCAGAAAGTCTGAGATAGATAAGGCAGAAAGACTGAGATAGATAAGGCAGAAAGACTGGAATAAATAGGACAGAAGACTGAGATAAATAGGGTAGAAAACTGACATCTTTGCTCGATTACCTGGTGGAACATTGCAGACCCAATATAGCCAGAATAAAGGCAAGGTTTGTTGGAGGGCAGAGGTATGATCCCCCGCAGGTACATCAGTAAACAAGGGCGTATCGCCTTGATCTTCCCCCGTCAGATGATAGGGGACAGCTCAAGATGAAAAATGTGTTTCTAGGGTTACACATGCACTGCACCCTCTCCTTTCTTGTCTTTAGATGACTGGACAACATCATTCTCCAAATTAATAATCACCTACGTGACAATCCCAAGAAACCAAGGAGGTCTTCGTTTAAGAGGACTCTTGACTAGAATCACATCCCCAACCCTGTGTCTGTTCTGAAACGACATCTGAGAACAACCCTAGGGCCTTCCTCTGAGGCTTAACAAGTATTCATCATACAATATGGCACTAAATTTCTTCAAGTTTTGGTTCCACATCAGCATAGTTCTGTGGAGTATTTCCCGATTGGCTGTCATAGAGAGAGCAAAATATCCATTGTTATGGCTAAACAGAAGCCAAGGATTTTCATTTGCTCTCTCTCTCTCTCTCTCTCTCTCTCTCTCTCTCTCTCTCTCTCTCTCTCTCTCTCTCTCGCTCCTTTTTTTTTTTTTTTTTGATAGTTTGGGTATTTCTTCCCCACACATTTGATTCAACAAGAGCCAAACTTCTGCTAAAAATCATGACACAACACCAATCTCCAATCTTTTGAACAACCGACCACCTCCCAGGAAGATTTTTGCATTGCCACTGTAGATGACAGCCGGGCTGTCATAGGAAATTGGTGAGACGTACCAACGCCTGGACAATGAACAGCACGCCCATGTCCGGCACCAACTCAATATATTATATACAGCTCTGACACTGAGACAATGAAGGTTAACAAATAAATCTTTACGTCCTTACTATCCTCTTTAATCCAAAAGTGCCCCGTGAAGTCTACTACATAGTTGTTTTAAGGGAACATCTACTTTCATACCTGTAAACTTATTCCTCACTGAAGGGTTTTCGTGGGGAAGGAAACAGTCCCCTATCCAGAGGGGACAAATGAAAGGTTCTTTCTTCGGGATGAAAACTCTTGTGGAATGTACCCATTTCTTCAAAGATTTTTCTCGCAATGAGACAGAAAAGTAGTGACAAGAGGTCGAAAAGTCTTGATGTGTCACTTTGTAGAAGAAGTAGCGCTGCATTCAATGGGGTGATATGTGGTGATATGTTGCGTATCATAGCGGGAACTGTACCAATATCCCAGTGAAACCCTATTTTCAGATGACCGGTATTAATTTTAAGTGATTTTCAAAATGAGAAAAGATTTCTCTAAAAATGGAGAATAAAATTGTTTTTATCGAGAAAAGTCACTGAAATGTTAACAAGTGAAACTCCAGCTGCAATGATTATTTTTAAACGAATTCGTCAAGTGATTCCAGACAAAATATCTGTCAACGGGTTTTTATGATGGGTGACCCTAGGTCGAAATGAGGTCTTGAGTTTCCTGTGTACTGGGTTACCGGGACAGTTGATGAGAGTAAGCAGACAAATAGAGGGAGTGTTTTTTTATTGGAAGTCAACATGGTTAAATGTAATTGTTTTTTTGTTTTTTTTCAAGCTGGTAAATATTACACAGGGAGGGAGTTGTAAATCTTATCCACCTCTTTCACACAATAGTTGGGTGCTGTTTAACAAAATCTGAATGCAAGACGAGATTTAGTGAGTCGGCTCCCGTGTCTTGAGTGAAGAGGTCGGAAGAGAGATTTGAAATACAGTCAGGCTGAAAAACTCGTCTGCTGCTAGAAATAAGCGGATGACAATCAGAGAGAGAGAGAGAGAGAGAGAGAGATTGCCAAATCCAACCAACTGATCGTCCCATAGGAATAATATAACATGAATATACTAGCCAACCGATATTTCTTTTCCGTCACTTATTTTGACTTGCTTGTAATCTTGAAATTATTCAATACTAGCAGTATAGCCTGGCGTTGCTCGGGTGGAATGAAAGCTTAAAAACTAATCCATGGTCCTGGAGCTCAGACTCTTTGGACGTTGGCACGAAAGACTAAAAAGCAATAGTTGTTTCCAGTTAAAGCGAAACCGTAGACTGAAAGAAAAATGAATGGATGTAAGTCACATTTTGATTTCCTGGTACCGATATCAAATAAGTTTTTTCGTCGTAAACTGAATTTTGAAGGCTAAATAAGTCCTCTGAGTAAATGGTATCATGGCTGAGACTAAGAACTACAATTATACCTACTTAGAGCCAAACCCGAAGCAAAAACAAAAATAAAAGGGCTGAAGAAAATACAGACATACAGGCAGATAAACAGACACACACACAAACATCTTGCCTTATATATATATATATATATATATATATATATATATATATATTATCGATTTTCTGCACTATTGTAAGAACTGCAAGCTTGAA
Organism: Ascarosepion bandense; assembly: GCA_037127315.1. NCBI lineage: Eukaryota > Metazoa > Mollusca > Cephalopoda > Sepiida > Sepiidae > Ascarosepion > Ascarosepion bandense. The sequence goes on along the minus strand of JBBBDQ010029769.1, from coordinate 19,108,902 downwards.
ACTTCTGAATATCGTTTCTTGTGTCTTTGCCTATGAATGTATCAAATTTGATTAAAATCGGACCACTCCTTCTATAACCCGATTTTTTCGATTATCGATTTTTGATATATATATATATCGGGGGTACCTCGACACAAAACCTAGCTAAGAACACTCACAGATGCTTATAGTACAACTGTGTAAATTTTAAAGAAAATCGGTTCAGCCGTTTCGGAGTCTATAGGTAACGGATACACACATACACACAGACACACACACACACACACACAAACAAAGTTCCATTTATAAATAAGTGTAGATATATAAATATATATAAATCTACACCGTGTCGTTTAGGTCTTGAATCTGGTTTTTATCATATACCACTCCTTCGCAAGCATGGTCCATCCTCATCAAGTAGTAATAAGCGGTTCTGCTTTGGTTAATCCGAGATCAACAACACAACGTGGGCGGAATCAGCCAAAGGTCAGGGAGGTTGACTGGACGCAGCCAGAGATCGTGTTATTCTAGTAGCTTCTACTAATCAGTTCCGTGATTGCTCAGGTAACATCTCGATCCCCCTGTTGCAATTGTTTCTTGGAGATGGCATACAAACTGGACAGCTCACCTCGAGGATCACTGGTCATCGACAGAGTGTCTACATAAAATCGATTCTCCATTATGTGTCGGCAAAGACCAGGGTGAATCTGAGCCGTCTGGTGCCGAAGAATAAAATATGAAGAGACCAGAGGTGAAACCAAAAATGATTGTGGTGTACTCACACTCAGTCAGTTAAGTGCCATACGTGATACACGCTTGGGCGATCATGTCTCGAAAGAGACATGACTGACTGGGCAGAAGATCATCCAGCAGTAGGTTGCCATTGCTTTCTGCGGTAGACTAGTTGCTGACCAAGGCTGTCCTGTTATTTAACCCATAACTGGAAGGAAGAGACAGATTAATACCTTTCCCAAGGGTATTTGCGCGTGTGAATGCAATGAATTCAACTGGAATTCGAACTCGGCTCCCCGATTTCTCGTTCCGAGCCGATATCCAATGCACCATAGCGCACATCCCCTCACACTACCAGTCCCTAATAAACAATTGGTAGAGACGCTTTTACCATTCCTTCACATAAAACAAGAGGAAGGTTGGTAGAATTCATGAAATGCGTGCAAAATGCAGAATTAACATTAAAGAAAGAATCCTTCCGGCTAGTATTGGAGCAGGACCCCGACAGCGCATCTCCAAGAGTTCCTTGTTCAGAATTAGGGGTAGAGCGGGAGGAATTACTCCCCTAGAAAAGGCGGCGTTTGAAAGCATATCTTGTATCCTATAAAATGGAAGACAAGGTGAGAATTCTATTACCAGAGAGCTGAATTAATTCACCCTTAACTTCTCTGTGAAATCTAGAGAATAGAATCTCTGTCATAGGGTGAGCCATAGAAAAGGGTCATCTGAGAAAGTACAGCCGCAGGGGCTTTTTAACTTCTCCAGAAGTGAGGCAGACTTAGAAATGAATTCGGTCAAAGTAGAAAAGACTTCTGTTTAATGGAGAAGTCTACTATGTTCTGAAAAACATTAACACGGATTTGATCTTCAGCAAAGTATTCATTCTTTAGCACTGTAAGGGTCATTCGATAATTAGTGTTGCTGATGCTGAGATGGTTAATCAGTAGTAGGGGTCTACCAGAGAGGGAAAATTTTAGACTCTCCGCCCTCGTTTGTCATGTCGGTTACACAAAAACGAGATAAAAGTGAACTCATTCAGCCAATCGGCCAGCAGAGAAGAGGAAAGCATGGCAAACTAAGACAAGATTCCAGGCAATGAAATTTCTAAGAAAACAAAATCAATCCTTCAATTAAGCATAAAAAGTTTTAAAATCAAGCAAAAATTCGGCAAAAACGACCAAAAAAAAAAAAAAAAAATGAATGGCGCACCCAGAACAGAATTCAACAGTATTAAAGACATTTTAACTCCAAGCCGAAAACAAATCTATTGAACTTTGAAAAAATATTTCTAACTTTTTCATCATAGAATGTGGAAATGGGAGGCTTTTTTGCATGATTTTAAAACGTTTTATGCTTAATTGAAGGATTGATTTTGTTTTCTTAGAAATTTCATTGCCTGGACTTTAACTAAGTTAAAACTTAGCAATTCAACAACGTTTTCCCATTTTTTTTTCAATTGGATCGGATGGCCTAAACGATTGCCCGGTTCACACTCCACCCACATCTGTTGAGCGGGTGAGGAGGCTCATCCCTTGTTTCTTGTTTAGGATGCGGTTTCCGGTTTTCTCTTTTCCAATCTTTTCACTCTTTTATTTATTTATTTTTTTTCCAATTGGAGTGGATAGACTAAACCGTCGCCCGGTTCACACTCCACCCACATCTATTGAACAGGTGAAGAGGCTCATCCCTTGTTTCCTGTTTAGGATGCGGTTTCCGGTTTTCCCTTTTCAAGTCTTTTCACTCTTTTATTTTTTTTTTCCAATTGGAGTAGATAGATTAAACTATCGCCCGGTTCACAACCACCCACATCTATTGAACAGGTGAAGAGGCTCATCCCTTGTTTCCTGTTTAGGATGCGGTTTCCGGTTTTCTCTTTTCCAATCTTTTCACTTTTTTTTTTTTTTTCCAATTGGAGTAGATAGACTAAACTATCGCCCGGTTTACACTCCACCCACGTCTACTGAACAGGTGAAGAGGCGCATCCCTTGTTCCCTGTTTATGATGTGGTTTCCGGCTTTCTCTTTTCCATTCTTTTTACCCTTACGTAGCCCCCTGCGCATCAGTGGCGTTGTCGCCTTGCTTGGGGTGATATGATTAAAAAAAAAAAAATTCGGCAGAGTTCATTTCCAGACCACTGAACGTACGACCAGTAATCTGGATCTGCGGTGGTAATGACGGACTTTGATCAATATCTGGGGAACATAGAAATGACAATTTAAGGCAATTGGTTCTGGCTGAGAGGATTTTAAGCTCAAGTTCCTCAAGCTCTCTTCGGAATCCTAATGAGTACTTTAGAGATTACTTCTCGATTTCCTCCCAGTCCCCAACCTCAGAAAATAGATCCTTTATTTTATTAACGCTGATCTCGACCTCTTTCAGGTACCCTGGTACAGCGCTTCCCAAATTATCGGCCGCAACCTACTGGTGGGTAGCAAGTAAAATGTTAGTCGGTCGTAAACGTTATGCTAGAATTACGCATTAGTTTCGATTAAAGGCTCTCTGATGACATGGTTCAAGACTCGGGCTTTCATTACCAGGCTGTTGTTGTATCAAGCAGTGTGTTGGTTTGACGAGCTTAATGAATCATGTTTGGTCATGCACTCAACATAATCATTTGAAGAACTTTTTGATTTAAAATGAAATGCTTACTGTTGACATAGTTCAAGACTCGGGCTTTCATTGCCAGCCTGTTGTTATATCAAGAAGTATGTTGTTTTGACGAGCTTAATGAATCAAATTTAGTCATGTTCTTTATTTAATCATTTGAAGAATTTATTGATTTAAAATAAAATGCTATCTGTTGAAACCGTTCAAGACTCGGGCTTTCATTGCCAGCCTGTTGTTGTCTCAAGCAGTATGTTGGTTTGACGAGCTTAATGAATCAAGTTTGGTTATGTTCTCAACTTAATCATCTGAAGAACTTTTTGATTTAAAATAAGATGCTATCTGTTGAGACTGTTCAAGCCTCGGGCTTTCATTTCCTGTCTATTGTTGTATCAAGCAGTACGTTGGTTTGACGTGCTACATGAATCATATTTGGTCATGTTCTCAATTTAATCATTTGAAAAAAAAAATTGTTGTTAAATAAGATGCTATTTGTTAAGATAATCAAGACTCGGGCTTTCATTGCCAGGCTGTTGTTGTATCAAGAAGTATGTTGTTTTGACGAACTTAAAAAAATCAAGTTTAGTCATGCTCTCAATTTAATCATTTGAAGAACTTTTTGATTTAACATAAAATGCTTTCTGTTGACATAGTTTATAGTGGCTACTTATCTATTCCATTTCCGTTTGTAGTGGAGGGTAGTTGTATATTGTTGAAGAGTAACGGAATTTGGCCTTGTTGTAGATAGCCCATTATAAGTTATAAAATGATTACAAATCAAGAAAGGCAAATTGAGTTGAAAGATAACATTTTATATATACACTTATCGATTAATGTTTTTACAATTGAAGTAATACATGAATTATAGGTCCAACGTAGGTTAAAATGTTCATGGCAATAAAATGCTGAAAGAGAATTAATGCTTAGGAATTTGGGAGTGTGTAAGTAAGGAATGTCTTTTGTTCGCATGAATGCTTACGGTAGTGGGTGCCGACGGACGTTAAGTTGTTCATTGCCATAGTTACTGAAAAGATGGGTAGGTGCGTTGGCCGGTGTTCATATCACGTCGCGGTACACCACTTTATAGGAGCAATTGAAGGCTGACAAGAAGAATTCGATACTTAAATTGTGTGTGCGTTGGCCGGGAGGAATATTCATTTTGAACTTTCCGCAAAATATAAATGCGCTTGGCAGATTTGTTTTTTTGTTTTTTTTAATTAATGTGATACTTGAATATTAGTACAACGGACGTTAAAATTTGTTTATGGCAATGAAATGCTGAAAGAGAATTAATGCTTTGGAATTTGGGAGCGTGTAAGTAAGGAATATCTTTGATGTATTCGCTCCTTAGGTCAGTAAGTAGTTTTTGAGGCAGGGAAGAAGGAAAGAGGTAAGGGAGGCGAGCGTAGTAAGCCGCTTGACTTCGGTCAAGGGAAATACTAATTACTCTCTTCTCCTCGAGTCGGTCTGCCTGTCGAAGCTTTCTGTATCCGCTTTTTATATCTTCTTTTTGGATCACAGCAGCTCATTTGGGATTTCACACTTGTATTTGGTTCTGGGCTTCCCATTGGCTGATAAATAAAATTCGCGTATGCTCGCGAACTGGAAATTTAATATTTAATTAATTTTTAGTTTTCAACCGGAATATCTGCGCGGAGCCGGCGGCGCACGGACGACTTTTGGTCATTTGCCTTTTTGTCGTGAGAGAGAAAACATCCGGTCCATCGCTTTTGCTCGGTATCACCACAAGTTCAAATCTCGGGCTTTCATTGCCAGGCTGTTGTTGTATCAAGCAGTATGTTGGTTTGACGAGCTTAATAAATCAAGTTTGGCCATATTCTCAATTTTATCATTTGAGGAACTTTTTATTTAAAATAAATGCTATCTGTTGAAACTATTCAAAATTCGAGCCTTCTTTGCCAGGCTGTTGTTGTATCAAGCAGTATGTTGTTTTGACGAGCTTAATGAATCAAGTTTGATCATTTTCTCAATTTAATCATTTGAAAAGATTTTTGTTTAAAAATGAGATGCTATTTGTTGAGATAATCAAGACACGGGCTTTCATTGCCAGGCTGTTTTTGTATTAAAAAGTATGTTGTTTTGACGAACTTAAAGAATCAAGTTTGGTCATGCTCTCAATTTAAATTTTTGAATAACTTTTTGATTTAAAATAGAATGTTATCTGCTAACATAGTTTAGGTCTCGGGCTTTCATTGCCAGCCTGTTGTTGTATCAAGTAGTGTGTTGTTTTGACGAGCTTAATAAATCATTTTTGGTCATGCTCTGAATTTAATCATTTGATGAACTTTTTGATTAAAAATAAAATGCCATCAGCTGACATATTTCGACACTCGGGCTTTCAATGCCAGGCTGTTGTTATATCAAGCTGTATTTTGTATTGACGAGCTTAATAAATCAAGTGTGGTCATGTTACCAATTTAATCATTTAAAGAACTTTTTGATTAAAAATAAAATGCTATCTGTTGAGACTGTTCAAAACTCGGGCTTTCATTGCCAACCTGTTAGTTTATCAAGCAGGATGTTGTTTTGACGAGCTTAAAGAATCAAGTTTAATTATGCTCTCAATTTAATGATTTGAAGAATTTTTTGGTTTAAAATAAAATGCTATCTGTTGAGATAATCAAGATTCAGGCTTTCATTGCCAGTCTGTTGTTGTATCAATGAGTACGTTGTTTTGACGAGCTTAATGAATCAAGTTTGGTCATGTTCTCAATTTAAATATTTGAAGAACTTTTTGAATTAACATAAAATGCTATCTGTTGAAACTGTTCAAAACTCGAGCTTCCTTTCCAAGGCTGTTGTTGTATCATAGACTATGTTGTTTTGACGTGCTTAATGAATGAATGGCCCTGTTATCAATTTAATCATTTGAAGAATTTATTGATTTAAAATAAAATGCTATCTGTTTTGTGACTGTTCAAGACACCGTCTTTCATTGCCAGGCTGTATCAAGCAGTATGTTGTTTTCACGAGCTTAATGAATCAAGTTTGGTCATGCAATCAACATAATCATTTGAAGAACTTTTTGATTTAAAATGAAATGCTTACTGTTGACATAGTTCAAGACTCGGGCTTTCATTGCCAGGCTGTTGTTGTATCAAGCAGTATGTTGTTTTGACGAGTATAAAAAATCAGGTTTGGTCATGTTCTCAATTTGTATCATTTGAAGAACATTTTGATTTAAAATAAAATGTTATCTCTTGACATAGTTCAAGAATCGAGCCTTCATTGCAAGGCTGTAGTTGTATCAAGCAGTATGTTGTTTTGACGAGCTTAATGAATCAAGTTTGACAATAAAAGCTTGAACAGTCTCAACAGATAGCATTTTAATTTAAATCAAAAATTTCTTCAAATGATTAAATTTAGAGCATAAACGCATTAAATTTAATCATTTGGAGAAATTTTTGATTTAAATTAAAATGTTATCTGTTAAGACCTTTCAAGCTTTTATTACCAGCCTGTTGTTGTAAAAAGCAGTATGTTATTTTGAAGAGCTTAATGAATCAAGTTTGACAATAAAAGCTTGAACAGTCTCAACAGATAGCATTTTAATTTAAATCAAAAATTTCTTCAAATGATTAAATTTAGAGCATAAACGCTCTAAATTTAATCATTTGAAGAAATTTTTGATTTAAATTAAAATGTTATCTGTTAAGACCTTTCAAGCTTTTATTACCAGCCTGTTGTTGTATAAAGCAGTATGTTGTTTTGACGAGCTTAATGAATCAAGTTTGGTTATGTTCTCAATTTAATCATTCGTCATCTTAAAAAAAAATCATTTTTCACCCATTCAAATAAATAAAATTATGGTCTGTACACTGTGCAGGTCCAGGAAGTTTTTCCTGTCTGAATCCATTCTGCACATATATAAATCTATCATCCGCCTGTGTATTGAACACTGCTGCTACATCTGGTTGGGTGTCCCTGCTATTCACCTCGGGGTTCTTGACATAATCCAAACGGAGAATCTGCAATGTGATCGATCCTAACTTGGTAGCTCAGCTGTAGTCACTTTCTCGTCGGTGTAATGTGGCTTTCCCGGCTTCTGTTCCGATGAGCTTAGCACACTGGTGCCCACTCTGCATGAATTTACTCCAACTACTAGACTAGCAATTAGGTCCCACCCTTTTACAGTGAAACCAATGAAATGTAACCTCAACTTCTACTCTCTCAGCTTCTTTACTCACACTTCCCTTCCAAATACTTGCTTCCCTGGCAGCTACAATCTCGAAAAATTTAAATGTAAGGTCAATTGTCATCTCTCTGACTCGCATCCATTCCCTCATGTTCTTTTCTCTGTCTACTGTACTCTCATCACACTATTATTCTCAACCTTCACCTACCCATTCTCTGACACCCCCTATAGCTTGTTACTCTTTCACATCACTTTCCTCTTGTGAGCCCATCTCTTATCTCACTGACTCGCATCTTTTCTCTCAAGCTCTTTTCTCCATTCACTCCACCCCCATCATACCGGTATTCTCATTCTTTTTTTAACTTTCTCTTGACACCCCCTATAACCTACTCCTCTTTCTCATAACTTTCCCCTATGTAACCCCCTGCGCAACAATGGCAGTAAAACTGCCTTGCTTGGAGTGAAATGATTTTAAAAAATGTTTTTGCCTAGTAAATTTAAGTGGATCGCTACAAGCTGTGGTCATGAATAGTGGGTAGCGATTTTTAAAAGTTTTTTTAAAAGTTTGAGAATCCTTGCTCAAATATCCCTTTGTAAAACCGAGAATGACTTTACAGAAAGCCCCTCCTCCTCCTCCTGACGTCTAGAGTCTTAATTTTCGACCTTAGGAGAGAAATCCTTCTCTGTAATCCCACGCTGCTATTACCCATATCAATTTACGTTCGAGGTCATATTTCACAAAATTTCGAGAAAATGCTCCCGAACCCAAGAGCAGAGGAAAAGAAAGCAATAGCACTCACTTTTAAACTGCAAAATATATTGTCACTTTTCTGTGACATATAGCTATCTAATAACATGGAAGATAATTTCTAATAATAAAAAGAGATAGATTTTCTCTCCTTTTATGCAAATTCAGGGATCACATAGTTATCCTGTCACGTGATCACTGTAACTATAATGGATTAGTACAGAAAATAACAAGCTTTTTGTTTAATAATTTAATTTAATTTTTACGAGCACAACGAAAGTACACTAACACGTGACACTACTCCTTTCCTGCCTGACTAACCATCAATTTCTCCGCGAAACTTTTCGCATTTCAGTTATCATGTTTACTTTTGTAAAAATGCCCTGCCAGTCTCACTACAACTGTTAATATTTCCTTGTCGTATTTTTTTTTTATTTCATTCATTATTAATCGACATTTTTTTCTTCAGATCTTAATTTATTTCTATTATCTAAATTTATTTATAAATAAAAAAAACTTTGTCTGTGTGTGTGTGCGCGTGTGTGTATGTCTGTGTGTGTGTGTGTGTCCGTTACCTATAGACTCCGAAATTGCTGAACCGATTTTCTTGAAAATTTACACAGTTGTACTATAAGCGTATGCGAGTGTTCTTAGCAGCTGGGTTTTGTGTCGAGGTACCCCCGATGAATATCGAAAATCGAAAAAATCAGGTTATATAGAAGGAGTGATCAGATTTTAATCAAATTTGATACACTCATAGACAAAGACATAAGAAACGATATTCAGAAGTTTCAAGGTTGCAGTTCTTACAATAGTGCAGAAAATCGATATATATATATATATAAGGCAAGATGTTTGTGTATGTGTCTGTTTATCTGTCTGTATGTCCTTTATACAAATCCACACTTTTTATCCGATTCTCACCAAACTTCACACAGATATTCTTTAGGCTGAGTCTGAGCTCCAGGACCATGGATTAGTCTTAAAGCTTTCATTACACCCGAGCAACGCCGGGCTATACTGCTAGTTTATTAAAAAATGAAAAGCTCATCTAATTAAAAATACTGTCATAATTTTATTGTATTTTTTTATTTTACTATATTGGGTACAGATTTTCGGAAATAAGGTAAGGACCAAAATGACTGAAAAATTTAATAGATGATTCACTACATTCCCCAATGAGTCCTGCGTTTAACTAAAAAACCAATACGTGTATCAGGGTAACAGATGTAAAATTTAAAAAAAAAAAATTACCAAGATTTTTTTTAAATGATTTCAAAAATAATTTCATTTTTTATTTGAGAATAAGTCCTGAAAGTTTCATTAAAATTTGACAATTATTTGATTTTTGCAACAATTTCCAAATTAATGTGTTTGTCGCCGGGGAAAAAAATGTTGTTTTTACTACAGTGTTTATGACATTTTCCATTGTAAACAAAAACATTCGTAACGATTTTTAGCTATCCGCTGACTAAAATCAAAACAAGATTTTGACCAAAATTTCGAACGTGTTAGAAAGGACAAAAAAAAAAAAAAATTAATAATAATAAAATTCATTGATCTTTCTTCTTAGTTTTACATTTGAAACAACTTGGTGGGAAATGTTCGTTTTTATTAAGTTTAGGTTTTTTTTTCTTTCATGCTAATGCTGTTTTTTTTTTGTTTTTCTCAGCGATTTAATTTAGGTACTAAGAGCTAGATAGATAGATAGATAGATAGATAGATAGATAGATAGATAGATAGATAGATAGATAATGAATAGACTGTGATAGATAGATAGATAATGAATAGACTGAGATAGATAGATAGATAGATAGATAGATAGATAGATAGATAGATAGATAGAAACAGACTTTAGATAGATAGATAGATAGATAGATAGATAGATAGATAGATAGATAGATAGATAGATAGATAGATAGATAGATAGATAGTCCGTCCCCAGAATTTAATAAATCCCAGTCATACTTTGGGTTTTTCTTTACTCTTTACTGTGGGTCACTGGTTGGAGAACTTCTAGGCTAAAAGTGCTTTTGTTTCTAAAGTGCCCAACGTTTATATATCTTTATAGCAGAGTAAGCTAAGTAAATAACCATCTCCAGTGTTTGCTGCAAATATTGATATTTTTTCTGTCAATTTTTTAAAATTGTAAGCACAAAATAACTAATGTTTTTCCATTCTTACTTATGAATAAAAAAAGGCCCAAACCTAAAAACGAACTTTTCCATTAAAATATTTTTTTTAATTTTTAATTCCTACAAACACGTTCGAAAATTTGGTAAAATCTTATTTTGATTTTAGTCAGCTAGTAACCAAATCGTTACTAGAATTTACTGGAAAACGTAGCTCAGTTTTTGTTTGTTTTTGTTTTTGTTTTTTTTCCGGCGACAAACGCATTAATTTGGAAATTGTTGCAAAAATCAAATAATTGTCAAATTTTAATGAAACTTCAGGACTTATTCACAAATGAAATAATTTTTGAAATTACTATTTTAAAAAAATCTTGGTAAAAATATATTTTTTACATCTGTTACCCACCTCCATAAATTCATGAGATTTTAAGAAATTAAATTTTGTTGAAGAAATTGCATTTTTATAAACGCATGCTTAAGGGATGTAAATCATCTATCATTTTTTTAAAATTTTGCTTTTATTTTCGAAAATCTGCTCCCAATAATAAAATAAAAAATGAATGCAATATAACTATGACATTATTTAATTTGATAAGCTTTTAATTACTTGAATAAATAAAATAAATTAATGACATGGTCCGAAGAAAATTTTTCTTTTAATGAAATTTTAAAGATTGTTTTATTATTATTATTATTATTATTATTATTATTATTATTATTATTATTATTATTTATAATATAAAGTTTCAAAAATATTTTTTTAAATACTTCAAAGATTTATTGGGGTTAGTTAAAAAAGTTTTGTACAAATCTTCCAGGTTTCTTATTTTTAAAATAATTTTTGTTTTTTTTATTTTGTGTATTTGAACTTCTTTTTTTTTTTTAATGGTAATTTCTAAATTAAAAGGTCATGTGTTGTTTTCCTTTCATAGGGGAAAAAACTTGTAGAATTATGTCACTTACGATCACCATACACTTTTATCTTATCTCGCATCTGTCAAATTCATCAACACGTACGGTGGAAAGGTCATAAAGTTGAACTCTGTATTTCAGAAATAGTTTTATTCTAAATTTCATGTTATAAATAAGTAATACTTCTTCTTATGTAAATCAAATTAATGTATCTTAATTGCTAATTTTCCAAAAAATAATGTCACAGATTTATATTTTATCTTTGAACGATTTTTAAAATCGAGAATTAAATTTTCTCGATCGCTTAAAAATTGTCGAAAAAATTTGAAATTTTAAAAAAATTGAAAAATTTTAGATTCCAATTAATATCATTTTTTGCTTAAAATCATAGTATTTTGTTTGCTTACTGGAAATAGTAAATAAATTTAATCATTTAGCTTTACTCAGACTGCTTTCAATTAAAACTAAAATATAAGTTTCATTTTTTTTTTTAAACATTCAATTTAAAATTTAGATTTCGAAAATAAGTCACAGAGATACCTACTTGAAATTGTGTGACATCAGCATCTAGCCTTGAGACCACAAATAAAAATAAAAATGTTATCAAAATTACCGTTGGTACATTTACGCCGCAATTATTTATGATTTCCAAAAAATTAAATGATTTTTCATATTAAAGAACATTTAATTTAAAATAAAATGCATAGGAAAAAATATTCGAATAAGAGTCATTTTTTCTGTCGTGTCCATTCAAGACGTGGACGATCATAATTGAAACAAATTATTACAAATTCAACACAAATGTTGATGATTACCAGTCGTTTATAGAATAATTTCATAGATTAAAGTTTCTTGATATTTTACTGGATGATAAAAAAAATGGATATTCCGGAGAATTTTAAAATAAGGAAAAAAAAAATGTATATTTTTCTTCGATAAGGAAGTGGTAAGCTAATCAGATAAAGTGAATTATTTGTGCGTTATTCAATATTTCATGAGGAAAGGGTCTATTCAGTTGGAGGTGGAGTTTCAGGCAAAAAGAAAAAAGTTAAGGGCGGAGCGTGCTTCAAGAAGGTATAAAAGACAGAGCGGTGCGTGCTACTGACCAGGCAGAATCTAATCGTTTTGGAAAAGAAAACAAAGAAAAGCACAGAAGAAAAACAAATTGAGATCCTGAACGTACTGCTCAGATTGTTTTTGGTTTTTGTAATAAATAGCCGGCAACAACAACAACAGTGAAGAAGATTTTTTCCCCCTGTCATCACTGAAACGACGAACATGACTCTCTGTGTGTATGTGACTCGAAAGATTCCCCAAACTGGAATTGATTTATTAAAGGAGAAAGGAGTCGAAATAACTTTCTGGGATTCCGATGAAGCCATTCCCCATGAAGAACTGGTGAAAAATCTACAAGGAAAAAACTATGATGCTCTGTTATGTCTTCTCACCGACAAGATCGATGGGGAAGTCTTGGATGCAGCAGGTTAATATCACTTCTTTTTCGCTTTCATTAGTTTTTCAAGCGGTTCTTTGTTGTTTTTTTTTTCTCGTTCCTTTCCATTTACTCAGTTTCTGTCCTCTTCGTTGTTGTTTTTTTATACGAAAGTACGACAAAAAAAAACAAAAAAAAACTAAAAGCTCCGTTAAATGTTAATATATTAAATGTTTTAATATATTTTTTTATTATTTATTTAAATTTGATATTTATTCAGACCATATTTTTTTAAAGGAAATAATTTTTTTTTTATTCTTGCGTGTTTCTGTTTACTGAACAAACAAAGAGGCTCGTATGAATGAGAGATTGTTGTGGTGTTTCGGATACCAAATTACCAGAAATATTTATCTCAAAATTCCTGTATAAAACTTAAATTAATTCCTGGTCCTGATTTTTTTTTTAATGTTTTGTTCAGCAACGAAATACATTCTTCAATTTATCTAATTTGGTTAGGTTTGTTAATTAAATACAAACAAAACAAAGAAAGAATCCATTACCTGACAAAACTTGGTTTCTTTTTTTTCCGGGGAGTTTGTCGTTGAAATAGATTCTGTTTTTTAGTTTTTAAATTTTGAAGGTTTTTTTTAAATCAATTCTGTTAAAATTGGAAACTAGATATGAACCGTTGTACATCGCAAGAAGTACAATAAAGTCTTTAAAGTAAAAAAAAAAAAAGTCATTTGAAATCTATTCATTTATTTATTTTATTTTTTTCCTGGGCTTCCACTTTTCATTCCTTATTCAATTTAATTGTTACTACGACGTCAACCTAAGCAGCAATCTTCTTCTCACTAAAACAGTTCATTCAGACTTTGTCATTTTTACTATAATGTACTTTTAATTTAGATTCTAAATAATAAAAATCGACTATCATCTCCGAGACGACTTCCTCTTTTTTCACGCCAACCATTTGAAAATTGTTTATATAGTCCCAAATGGTGCCAGATTAAAAAGTAAAAACTCTAAAAAAAATCTAATTTGCATCTAAATCTAAAACACAATCTAATTTGGATGCGAATTTAGTCTAAATTCGCATCCAAATTAGATTTTTTTTAATACCTGTTATGTTAGGAACATGTTTTTTGCGGCGATGTCGATCATTCATTAATCATTTACTTTCACTTTAAAGTTTATCTCTTTTTTGCGTGTGTTACACAGTAAAAATAAATTCAGTTATGTTGTTTTTGTACGCTTGATTTATATTGTAATAAAAAATCAAATTCTGCAAATTGATCGATCAATTGGCTACAAAATAATAAAAAAAAAAAAAACTATTTATAATAAATCTGACGCAAGTGAGAGCAGTTATTGGTAAGGCTTGCCATGCCTACGTGCTGGAAATCATCCGGCCAAGGTTAAGGGTTTCCATCAGTCAAGGACGTTTAAAAATGTCACTGGAAATTTTACTTTCCAGATGGAGATGAATGAATCAGTTACTGCATTTTTTTTTTTTATCCATGCAACACAAGATATTTTCCTGAAGAAAATTGTTCATCTTTTATTATTTAACGATAATAAAGTCAAAATTCATAATTTTTAAATTTTTATTCATTCATTGGAATGAAGTGTTTTATTTAAAACAATTTTTTTTTTTAAATAAACAGCCTTAACCTTTGTCCTACTTGGTGAATACTCAATAGTTATTATTTTCGATCCGATTCGAATTAATAAAAACAGACTTCAAATTAAATTAGATTCCTCTCTCCTTTCTAAATGACTTCACCAAAAAAAAATGAATTAGCTATTCTTTTTTTACAAATAGAAAACATTTTTTTTGTTTTATAATTAAAAAAAAAAACTTTAATTAGCATTTTTTGAGTTTAATAAATTCAAAAAAATTCCTTACTTACTAAAAAAAAAATTAAAATTTATAAAATGTAAATTTAAAACAAACAGTAAATTAACTGATAAAAAATAATTGGCATTGTGATTTTATTTTTTTAAATTGTAAAAAAATTAAAATTCATTGATTTCTTTTTTTTTTTTTTTTTTTTTTTTCCTTGGGCTCAAGTTTATCTTTGTTTTAAAATAAATAACAAATCAAGCTAATTTAATAAAAATAAAGCTGTTACAAAAAAATTAAAATGAGCCAAGAATTAGGAAGGTCAGCAAGAGATAATCCTAATTTTCTATAATTGAAATTCTTAATTAAATTCAGTGATTCTGGATGAATTGCTTAAATTAATTAAATTGAATTTTTTATTGCGGTTGTTAGTTTTAAAAATGCTTAAAAAATGAATGAAATTTCAATAATTAACAAAAAACAAGTGATACTGAAATGTTTCTCGTGATCTCTTTTTTACACGCACAAACTATTTGCAAAAACAACTGTCATCTTTTAAAAAAAAAATACCTTTTCAAGAAAATTTGTCCAATATCAGCAAGTATTTGGGGTTCAAGAGGATTTTCATTGTCTCAATCGATAGCGCAAGCACATTTAACCGGTCAGCAAGGTTATTTGTAACTTGAAGTTGAAGGCTATGACCAAGGTGAATTATGATAATTATTTTTGCTTCCCCACTTTCCAAATAAAATTTGTTGGTGGCTTCCCACTTGTCTGCATGCTCTCTTCTAGGTTGCTTATTTTTAATTTATTTTTGCAGGCACAAAGGCTGCTTGTTGTATATAAGCTGAAACAAACCTTGCTCTTTTTTTTTTTTTTTTTTTGCTGTTCCATTTAGTTGGCAAAAAACCGGTTAACTTCAAGGCTAAATTAAACTAAACTAAACTTGTTTTTAATCAAGTAACTAGAACAGTATCCTAGCCTTGTAAGTTAATCGTTTTGACCGACACATGAAGCGTTTATTTTATCAAAAATATTTTACAATTTAAAATTTGTTGGATAACTGGGGAAAAGTAGTTAAGTAGTTGTATGTTGTTGTTGTCTGTTATTATTCCAGACAAAAAAATGGATGCATTATGCTAATTATTGACTCTTACGTTAAAAAGGATCCTCGATTAATCAAAAGTCGTAATTAATATTTTTAAAAGTATGTGCGAGACGACTGATCCAATCGTAAAAAGATTATCATCTCTAAACCATTTTTTAAATGTTGTTTGACTGGTGACTACTATGTGGGTTGCTGAAAAATACTCGGCTCACCACACTTCTGAATAAGTGTATTTTTTCAAATTCAGTCATTTGTTTTTGCCTTTTTGTACATGTTTTTTATAATGAGTCCGGTTAAGTTCTGAGCACACTCTTTAATCAGGTTTTTAGAATCGAAGTTAATTTTACTTTTAAATCCTTTTTTAAAACTTTTATAAAAGCTGAACAACAATGCAACGTTTTGGTTATTTATTGAGATGACGATATATATTTTTTCAAGATTGAGAAATGTGTATGACAAAGTGAGAAAAGGTTTTGTGGCGTCTTTTGTCCTTCTGTACTTCATTGTAATTCGTCTAGAGATTAAAAACGGAAAAATAATTTCTAAAATTCCCAGCACCCCTCGATTCGCACGCATGCGCAGTCGTGCGCAACATAATTTTAGTGCGATGAAGTCCTGAAAGACGAAACAAGTCACAAAAACTATTTCTAATTTGTCATGTAGGTACCTCCACTAATTCGCTGAAAAAACAGCATAGCATGAAAAAATAAAAAAAATAAAAACTCTAAACTTAATAAAAAATTGTTTTTGTTTTGGGTCAAAATTTTTTTAAAGTATTTTTTTAATCCTTTCTAACATGTTCGAAATTTTCCTTAAAAAAAAAACATTTTTTTTTTCTCAGTGGGTTACCCGATTTTACCAGAGTTTACTATGCATAACATAATATTACGATTTTTTTTTTCTTGTGGAGAAAAAACAAAAAAACATTAATTTGGAAATTGTTGCAAAAATCAAAGAATTGTCAGATTTTAAATGAAACTTTCAGGACTTCTTCACAAATAAATGAAATTGAAGAGCAAATTCTTTAAATGATAAAGTATTGAATATAATAACAATCTATAAGAGCTTTTTGCTAAAACATAAAAAGCTAGTTATGTTCAAAGCATAATAAAAATAATTTTACCATCAAAATCTTTAAGATTTTAGCGGGAAGATAAAGATTTAATGTAAATTTTTTTTCTTGTTATCCAGACAACCTTTCAAATTTTGGTTAACAATTTTCTTTTTCTGGTGTCAATGCAGGACCATAAATTTGTCTGGGTCTTTGAGGGTCTTTTTGTAGTAAAAGAACAAATATTTAGAAAGTCTTGCAAATAAATGTTGAATTTTAAAACTTCCTGAACTTATTTACAAGTTTGAAAATTATCTTTAGAAAATCTGTTTCTACTCATTACCCCCTTTCCCACACTTAAGTCTATGAAATTTTTAGAAATTTTTTTGTAGCACTAAATGTTTATATTTGTTATAAGGACAAGTCATCTAAAACTTTAAATTAATTTTTTTTTTTTTTTTTGTTGGTGGGTAGTCAAACAAGACTCCTACTTACAGAAAATCTGAATTTTGAAATATGCTATAAGACTGGTGGTATATTATTTGGTTAGGAAAGTTTTTAATTGCATCTTATGAATAAAATATATTATGGACAGTATTGTCTTGAATTTCTTTTCTGTGAATAATGAATTTTTACAAGAATAGTTTTGTCTTTAACTTTAATTATAATAATTTATAAACTTAAATTTTAAAATTCTGTATTAATTTATAGAAGTCAAGTGAAGTCAAACGCTATTTACTAATCATAAATAGGAAAGCTCACAATCTAATGATCTTCCTCTATACTTTAAAAAGGATTTTTATTTTTCTTTCTTGTCTATAAACATGTCAAATTCTATAAATATGGGCATCCATACATTATCAGAAAATAAGTACCTAATAGTAAATTTAATGTTTGGCCATTTTTAACATTTTTTTTTTCAGTTTTCATATGCCAGTTGACAAAGCCTAAATAGCTATACTTCAATAAAATAATAGAATGTTTAAAATATTTAAATTTTTAAAAAATTAAGTAGTTAAAAAATTATGAAAATGGTGTTCATGTTGTATTCCTTAATTCAATTTTTTCAGTTATGTCTCCCTTACTTAAATTTGTCAAACCTCAGGCTCAGAGCTTTTTATGTGTTGATTGATTAATCAACACATAAAAAGCTCCTACATGTTGAAAATGTTTTTTCTGCAATATTTTAAACTAAAAGTTATATTATTCAATTCAGATTAGTTAAACTTTAAATCCACCAATTTTTCTCAAATGAGAGAAAAAACGTATATTTTTATTTTTGAAACATGTTTTAATAGAGAATTTTGTTATACTGACAAATCTGCCAATATGGATTAATTTATGAATGTTACTGATAAGCGGGGGAAAAAAGAATTTCTATTTGTTTATTGTCTATAACTTGGAATAAAAAAATTAAAGCCTCAAAAGTTTTTCATTTTTTTTAAAATACATTTTAAACTTGTGTGTGTGTATTTTCTGTGGAGTTAAAAACATATGTTGCCAACTACTTCACAAAATGCAGAGCAATACTGCATTTGAAAAAAAATCAAGTTTTTCTTTTTCTTTTTTCCTCCTTTGTTTCTCTTTCTTTTAAAAATGCAAGTAGCATGAACAGCTGAAATACATCTGGAATATACCCTAATTGACTCCTCCACCATTGTTTATTAATTCAATTTTGTGGGTCTTTGGCTCCTCTAGTTGGGAACCCCTAACACCCACATTCCAAATTTTTCATTTTAGGGAGTTAGCAACTTCACTATCGAGACAGTATTTTTTTTTTCTTTAGTTGTACCATAGACGCTACACCCAGAAATAATCATTTTTCAAAATCTTTTTTATATTTCTATGGGTTAAGCACTTAAATCACAAATATCAAAAATCAAAATGGTTTTATTAAATTTTCTAGGTAATAAGGTATTCCAGTTTGTTCTGTGAATTCATTGTAAATTGATTTCCTAATGGAAATTGAAACTTGCTCATAACATGAATCCATAAAAATGTAAAACAAAAAATTTTAAAATTTGAACCCTCATAATATGGACAGCTTAATCAAAAGTATTACAGTATAACCAGGATATAAGAGAAACCCGGATATAAGAGATGTTTTATATGGTCCGAAATTAGAGCCTGTGGTAATGTATATAAAATAAACCAAACCCGGATATAAGAACTTGTGTCTGGTCCTGACAACTCTCTTATATC